>CM017583.2:7009035-7609035 GCA_007844105.2 Rhamnella rubrinervis | reverse complement strand
CGATGCTGCCATAAGAAGCTCAGAGTCTAAACTCGACGATTTTACCATTATCTTAGATGCGGTTTAGCTTAATACAAACGAATTCGTAGATCCCAAATCAAATAAAGCGTAGCCTTGATATTACCTAATCGAACTACACCTACAACAATAGAGGGGTTTTTCTCTACTTCATTACGAGTCAGTGCATACACTCGTTCTTATGTTAGTTTATGCTCCTTAAGAGCCTCTTGACATTTGCGAGCCATATGTCCAATCTTTCCACACCTAAAGCATGCACCAGACTTCTTGAAACACTCTGCAAGATGATACTTCTTGCATATAGCACATAATGAGAAATCATTCATTTCACCATTATACTTGTTCTTCTTCTCTCCACCCTTATGCCCATGTTTCTTCTTCTTGTTATTATTCCAAAACTTCTTTTCAATGATCACAGACTTAGTCTTAGCTAAGAGATTAGTCTTAGTCAAGAGATCATCCTTGGCTATAATTTGTGCCCTTTCTAACACTTTAGCATAGGTACCGAGTTGTAGCACATCTATAGTTTTGTAGAGATTAGGTCGTTATCCCACTTCAAAGCGTCTTACCTTATGCTGTTTAGTGTCCACCAAGTGCAGCGCATACCTTGACAACTCATCAAATTTCCATTCAGACTCCATAGACAACATATTTCCTTGAGTTCAGCGAATGAACTCTACTTCCTTCTCATTTCTCTTCACAAATAGGAAGTACTTTTCCAGAAACAATTCCTTGAACTTAGCCCAAACCATTAGGTTCTCAGCAATATCATAAGCTCTCTTTGTTAAATCCTACCAATGACATGTGCCTTTCCTAAGCATAAACATAATATAAGTAACTTTTTGTGTCTCGGAGCACATCATTAACATGAAAATCTTCTCTATCTCCCTTATCAATTCTTCAACATGCAATGGATTTGAAGATCCATCAAATGAGGGTGGATGTAGTCTTTGGAAATGTTCCACTTCACTAGTAATCCTATCTTGTTATACTCGGTTTTGTGCAACCATATTTGTCATTGGTTGAAGGAAGTTTTGCATCAATACTTCAACATTAGTTCCTTCGCTAGGACTCGCTGGTCTAGGTGGTAGTACCATCTAAAAAAAGAAAGCAAATATAACTTAAACATAATCACCATATCATGTGGCTGCAAGCATACATTCACAACATATATTTTCTTTTTAAAATAACCATACATAATATGCAAATATTCAAACAAAAAGAAAATAACCATACTTTATTAAGAAAACAAATAACTTTAACAATGCTTATCACATCAAAGGGATTCAAGTTAACACATAAACAATTAAGTAACTGAAAAGAAAGTCCTAACTAAGATTAGGAAAAGAAATCCTAATACCTACTCCTCACTCGAGGAATCACCATAAAACTTATCACTATGATAATGACGTGGAGTCTTAGGGTTTTTATCCTCATCATCATCGGAAACTCGATCATCCTTATCTTGCACTCTAACATAACTCAATTCGTAATCCATATACTCTGGATCTCCTTTAAACCTTTTCTTGGTACATTGAAGTCTAGCATCAAATGATGAGCATCGGAAAGGGTCAAAGTCCTATTTTTCCTATTCCCTCATAATCTTTCTACTCACTACTTCTTCATACTTAAGCATTTCTTCTCATTCCTTCTTATAATATTCTTCACCAGTGAACCAAGTCGAAAAAGGTTCTCCTTCCTCAAATGGCAACGCATCTCTAAACCAGGACACATAGTCCCAAACTCATCAAGCATCGCGTTGAATGAGGAATCCCATTTACGCTTGTTGACTTCTAATACATCCTCTTGATCAACTTCCTCCGAATCACTCACTACAATAGGATTGGATTTTAAACCTTTCTTAAGAGGTTCATAATGTGGCTCAGCATCACTTACCTCTTCATGATCTGGAGGGTGTACAATCTTTTCTATCATCTTTACAAAAATAAAACACAGTCTCAATACATATTCATGTACGGATAATCAAATAAAACTAACATAAAGCATGTACCTTGGGATCGTGAAAGGGTTCTCGTCTTGCATGATTAAAAATATATTTTAAATAAGACACAAGTGCTTAAAAGATACATAAGTGCTTAAAAGATATGAGGCTCTGATACAAAAAATATGTAACACCCCCTAACCAAACCTCAAGGGTCTGATTTAGAAGATGCTACTAAAATAGCACATGACATAAAAATAAGACCAATTCTAATTTTTTTTTCCTTTTCTTTTCTTTACTCTTTACTTCGGATCCACAAAAAAATAATAGTACTAACTTTAAAATTAATATAATACTAGTAATAATAATAATAATAATGATAAATTTTAATATTTCAAAACAATAACCATAACCCACATATAAAGATAACTTAATAAAATCTCTTGGTTTTATAAACTTATTAAATAGATTAAATGAAATTAAAATATAGCATAGTCATTTTATTAACTTGGATCATACAAATCAACATAGCTGAACACCATCTAGGACATTTCCCAAGTCCATATTCCTCTTAATCACTCTCAGAGTCATTACCTACACATACAAGCAAACAAGAGTGAGTGACAAAATCACTTAGCAAATTCCATAATGCGCACACACAAAATGGAATGCATATGCTCATGCATAATTCAATTTATATTGTTTAATTTCAAATAATTATTGCATAGTTCAAACCAAAAACTTCTTTATTTAGTTTGAAAAATAAAAAACCCTTTGCAGGACTTCTATACACATATACTTGAGAGGTATTATTGGTCAATAATCGATACAAATATCTCTTCAATAGATGAGCAGTATATCCCAACAGATTTCAAACCACAAAGAGGCATATGTGAGTAAGTGGCGTAAAAGGGACAACTTGTATTCTGAGTTATGCAAGCATAAATCGATGCGAATAACTTCGGCTAAAGAGCATTAGCTAAACCTTCATTGTAATCCTCGATGAGTCCTTTCATATATACAAGTCCATCTACATGTGACCATGTAAATCCTATGAACTTGGTCGGATCCATAAAACTGAATATTTTCCTATGCGGTTCCATACATACATACAAAAGCTCCATATCAAACTTGTCAAATATTTTCCTACAAGGTATTTCTCTTGAAAACATAATTTGCTTTTCAAACAACTTGAAAGATGTGCATAGGATGTAAAACCATGATTTAAAAATTCAGGCTAATAATGCATACATACTTGTGAACATATAAACTTTATTTTGCAAACTTAGAACTAAAGAGTATGCACATAAACCAATCTAACATAACCAAAACACCACATTCATGGAAAATTAGCACATTAAATATCCACATAGGTTTTAGCCAACATAAATCACAAGTAGTAAATTCCATTACTTGCATACTTCTCAAATTACTATTTATTTTCATAATTTCCAGCAAGCTTTTTTTTTGTAAAAAATTCATAAGTAGCATGCATAATTGAAAATTCCAGCAAACTAATTTGCAAAAAATTTACATGTATTTTTCTTATTAAATTTCTAGCAGCAATCAACATCCTTTTCGGGTAATTTAACAAACATATAGCACATAAAATTTACTTAGAAATATATAACTATCATTCCTATAAGTAATTGGCATTATTAAATCATATTATTCAAATTTCTAGTCATGCCAACATAGATTCCAATAATTTTCCAGCAAGGTAATTTTTTCTTTTTGAAAATACTAAGTACCACATAAATTTGTATAAAACTATGTAAAATCTTATTATAAAAATAATTTCATCAAACAACATAACCAAACTTGTCATATTTGATCTCATGTAATGTAGTATCAAAATTTTCAGCAAACATTACTTAATTCAAAACATAACTATGACATAATAACATGTATATAAATGACCAGAAAAATTCCAATAATATAATATAGATTCAAACATAACCTAAATATAATTATTTAATGGATTAACAAAGCTAATATGCCCAGAATTTTCCAATAAACAATATCCCTTCAAAATTTGTTTTAAAAATCACATGTATCTTAAAGAAAATTATTGTTCTTTGTTAAATCAATTTAAAACTATCAAAACCTATTCATTACTAAACGTGATTAGCCGTTATATAATGTCCAATATGAATTAAAAAAATTGAATCTTTTCATGTACAAAGGGATCGACCTTAAAGAGAATTAGGGTTTAGTGGGGAATTTTGTAAAAATCAAAACTTTTCTTATAAACCCTTATGATTTTCGGTAATACTATGAAATTCTATCTTAAATCAAATTTTCCAACATACACAAATCCATATTATCAAGCATAAATCATTAATCCAATCTACAGAAGTTGTTTGGAGAAGAGAAAAGATTCAAAACAAATAAAAATAAACAAATAATTGTAGAATTTGTCTTGAATCTTCAAAAACCCTTGAAAAATCCTTACTTGATTGCCTAAAATTTTCTCTCAATTTTTGTCTAAGAAATTTCAGCACTTAGAGGGTAAAAGAATGCAAAAAAAATTTCCTCTTTATTGCCTTTTAATTTATAGACAAAAACCTAATCAAAACTAGTCTCCTAGTCAAATTAGGATTCGTAGTTTTTAGTTATTACTTTTCTTTTTCAAATTAGAAATATATCAAAACACATAATTATCCAATTATACCAATAAAAAATTAGAAATTCAAATGTCAATAATTTGAATCCCACACATAAATGGGCAGTAACCATATAGTCACACACATACACATACACACATGTAGCACAGACACATATGTGCACTCACACACAGACACACATGTATATCCATATACACATACACCCACATGCACGAACACAAGGTCCAATCCCAAACCGTTAGGATCTCGTGGGTCATCTTGTCCAAGTTGGGCCCGGGGTTAACCTTGACCAAAGCTAACTTTTTCAAAAATTGAAACTTCCAAAAATAAAAACTTCCATTGAAAGCATCCAAAGTTTACAAATAAGCACATAACAAGTAATTTCTTTTACTGCGGTTATTACACAGTATGCCTATAGCAAATTAGGCAGCTCCTCCACCCAGGCCTATTTTAAGTTGCTAAGCTTAGCCTTCATGTTGTGCTTGATAGTCTTATTCACAACTTCCACTTAGCCATCAACCTGAGGATGGATTGGGGACAAAAAGTATGTGCAGATCCCAAGCTCATAACACATCCTCCTGTACTTCTCATTGTCAAATTGCTTCTTATTAATAATGATGATGGCCCTAGGTTTGCCAAAATGAAAGATTATGGACTTCGTCTCGATGATGGTCGTAAGAGGCTCAATCTCCACCCATTTGGTGAAGAAGTATGTCACCACAATGGTGGTACTTCATCTGAGCTATGCCTCGTGGGAATAGGCCTATTATATCCACCCTCACTGGGCGAATGACCAGGAACTGCCCACGAAGGTTAAATTCTCAGAAGATTGTCTTGAGACGTTGCTGAAACATTGACATTTATCACATTTATATGCGAACTCCTTTGCATCTTTGGATAGGCTTGCCCAATAGTATGATTGCCGAATAATTTTGTGAGCATGAGACCTTCCCATGACATGGTCTTTTTTTTAAAATATTCCTTCATAAATCTCCCTTAGGGAATAATTAGCTTCCTTAGTGGCTAGACACTTTAGGTAAGGTAAGGAATATTCTCTTTTATAGAGTTCTCCATTGATCAAGGTGTAATGCACAACCAGGTACCATAGCTTCATTGCCTCACTCCTATCCTCTGGAGACTTCCTATCTTTCAAATAGTCAATAAGAGGATCTATCCATGTGGAGCATTTTTCTACTTGGACTAAAGGATCTGGTCGCTAGGCTCATCCACACTAGGAGTACCTAAGTACTCGACATGTATGGTCTGGACGAGCTCGGAGTTTGGGATAGAGGCTAACTTAGCTAGGGCATGTGCTTCCATGTTCTTAGATTGTAGGATCTGAGATACCTCCCACCCATTTAACTTTTTAAGCAGTCCTTTGACTCTAAATAGGTAAGATTGCATCCTCTTATCCTTGGCTTGATATTCCCCTTTAACATGCTTTATCACCAATTGGGAGTCACTATGCACATGTAGCCTCCTTGCCCCTATTGTAGTGGCCAATTTCAACCCAGTTAGGAAAGCCTCATACTTAACATCATTGTATGAGGCCTTAAATCCTAAGTGGACAACATATTCTATCTTTACACATTCGGGAAGGGGTGAGGTCAGGATGAGACTGACCTCACACCCATGTTTGATGGAGGATCCATCGACATGCAAATACCAAAGTGGATGGCAAGGTGGGGGACCCTCAATCACACCAAAGGGAACTTTAAGATCGCCTAGGACCTCATTTGGGGAGGTGAACTCTGCAATGAAGTCGGCTACAACTTGTGCTCGAATGAAAGTCCAAGGCTTGTACCTTATCTCGTTGCAATATCGAAATTATTTTTTTATTATGTTATATATATTTAATTAATTATTAAATTAAATTAATTATTTAATTGGTGGCTAAATAGAATTTAATTAGGATTTTAGTATTTAGGAAGTTGTGTTTAATTAAGAAACCTAAATTTAATAGGATTAGGTTTTCTTAAACCCTAAAGAGGTTGCTATATATATATGTATGAGTGTATGGTATGGCATAGCTAAACAAACTAGAAGAGAAAAAAAGAAAAAGAAAAAAAAAAAGGTGAAGGACAGCAACTAAGGGAAAAGGAAGAGAGAGAAGAAGAAAAAAAAAAGAAAAAGGAGGAAGGACAACAACCAAGTGAAAAAGGAAGAGAGAGAAGAAGAAAAAAATAGGAAAGAGAGGTGACGATAATAATGAAAGAAGAAAAAAAAAGAAGGAAGCCAAGGAGAAGGAGAGAAAAGCAAAATAAAAAAATAAGAAAAAATGAAAAAAGAAAAGAAAGGGGAGCCAACAAGGTCATGGATGCATTGTAGGTAATGTTTGTGAATATGAAAGGAGCCTATCTATGTATTTGTTCCATTCAAGCGAGGGCTCAATAATCCGGTTTATTGAGAGATGAGTTTACATGAGCATATGTAAACATATGAATATATATGGAAGGACTCATTGATGATCACAATGAGGCATAACTATCACTCTCCGCGAGAGTGTGTGGCAAAACTTAACTTACATGACTAGGATACAAGTGTGATTTTCTCCACATATTGGTTCCTATTTATGGTCATGTAATTTTCTTGAAAGTTAGTGTTTGCTGCTTTGGAAAAAATAAATTACCAATAGGTAATTTGCTCCTTATAAGTATGCTAAAGGATTGCATGCTTTATGTGAAAATTAAGTCCCACATCTTTATATATGTGTTTTGAACTAAAGTAATATTTATATTTTGGTTCGAAAAAGGAAATCAAAGTTTTAAATATGGATTTTATCATGCATTTTCACATTGTATTGGCATATGCATATGAAACTTATTAAGTGACTTGTCACTCATTCCATTTTATTTGCATGTGTGTAGATGTGAACATGAATTGATTAAGATTGCTCAGAGCATTGGTGTGGGGAAACAAATAGTAAGACAAACTTGCATGGATTAGTGCAAAACCTTCCTAGACAAAATAAATATTGTGCTTTTATTTTGTTTTGTTTAGGACGTAATAGTTTAATTTATGAACAAGAAGTAGCTCTCTTTAGATCGAATCTAAGAGGATTGGTTAGGGGATGTTACACTCGTAGTGGCCTATTTTTGTAGACCACCTAATCAACCTTCTAGAAATTTTTGGTTCATGGAGAACTTGTCTTAAGAGGTAGGTGGTGAGGACTACAATCATGCGAGACTCAAAATATGGCTTAAGTTTCCTGGAAGATACTAATAGTGCATGTGCGTGCTTTTCTATATCAGGGTTCCTCGTCTTAGTGGGCACCATTAAATGGCTAACATAGTATACAGGAAGTTGTGCCCCATCCTCCTCTCGAACCAGGACCGAGCTGATTGTCGTTGAGGAAATGGCCAAGTACAAGAATAGGTGCTCTCCAATCTTTGGTTTGATAAAAATGGAGGGTGAACTAGGTAGGCTTTCAGTTGATTGAAGGCCTCTTCATATTCAGGTGTCCATTCAAACTCCTTAATCTCTTTCAAAAATTTGACAAAGGGAAGGCTTTGGCCAGTCATCTTGGAGACGACAACCATCTTTCCTATCAATCTCTCAACATTCTTAACCAACTTATGGGGACCTATGTCCAAGACATTTCCAATTTTATCTAGGTTCACCTTGATACCCCTACTATTGACCATGTATCCAAGAAATTTTTCTGAGGATACCCTGAAGGTACACTTCATAGGGTTGAGCTTTATTTTATACCTTTGTAGGATATTGAAGACCTCTTCAAGATCCTTCAAGTGTTCAACTACTTCCAAACTTTTAACTAACATATCATCAATGTAGAATTCCATATTTCTACCTACTTGTTGGGCAAATATTTTATTCACCAAACGCTGGTAGGTCGCACCCGCATTCTTTAGGCCGAACGATGTGACCTTGAAGTAATAGAGCCCTCAGTTAGTGGTGAAGGCTATCTTTTATTAATTTGGACCGTACATGCTTATCTGGTTGCATTCAAAATAAGCATCCATGAAGCTCAAGAGGGCATGACCGGTTGTGGCATCTACTAATCGGTCAATCCAAGGAAGGGGAAAACTGTCTTTTGGGCAGGACTTGCTCAAGTTAGTGAAGTCTACGCACACACTTCATTAACCGTTGGCCTTTTTTTACCACATTAGTTAACTAGGTTAGGTACACCACTTCCTCAATGAATTCGGCCTCCTTTACCTTCTCCACTTCTAACTTAATAGCCTCATACTTTATGGGGTTAAAAATACTCCGCTTTTGTTGAATGGGCTTGTAGCTTGGATTCACATTGGGCTTATGCACCATTAGGTCAAGGTCTATGCCAGGTATCCTCATGGGACCAAGCAAACAGATTAGAGTTATTCCCCAAGAACTCTTCAAGAGATGCCATAAACTGGGGTTCTAGTAGGGCCCCAACCTTCATGATCTTTTCTGGGTTGGTTTGATCCAGGTAGATAGTTACAAGTTCTCCAACCGACTCTCCGCCCTAGATATTGCCTTTCTCTAGGTAGGCTTCATCATGGACTACTCCAGGGAGGTTCCTTTTTGGCTTATTGTGACTGGGGACCTTCTGCGTTTGTCCCCTTTCTCTTAGACTCGACTTGGGGCTCAGTTGTAGGCTCTACTCAAGTCCTTCTTTCCTCAACTTTCTCAGTTGTATCTCTAACTTCTTGATCCAGGACGACCTTTTCACCTCTAATCTTTAGTCCATGGTCTTTTTCCCTCTGACATTTCTAAGACAAGAGCATGTATTTTCTTCTCCATCTCTCACTGATGAATCAGAACCTGCTTGAGAAGATCCACCTTAAAGGAGGTTAAGCCTTGTTCTTGAACAGGGTTAGCCTTACAGGTCGTTCCCAACCCTAGTTTCTCAAGGGGATTATAGATAGGAGGAGTTGGTCTGTCGCCTAGAGTTCATTTGATTGGCTTTGGTGATGAGGAGAATGGCTTAGTGGTCGGGGGTCCTTTCGTTATGGCATGAACCTTAGCTAAGCTGGAACATTTATCTTATAAAGCCAAGGCATAGCATCGCCTTGCTTCATACTGGTCGCCTTAAACCACTCCTACATTGTCACCTATAGGGAACTTCATTAGCAAGTGGTAGGTCGAAATAATAGCCTTGAGCAAGTTTATAGTCGGTCTCCCTAGAATTATATTAGAAACCAAAGGCACGTTTACTACCAAGAACTTCACTATCAATTCTTTTTGGTAGTCGGCACCCCCTATAGACAATGGTAAATCTATACTCTCATCGGGCATGACCTAGTCCCAAGCAAAACCATATAAAGGGCTATGTAAAGGCTTAAACATATCATTTGTCAATCCCATGTTGTTGAAGGCTGACCTGCACAGGATGTTCACAAAGCTATCTTCGTCTATCAAGATCAAATGGATGTTACTTTTCCCTACTCGCAATGTCACTACCAAGGCATTATCATGGGGCTAATAGACTCGTTATGTCTCTTCCTTTGTGAATGTAATCACGTGGGCACCACCTTTTGTCATGTTCACCTTGCCTCGATCAATGTTGAAGATATATTCTCCACCCTCGCTATCATGCCAGCCATGATGTACATATACTTTCCTAAATCAGTTTGGCTTCCTAGTGTAATCAAATCCTCTGATGACGTATATCCTAGATTGGAGGTGAGGCCAGCACTAGAGGCGCGGGCTTCTCCTCTATCTGGGAGGAGGTTGATTTCAGTGGGGGTTAGGTCTAACCACATATTAATTAAGCTAACCTCTATGAATCAAAGCTTCAATCTCCTCTTTAAACTCAAAGCATTCTTTCGTCTTATGGTCATAATCCCTATGTTATCGGCAATATTTGTTCCGATTTAGTTTTGCAGGTTGCCGCTTCATCGACTTGGGCCACTTAAGTATGTTTTGATCCTGTATCTGGTTTAGGATCTCTCTTTTATTCATAGTGAGAGGTATATATCTATCAAACATACTTCTTCTAGGTGGTAGCTCCCACTGCTCAACCCTTTTTTGCATCTACAACTAAGGAAGTCGAGTCCTTCCTATTCTTCCCTTTAGGATATTCTACTCGAGGTTTGGGATAAGGCACGACCTCATTTACGAACATCAATCATTCTGCTATCACATGCTTCTGGCCTCCTCCATGACACTCGACAACGTTTTTATGGGTGTTATTGGCAATATCCCTTTTAAATGTTCTGGGTTTAAGCAAATTAAGGATGGTTTCAATGGCCACTTGGTCGTTGAAGTCCTCGATCAACCTAGCCTCATTGTTGAATTGCTTGGTGTAAGCCTTTAGTGATTTGTTATGCCCTTACCTTATAAATATAATGTGTGTAGCTGATTTTTTTTACAGGCTTTGGTCCATTGAAAAGAATCAAAAACTGAGTAGCCAATTGATCAAATGAGAAAATAGACATTGGCTTAAGTCAGTTGGTCCTGCCAGTGTAAGAGGGAAAGCTCCGTATTGGGCGAGGCTCGAGACTTTAACAAAGTCCATTTAGGACTTGAAAATGTCAAGATGCTCATTTGGGTCTCCCTTCCCATCATAAATCACCAGGTTTGCCATCTTAAATGTCTTTAGGAGAGGAGCCTCCATAATTTCATCACTGTATGGTTGTTCCCATGATATAGTTTCCTTAATAATTTTTTCTTTGAGTTCTCTAAGAATGTGGTCCAATATCTCCTTCTTAATAATGTGCACATAGCCTCTCGAGTGTCGATCAGGGGAGGTTTCTCTAGTAGTTATGTCCTGCCCATCATTGGTTTGCCTATATCACAGGGAGTTTCAGAGGTCATGGGTTTCCTTAAAGGCATGCATAGTTAAGGCACTATGATGACAAGGAGACGGTGGGTTCAAGTGGTGGTGCTGAGTAGCATGCTTTGTAATATTTCTCCTGAAATGATCTTTGAGGTCAGGTGAAGGGCGCTATCCCCCTCGTCCAGCGTGGACTCCTCTCGATAGCCTATATCTTCTTAGTGAGGGGTCCTGTAACACATACCCCAACCAAGCTCCATAAGTTGAATAAGATTGGGGTGCTACCAAAATAAAACATACATATATTTACAGAAAATATTTAAAATTTATTATACTTACTATTAATTCCGCTTTAAACAATCAAGTCTCATACATTGACTGTCAAAATACTTATTTAAAATAACTTTAGCTATCGTCAAGCTATTTTAAACTATAAGAAAGAAAAACAACCAATGCAAAACTCACACTCTAAAAAAAAATATGCCTAGTCCAAAACCTACACAATAATTTTATTATCAAAAATTAAAACCACTAATATAATCAAAGTTGGTAAACCAAACTCCTCGTTATAATATTGAAAAATTTTCATGTTGTACCCTAAAAATCTATCATCTTGAGCAAGCACGTAGTTCACCACTTTCATTAGTTGTCTCAAAAGACAAATCAACCTATACATTATTACCTAGGAAAAAGAAACAATCTAAGGCATGAAATAAATAACTCAGTAGAATTTCCACATAGTTAAAGTATGTATCAATATATAATTATTATCATATAATCAATATCACAAATCAAACTTGATATACATTTTCAACACATGCAAAACAATGCTTTCAAGATACTTTAACAAGTTACTTATTGGTTGGATTTTCCATTCATATACCATATCATATCAAATTATAAGTGTGTATGCATCTTAGTCTTACTTATAGCATCACACAGTAAGTGTTTCATTCTCACATATAGCTTACTTAGTTTGCCATAACCAAACTCAAATATTTATATAAAGCGCTTCCATATTACCAACCAAAAGTAATATACCGTTCATAGTCTGTTGTATATTATTATGCTTATGCATGCATGCTCACTAAGCCTATACGATAGTTACGCAGCGTATAAATCTTATTCAAATACATATATGACACATACAGATTCCAAATCATATCTACAAATATCATAAGTAGAAATTTCTGCATCAAATTCATATCCACAATAAACATATATTATGTAGCCTCCATGCAAATAAATTCACATCTCAAATTACACGCAACCAAATAATTTCATTCCAGTGGCAATTAATCAATTCCCATGTCTACATAAACTTAGTTTAATTTCGAAAATTTAAATGACCAGTTAATATTTTATCAAAAATAAATTATTCAAGTAGTCCCTACATGAAATCAATGACCCAGATAGTTTTTTAGAAATTATAACTAATTCACAAAAATTTTGATTGACCTAAATCCAATGCTAAAACGACAATACAAATGTATCCATCTATTATAATTTACCTAGAATTTTTCAAATAATATAAACTCATGTTCTAATTAAAAAATAAGATCTGCAAGACCATCTCAGAAATAAAAATAGAAATTTATAAAATTTACAGTAAATACCATATACCTCCAAAATTCATAAATTTTCATATATAAATAGAGGACGAAATTTTAAATTAAAACGAATTAATTTTCCCATCGAAAATGTAATGTAAAACCGAACTGTTTAGAATTTTACAGTTAAAAATAGTAAATTTTAGAAATTCATAATTAATTATAAAAAATTCGGATTGAGGTGAAACGAAAGTCAAAACGTTCATAATTCTTCGATCTATTTAACATAAATCACTCGTATATATTCAATACTAGATAAGGGGCACGAAAATTTAAATACTCCCAAAATATATGTGATTTTCAATAAAGTTATAATATTACCCACTAATTCATTGATTCAATTATTACTAAACAACAAGGAATCACATAAAACATGAACTTTTCCAGCATCAAAACATGGAACACTCAAAAGATTAGATGGTAAAGGCAAACGATAAGCTAAATTACCAATTCTCTCAAGAATCTCAAATGATTTAATAAACCGTGAACTTAACTTTCCTTTCGTACCAAATCTCATAATACCCTTCATTGGTGCTACTTCGGGAAAACCATATCTCCAACTACAAATTCCAATTCTTTCTATAGGTTATTAGCATAACTTTTCTGACAATCCTGAGCAATCTTGATTCTCTCTCTAATCCTTGCAACCACATCATACGTTTGCTACAAAATCTCTGGTCCAACAAGCTTTCGTTCGTCAACTTCATCCCAATGTATAGGAGATCAACATTTCCTTCCATACAAATCCTCATACAGTGTCATACCAATAGTGGCTTGGAAATTGTTGTTATACGCAAACTCTATGAGTGGTATATGTTCTTCCAATGATCCTTTAAAATCAATAATGCAAGCTCTCAACATGTCCTTCGAAATTTGAATAGTCATTTCTGATTGTCCATCAGTTTGTGGATGAAATACAGTACTAAATTTCAATTTTGTTCCCATAGTTCCATGTAAGCTCTTCCAAAACATCGATGTAAACTACATATCCCTATCAGACGCAATCAAAACCGGCACCCTATGTAACCTCACAATCTTATTGATGTAGAGTTATGTCAACTGATCCAATGTACAAGTCATTTTAATTGGTAAGAAATGTGCTGACTTTGTGAGTCTATCTATAATCACCCAAATAGCATTCAAGCCTTGTAACATTTGCGGTAGTCCAATCACAAAATTCACAGTGATGTGCTCCCACTTCTAAACACATATCAATAAGGGCTTCAACAAACTTGATAGTCTTTGATGCTCTGCTTTAATTTGTTAGCAAGTTAAGCACTTATCCACAAAGTATGTAATCTCTCTTTGCATATTTTCCCACCAATAAACCTTTTTTAAATAGTTGAACATCTTCGTACTTTTAGCATGTATTGAAAATGGCGTACAATGCGCCTCCACCATTATTTCTTTCTTTAAGTTCTCATCATTAGGTACACACAAACGATCACAAACCTTAGTGTACTATCACCACAAATATTGAACTTTGGCCTCTTTTCTTGAATCACTTCATTCCTTATTTCAATCAAATTAGGGTCTTGACTTTGCGTCATCTTGATCATTTCGATAATTGCTGGTTGTACCTTAAGTGCAGCTAAATTCTCCGGATAACATCCAACGATCACCTCGATGTCCAACCTTCACAAATCCTCCAAAAGTTTTTCTTCCTTTGTAATAAGGCTCGTATTCAAACCAGCATACTTTCTACTCAAAGCATCAGCAATAAAGTTAGCTTTTCCTGGACGATAGTCAATTACACAGTCGTAATCTTTAACTAATTCTAACCACCTTCACTGTCTCATGTTTAACTCCTTTTGTGTAAAGAAGAATTTCAAACTCTTATGATTAGCGAAGATTTCGCACTTTGCTCCGTAGAGATAGTGTCTTCAAATCTTCAACATGAACACCACCGCTGCAAGTTCCAAATCGTGTGTAGGATAATTTTGCTCATAAGTCTTCAATTGTAGCGATGCGTAAACTACCACTTTTCCTTCTTGCATCAACACATAACCAATACCAGTACTTGATGCATCACTATAAATAGTAAATTTATCTTCTCCATTCAGTATGGTTAGCACAGGTGCAATAACCAATCTCTTCTTAAGCTCCTGAAAGCTTCTTTCGTAAGCTTTAGACTAGAAAAACTTGACGTCTTTTCTTGTTAACTCTGTCAAAGGTGAACTGATTTTTGAAAAACGTTCTACAAACTTTCTATAATATCCACCTAACCCAAGAAAACTTCTCACTTCCTCAATATTTGTTGGTGTCTTCCAATTCTAAACAGATGCAATGTTACTTGGGTCAACTTCGATTCCTTTCTTAGAAACAACATGGCCAAGGAAAGATATTGTTTTTAGCCAAAATTCACACTTCTTGAATTTGGCATACAATTGCTTCCCCCAAAGTCGTTATAAGACTGCTTCTAGATATCATTCGTGCTCTTCCTCATTCTTTGAATAAACCAAAATATCATCAATAAACACTATCACAAACTTATCTAAGAAATCTTTAAATACCCTATTCATAAGATCCGTAAACACAGCAGAGCATTCATTAATCCAAAAGTCTTGATAAAGGGTACTTGTTCTTAATAGTTGCATGATTGAGCTCTCTATAATCAATACACATGTGCATCATCCCATCCATTTTCTTTGCAAACAACATCAATGCTCCCCATTGTGAAACATTTGGTTGAATGAATCCCTTATCCAATAGCTCTTGCAATTGTTCTTTATGCTCTTTTAATTCTGCTAGTGCTATTCGATAAGGGGTCTTTGATATAGGCACGATTTCGGGTACAAGCTCAATCAAAAATTTAACCTCTCGTTCTGGCGGCAATCCAGGTAAATCCTTTAGAAACCCGTTTTAATAATCTCAAACAATCTTAACATCAATGAGTGATGGAGTTGTTGCTACACTTTTCAAAAAGGCTTGACACCCTTTCTTTACACTTCTCAAAGCTTGAAGTGCAGATATAACACATGGAAATGGTCTCGATTTTTCACCTTCAAACACCACAGTATCACCTTCCATCATGAAGAGAATCTTCTTCTCTTTACAGTGGATACCAACTCCATTAATGAACATCCAGTCCATTCCAAAAATTATATCAAAGCCAAGCATACCCAAAATAATAAAATTAACAAGGATGGTTTTGCCTCCTAGAACAACTTTACAAGACTTCAAAATTTCACATGCACAAATTGAACTTCCAGCAGGCATAGAAACACATAATCCAAAATCTAATTTTTCAAACTTCACAAATAATGTCTTAGCAAACTTACTAGACACAAAGGTATGCGTTAATCCAGAATCAAATAAAATATAAGCTTCTCGACCAGTTATAGAAAGTGTATCTGCCACCACATTAAGATCATTTACAGCTTTATCCCTTGTCATCGCATACACTCGACTGTGAGTTCTCGTGTCCCCCTTTCTAGGTTCGGACAATTCTTCATCAGATGTACAGTCTTCCCCCACTTAAAGTAGGCTCCAATTCTCCGATAACATTCCCCAGCATGTTTCTTCCCACACGTCTCACATGTAGGAAACTTTTTTCTAGTTTCTTCAATCCTCGATTTCTTGTTGTCATGCCTTCTACCTCCAAACTTCCTCTTATTATTGTAGTTATGATTCCACAGTTTACTCCCTGAACTCGAATCTTCTTCCACCGCTTTTCATCTAACCTTTCTAGTGGCTATAATCTGAGCACTCTGCAGTACCTCACCATAAGTTGGCAATTGTATACATGTCACTGCATTGAAAAGTTCATCATTCAATCCATCTTCAAACCAGCGTGCCTTTTCGTACTCGCTAGTAACCATTCTTAGAGGCATACCTACAAAGCTCCTCAAATTTCCTTTCATATTCTACCAAGGTCATATTACCTTGTTTAAGATGTAGAAATTCTGCTTCCTTTGCACTTCATAAACTCAAAAGAAAATACTTATTACTAAATATCTTCTTAAACTGTGTCCAGGTCATAGGATATTCAGTAACCATATATGCCCTCTTTGTAAAGTTCCACCAATGCATCGCGCTATCTCTCAGCAGGTGCGTAATGCAAATCACCTTCTGAGTTTCTTAATAAGTCATCAACTCAAAAGCCATCTCGATCTCCTTTATCCAATAGTTAGCTTGAATTGGGTTCATAGACCCAAAAAAAGGTCGGGGGCCTCTATCGTTTGAATCTCTCAACCACGTCAACAATTTTATCTCTTGGTTCAGCTGGTTAATATCCCATATTTGCAACTAAAGCTTAAAACATCACCTGAGCTGCCTCATTGATGTTGGGAGCTTGCACATCTACAGCACTAGTCCTAGGGCGTGCCATGATATACTACACACAAATCATAAGCAATTTAACAACCCAATTTGAAACTTTAAAATGGAACAGACATACCATCACCACAGTTTCATAAGTTTCAACAACTTAATCAATTATTTGCTCTTCAAAAACAAACATTTCAATATATGTATTCGTAGCATAAAAAATATATCAATTACATATATAAACTTAAACACTTTACATAATGGTACCAAAAAAATAAATTTTATTAATAACTTTAACAAAATCAACAGAAACCACTTTTTGAATTTCAAACTGACAATAACATAAGAATAAACATAAATCACATACGCCAACAGCATCAACTCTGTTCGGAGTCTCCTAGGGATAGACTCCACTTCCGACCCATCAATCTCTAATCCTATAGGTTTAGAAACCACCTCAATAGCATATAGAATCTCCCTCTTTTGCTTACAAGACCTAGGCCTAAATGGCCTACTTCGAATCACACTTCTTTTTTTTTTTTGCTTCCAAACTTCCTAAAGAATTCCCTACTTTCAGAAGAGTCTTCAATCACTGAACTATCTTTTTGTTTTCAATTTCCTCGTCCACCAGTTCAATTTCTTCCTTAGGAACCTCCTCCGGAATCTTCCTAGGGATCTTCCTTAGAATCTTCTTCAGGATCCTCCTCCAACCTCATATCATAATCATCCCCATCAGTGAAAGAATCTGAGCTAGAATCATCAAAAGGGTCAAAGGAAGGTGCCAAACTATCATCTTTCAAAAGCATAAATAATCTTTCCCTTCACATTGTTTAAGATCCTTGGATTTTCTTTATCTCCTCCACATCCTTTGGCATGTCAGACATCTTTCTAGTAAAGATCATTTTTATAAAATTTTAATTGAAAGTCAAATAATCAAATAATCAAACATACCTCATGGTCATGGTGATCTCGTGAAGCTTTTCAGGCACCTTTGGGAGTATAGCTAATTTCTAAGACCAAGTAGTTATAACATTCATAGGTATAATATAAAATAAATATTTATTTTTTACCAAAATATGCCACAAGGTTCGTAACTTGGCTCTAATACCAAAACTGTAACACACCCCAACTAAGCTTCATAAGTCGAATAAGATTTGAGTGGCTATCAAAACAAAACATATATATATATTTGCGGAAAACATTTAAAACTTATTATACTTACTATTAAATACTCTCTGAACAATCAAGTCCCATATTTTGACTGTCAAAATAATTATTTAAACTAAACTTAGCTATTTTCAAGCTCTTTTAAACTATAAGAAGAAAAACATCCAATGCAAAACTCACACTCTAAAAAAAATATGCCTAGTCCAAAACCCACATAACAATTTTATTACCAAAAATCAAAACCACTAATATAATCAAAGTTGGTAAACCAAACTCCTCATTATAATATTGAAAAATTTTCATGTTGTACCACAAAAGTCTCTCCTATTGAGCAGTCACGTAGTTCACCAATTTCATTAGTTATCTCAAAAGATAAATCAACCTATGCATTATTACTTGGAAAAAAGAAACAATCGAAGGCGTAAGTTAAATAACTCAGTAGAATTCTCATATAGTTAAAGTATGCATCGAAATATAATTACTAACACATAATCAATATTACAAATCAAACTTGATATACATCTTCAACACATGCAAGACAATGCTTTCAAAATGCTTTAACAAAGTACTTATTGGTTGGATTTTCCTATTATATACCGTATCATATCAAATCATAAGTGTGCATGCATTTTAATCTCTCTTATAGCATCACACAGTAAGCGTTTCATTCTTACATATAGCTTATTTAGTTTTTTATGACCAAACTCAAATATTTATATAGCGCCCTTCCATATAACCAGCCAAAAGTAATATACCATTCATAGTCCGTCGTACATTCTTATGCTTATGCATGCATGCTCACTAAACCTATACAATAGTTAGGGAGTATATAAGTCTTATTCAAATATATGCATGAGACATACAGATTCCAAATCATAACTACAAATATTATAAGTAGAAATTTCTGCATCAAATTCATATCTACAATAAATATATATTACGTAGCCTCCATACATATAAATTCATATCTCAAATTACACACAACCAAATAATTTCATTCCAGTGGCAATTAATCAATTTCCATGTCTACACAAACTCAGTTTAATTTTGAAAATTTGAATGACCAGTAAATATTTTATCAAAAATAAATTACTCAAGTAGTCCTTACATGAAAACAATGACCCAGATAGATTTCAAAAATAATAATTAATTCACAAAAATTTTGATTGACCTAAAACTAGTGCCAAAACAACAGTACAACATGTATCCATCCACTATAATTTACCCAAAATTTTTGAAATAATATAAACTCATATTCTAATTTAAAAACCAAATCTGCAGGACTATCTCAGAAATAAAAACAGAAAATTTTCAAATTCACAGTAAATTCCATATACCTCCAAAATTCATAAATTTTCATATATAAGTTCTTGAGAGTCTTAAGTAACAGATGTAAAAATCTCAAATTAAAAAGAATTAATTTTCCTATCAAAAACATACAATGAATCCAAACTGTTCAGAATTTTATAGTTAAAATAGTGAACTTTAGAATTCATAATTAATTATAGAAAATTCGGATTGAGATGAAACAAAAGTCAAAACGTTCAAAATTCTTTGATCTATTTAAGATAAATCACCTATAAATTTTCAATAATAGATAAGGGGCACAAAAATTTAAATACTCCTAAAATATATGTGCTTTTCAATAAAGTTTTAATATTACTTACTAATTCATTGATTCAATTATTACTTAAAAAAATAAGGGAATCAGGTAAAACAAGTTTGTGCTAAGAATCCTACCTAACATTCTTGAATTAGTGTTGAAATAGTTACCAAAATCCAACCCCTAAATCAAACTCCAAAAATAAATTTCAAGAGAAATAAAGAAAACAGATTTTAGTACTTAATCATTCATAAAAAGAAAATTCAAATCCCAAAATTCCTTTAAGTAAAATATCAGTTACTCACCTCCTGAAAACTAAAAGATTCCAACCGCTACTTTTTAAAACCCTCAAAACACTTAGACTTTTTCTCACAAAAATCATACGTTTTTTTATCATAAAAAAACACAAATATAGATCTATCAATCTTCTTATAGACTTAGGAAGTTAAGATAGAATAAAACTCTTTTTTTTAAAAAAAATTAAAATATTTGACCTTATAAAATCTGTTTAAAGCCAGATTACGATCCGTCTAAAAACAAAATCCTATCTAATCATATTAGTTAGATAAAATCTTATCTTAACTAAATTAAAATAATATCTTTATCTTTATTTGAAAATTATACATATCCCACAGGTCCTCCCTTTGTGAAGCTCGTAAGGGACTCTTCCCTTGACTCCATCTTCCAAAGGAATGCACAAACTCATTAGCAAGTGGTTCGGGTACCTCAGGATGCATTTTCCCCCCAGGAAGGCAATCTTCTATATTAGTGTTAAGATTTTGCAACAAATCCACAATGTTAGGATGAGGCTGACCTTCAATTTGCTTACGAACTGGGTTATTAGCATCTTGTTGAGGTTGTGTCTCAAGCGGTGACGCAATTGATGTGTGTTCCTCCTACTGCTCTCCCATGTGACTCACACGAGAAGGCCCTGGGTCTCTTTTGTATCGACCTCTCATGGAGGTTGTTAGCATAGTGACATGTGGCGTAAAGGTTGTGCTAACTAGCTACTAAATGGTGGACCTAGTTCTTTGTCCACAAGATCTTCCTACCATATTTAGGAAGCAAGCATGACTTTTAACCACGTGGGAGTAGGCACACTTGTTTAATGAAGATGTATTGGTTATATTGGTATATAACGTATGTCAAGTAGTCTCACAGGTGGCACCAACTGTTGTTACCAAATTTTCATGCTTACCTTATGAGATTAAGCTTAGGTGTAGTGTGGGCTGCAGTAGGTAATTGGAGAGTAGAGAATGTGCCACTAAAAAGTAAAAGTACTCTAAAGAGGTCGGGTGAAGGCAAAGCTACAGCCAATGTGGTAGGATTCCTTATAACCAAAAAGAAATAGTCAATGGGGGCATCGGTGTTGTAAACACCGATGCGCACCCTCTGATGCCCAAGTCGTCATTCTCTCTTAGTTCAAATGGGTTGAAAGTATGGTAGAAGTGGTTAGGGCTTTAGGTCAATCAAGCAAGGGTCATGAGGTCTTTTAGACTTCTAGTCATTCTTTTGTGTCCTAAAGGGCCCTACTTAGATGTCTAGACTTTATCTTTTATACATAAGTGGCCAGGTTTTGGGTGGGTGATACTTGGCATATGCTCCCTTGAGATGTTGCCACCTAACCTTACCTCGGGTTGGACAAAGGATATGTAGCCAAGGTGAAAGCTATGGAGCAGTGCTAGAGGTCAGACCTATTGACATAAGACTAGTTGTACTAGCCCTCTCTGAGCGACACACCTGGCATGGTAGTTGAGCTTTCTTATGGATCTTAGGTTGTGCTTAGGCTCGCCAGGAAGATTCATGGTCTTCCCCAAGTCAGGATAAGTCAACTTTTCTCTTCTATATAAGGGGGCAGACCTGAAGTCATTATTACATCCTTACTATCACTTAAGGAGCATTAAATGCATGTCAGGCATGCTTATCTGGATGGAAATCATGTGAGCTAGCATGTTTTTGGGTAAGTCAACTTTTCTCTTCTGTGTAAGGGGGCAGACCTGCCTAAAATGGGCTTTAATTAAAACAGTGGTTACTTTAGGAAAAGCCATTATTACATCCTTACTATCACTTAAGGAGCATTAAATGCATGTCAGACATGCTTATCTGGATGGAAATCATGTGAGCTAGCATGCTTTTGGGTAAGTCAACTTTTCTCTTCTGTGTAAGGGGGCAGACCTGCCTAAAATGGGCTTTAATTATAACAGTGGTTACTTTAGGAAAAGCTATTATGTCATCCTTATTATCACTTGAGCAACATTAAATGCATGTCAGGCATGCTTATCCAGATGGAAATCATGTAAGCTAGCATGTTTTTAGGGGCAACGTAGTCTTTTCCTACTAGGCTCTTTCTTCATACTTTTGGGCTTGTTGCTTAATATTGAAGGGTTTTTTGATGTCATAGCCAGACTCAACATACAATAATAAAAAAAAAAAAGCCAATTTTTTATAAAATTAAAATTTTAGCGTAAAATTACCCTTTATACCCTTGAAAGTGTAAAATGAATAGATAATTAAAATTTTGACCAATACAATGGTAGTCACATATATTTTTACACCACCACCGACCCTCTCCTTCTTCTTTTTCTTTGGCGGAACTTATCGTCATCCTTTTCTTCTTCATCTTCTCCTCTTAGTCATCATCCCCTTCTTCTTCTTCTTCTCTCTTCTTCTCGTCATCGTTCCACCACTAGGTCAATGTTAATATAATATTTTATTTTGGTTTAATGATTTTTGTATATGTTTTGTAGAGATTTTTGGGTCTGATATGATATTTTTTATGAAAAAAATTCGCATATGCTAAGAAGAAATTCAATGAATAGTAAAGGTGGCTTGGTGGTACCCACCACCAATTTGGTAGTAGACCACTAACCTGGTAGTGGGCCACCGACGCCCTGTGGTGGGCCACTATCAACCAGATGGTGCCCGACTACCATGCCGTTGGTGAGCCACCACTAAACTGTCGATGGGGCATCACCAGCCACTTTTACTATTCATCGAATTCTTTTCCAATGCAAATGTGAAATTTTTCAACATATGCGAATTTTCGCAGTTTGTATTTTTTTTCCTCTTATCATAAAAATCTCATATGAAACCCCAAAATTTCTCAAAATTATCTTCAGAGATCATTAACCCAATTGAAACTAAAAAATAAAAATCTAAAATGAAATGCTTATATTAGATTACAAAAGCTAAAATGGTTGTTATAGCTCAGTTTGTTAAATAAAAAATGTCCTAGATCAAATTACAGACTCCATGCACAACTTTTCTAAATCTTGTTTCTTTTTTATGTATGTAAGAGATGTTTAGGTGTTTAATTAATACAAAAGATATTATATGTATTACTTACATTTAATATGAGAATAGGTAATTAGATAAAAACATTAATCATAAAAGAGAAAAAAGTAACCAAAATTTTAATTCATATAAAAAGTGAGTAAACAAATTTAAAAGAACATTATTACATCAAAAAATCCAAATATTGAATGGGCTGTGATCATTGATTCGACCCACTCTGATTGGGTTCAAAGCGGGCTGAGTGGGTAGGATTTACTCATAACATATGTAATTTTTATGAACTTTTTTTAACAAAAAAAAAAATCTTGCAAAAATATGGTTGTCGTATAAATGTTTGAAAAGAGCATTCAACTACACTTTCTCGAACTGATGTGCTTAATGGTTTACTGCATGAAGCTAATTATGGCCATTTACTAGACCAATTCATTAATATACCTAACCAACATTAAATGGGAATTTAATTTTATCAGTCTCTGAAGTAGTGTACATCCTCATATCCACCCTCTCACCCTTAATTACTATTATTGTGGGAGAAAATTTACAAGTGAAAGTATAAATAATAAATGGTGTATGGATGATAATATGCAAAAACTTCAAAGTAACACCAATTTCAATTTTTTTTTTTTTTTACACGTATTGCAAGAGTTTTTCTGATTCAAATCTGTTCAGCTAGCTGCTGCTGCTAGATTGCACTTGCATCAACAATGATATGACACAATTCATTTTCTTATTTTCCAAATTTATGCTCCAAGGACTTGGGATTATATATATATTTCACTTGGATAATCTATATATCTATATAGATAGCTTAATTATTAAAAAGAAGGGATTTGGGATTATATATATAATCTACTTGGATAATCTATATATCTATATAGATAGCTTAATTATTAAAAAGAAGGGGATAAAGCTAAAGACAGTGGGGAAACGGGGCAAATTTCAACAGCAAATGTTGTTTACAGCAACAAGCTTAAACGAGGTTTTCTGTAATGTATTCCAAAATTCCCACATTTAACTCTATGTTTTTATCAAAAGTACCAATTGCTAAATAAAGTCTGAACAAGCACAAACTATATTTTAAAGACTACTACCACCCCTAAGTGCAAGCACCAAATGGAGGACAGAACCACCCTCGATGTTATAGTCCTTTGCTGTTTTGTCATCTGCAAGCTGTTTTCCGGCGTAAATAAGCCTGCAAACCACCACTAGAACTAATTGAGATCTCTTTCATTCGCATAGAACAGTGAAGAATATCAAATTGCTGAAAGTTAAATATAACTAATATATAAAGAATATAGATCATATTTTTTAAACTCTGCCAGTACTCCTTTATAATGTGGCAAAGTTCAAGTACTCTGTAACAATGAAATTTCTATCTAGCAACGCATTGTTTCAACAGAACATGGTATACGCGTACCAAGTTGTGAGAATTGGAATGTTGCTTTAGAAATATTTTCTATGACAACAATTTCCAATTGCTGCAGTCACTAAAATCATATGGAAGAGAAAATCAAATAATGGAACCATGCCAATGTTATTAAATGATTCAGCTTCCAACAAATACATACAAGTTTGCAAATATACTAACCCTTCACAATAACCAAAATTTTCTTGAAAAAAGGACTAAAAATGAAAAGGGGTGGAAATCAAAATTGATTCATCATTTTGTTTAAATTCCTCAAATCATAATCCTAATAATATTCATAGGCAGCAAAAACCAATCATATTATATGTAAATGGAAAGGAGGCAATAAGTAGGTAAAAAGGAGCACCGACAAATACTAAATAACCACACAAAACCTATCAATTCAACTACAAGCAACACCTAGAAAAATATTCCAATCCTAATACTTATTGGTTTCGTTTGCGTAAAGTACAACATACAAAAAAAAAAAAAAGCAAACCTTTGTTGCACCGGAGGAATTCCTTCTTTTTCCTCAACCCTTTCCTTGATCCTATCAATGGTGTCGTTTGGCTCAATATCAATCTCGATTTCTTTTCCTGTGAGAGTTTTCACCTTGATCATTGTTCCTCCCCTGAGCCTCAAAACCAGGTGAAGAGTTGACTCCTTCTGGATGTTATAATCTGCAAGAGTTCGCCCATCTTCTAATTGCTTTCCAGCGAAAATCAATCTTTGTTGATCCGGAGGGATACCTTCCTTATCCTAAAATCACGAATTCTATAATTAAAAGCATGCACATTACAACCCCCAAAACCACCCCCTTTTCCATCACAGATTAAATAATGATATATCTAAGTACTTTATCTACTCATCACCATCATCAAACTACAATGTCATTTAATCATATCATAGGACATCATCCAATCATCAAATATGAATAATACAAAAACCAGATAACTAAAGCTCAGAGTATGGAAAAATAAAATAAAATAAAAAATAAATGGATGAGCAACAGAGAACAAACGCCGGTATAACATGTGCAATTCTAAAATCCTAATAAGAAACCCAAAAGCAGACCTAAAAGAGAGGGAAAGAGTACCTGGATCTTGGCCTTTACATTGTTGATTGTGTCGCTGCTCTCAAACTCTAGAGTGATGGTCTTCCCAGTTAGGGTTTTGACAAAAATCTGCATAGTTCTTCTCCTTTTCAAGAGAGAGAGGTAGAGAGAGATCACAAACAAAACTGTACGTGAAGAGATACTGTTCCAGGTGACGTACCAATGCCAAAATCTGAGAATAGCAATGCTATAATAGCATTGCTGGAGAAATGCTGGAGACTAAACCACAGTTCAGTACCACTATACCATATAAATAAATATAAATTATAATTCAGCAAACTTTTTTTATTTTTTACATATTAGAAGTCTAAATTAAAAATTAAAAATGTGAATTATTATTAATAAAAAAAACTTTAAAAAAAAAATCTCATAACGATCGATGTCTTATAAATATTTTTGGGTTGCATATATACCAATATATATACCAATCAATTTTCATATTAATATCAAATTAATTTTGAAGTCCACATCATCACTCGGTCTCTATGATAAAATCATGAGGAATCAGGTAAAATAATATATTTTTACTTAATATTATGATTGTATTTAAATTTAAATATATATTTTTAAAGATATTGTCATTTGTCAATTCATTTTTTTGGTTTTTTTATTTACTGCTACTTCGTTATTGTTGTTTGGGTTTTGCTTTTTTTGGAATTATTTTGTTGAAATTATATAAATAAAACTCTAAATAATAAAAAAAATTTGAATCCGCGAAGGGGAGGAATGAATCTGACCTCGTTTCGTTTGGGAATGTATCGGGCCACTGGGCGGACGAGTGAAGGTAGGCTGCTGTGCTGAGGCTCGGAGCTGGCAGGCGGTATCCGGAGAACGGGAGAAGAGAATAGCAACAGCGGTGTTCGGGGGTTGGGTTGCAGCCACGCGGTCCAGAGGGTGTCACGGCGAATCGCGGCAGACCTCCGGCGTCGGGCGTCAAGGCGTGGGAAAGCTAGAGCAGTGGAGTGGAAGGTAGGATCGGCGGCTGGAGAAAAAGGGTGATTAGGATTAGACGGCTGCTTTGGGTTGGGCTGGAGTGGATAGCTTTGAGAGGATAGGGTGGGGTAGTTTTTTTTTGGATGGGTTGATTTGTGGCTTGGGCTAAATACCCGTACTGCAGCCCAGGAAACCCGGAGTATTAGATCCGCCACAAACTTAAGACATTCTCAAACTATTAGAATTTGAGTATATTCTAATATTTCTTAATCTAAATTATCAAGAAAGACGTAATTTCTTTATGACATGTTTTAATTAATTATTTTATTTTAGTTTCAAGAGGTTGATCAGCAGCATGGTGCATGGCTTAAATTAAGAATTGCTTATGCTTTGTAGACGTCAAGAAAATACATGTACATCCTCCTCATATGCACCTTTCCACCCTTAGCTACTATTATTGTGAGAGTAAATTTACAAGTAAAAGTAATTAATAAATGGTGTAGAGATGATAATATAAAAGCTTCAAAGTAATGCCAATTTCAAATTTTTTTTACACGCATTGCAAGACTTTTTCTGTTCAGCTAGCTACTACTACTAGATTGCATTTGCATCAACAATGATATGGCACAATTGATTTTCTTATTTTCTAAATTTATGCTCCAAGGGCTTGGGATTATATATAATCTACTTAGAGAATCTATATATCTATATAAATAGTTTAATTATTAAAAAGAAGGGGTTAAACCTGAAGAGACACAGCTGGAAAGGGGCAAATTTCACCAGCAAATATTGTTCACAACAACAAGCTTAAGAGGTTTTGTTACACAAATATTATTTTAAAAAATTTTATTGTTTTACTTCAAAATATGTCTATTTGTGCAAAGGTCCTACATTAGTTATGGAACAAAGATGAGGAGTCTTTTCTCCCAATATATGTATATAGCCCCCTGTTCACTTATATTTATATCAAAATATTTAAAAATTTTCATAATTATTTTTTATGAGGAGAGTAGTTTTATTTTATAAAGTTTTGAGCTTTTATTCTACACTAAGAAGTGATTTTAATGGTTGTTCGAATTTGCATTATTTGGAGTTTGAAGTGCACTTTTATTGCATCTAACCATTTTACCCTGTAAGAAAGGCCATTATAAAGCCTATTAACTAAAGGGGCAAAGTTTTCCTTTAAGAGCAGTATACACACGACTCAGCTGTTTAGTTATTATTCATGGGTTCATTTCGATTTTTTATTCAGGTTTGTAAGCTTATTCTGTAGTGTCTACTAGGGGTGTTTAAAAAAACCGAAAACCGCAATAACCGATCGGACCAACCGTGAAAAAACCAAATTTTTCGGTAACCGCCTGCGGCCGATCGGTTAACCGACCGCCATGTATTATACATGGTCGGTTTTGGTGCCGGATTTTCAAAACCGCCGGTAACCGAAACCAACCGCCTAATTTTTTTTATTTTATTATAAATAAATTAAGTTAACTTATACAAAAAAAATATTTTTTTATTTTTTACTATAATATATTTAAATTTTTATTTAATTTTAGATTATTTATCTTACTTATTTATATTTATTGTATTTATTATATATATTTTTATATTATATTCTATTAATTTTTTTATAAATATATATATAATAAAAAAATTGAAAATCGACCGGAAAACCGCCCGGTCGGTTATGTTGGTAAAAAAAAACTCGGTTAAAAAAACCGACCGACCGCAAAATTCCAATTAAAAAACCAACACCGACTAAAACCGACCGATGCACACCCCTAGTGTCTACTATACAAGGTATTTATATATTTTCTCATAATCTTGAAGGAATATTATGGATGTTGTTATACTTGTTGTTAAGTCCTTACCTGATGTCTCATTGGTTCAACCCTTTAATGAGTTCCACTTTAAGAGATGGTGAGAGAAAATTTATGATACTTTGGATGTGCTCAAACTCTACAAGGTATTTATATATTTTCTTACAATCTTAAAGGAAGATTATGAATGTTGTTATGCTTGTTGTTAAGTCCTTATCGATGTCTCCATGGTTCAACCATTTAAAGCAACTCACTTTAAGAGATGAAAAAAGAAAATTTATGATGCTCTAGATGTGCTCAACCTAACCGAGTACCTGACTCATAAGGAACCTGATGATGACGTTGAGCACTTTGAGGAGGAGATGGATAACTGCAAGAAGGGAAATAAAGTATGTTGCTATACTAGTTTTGAGTACTCTGTCTAATGAATTTTATAATGTCTACTATTCTTACAAATCTGTCTATGAGATCTAGAATATTTTAAATATGCAAATAAATTTTAAGGATGATGGTTTCCAAAAATATGCAATTGGGACTTTCTTAAATTTTTAAATAGTTAATGAGAAAGATGTGTTTTCACAAATTCATGACTTTTATAAGCTGATTAATAATTTAAAAACTAAAGATATAGCCCAAATCTTTTGTGATTGGCTATTTAGTTAAAAAATTACCTGACTCTTGGAGGGACCATAAAAGTTGTATGAAGCATAAAAGGAAGCAAATGAGCCTTGAAGATGTGATTGTTCTTGGAAAAACGGGAGTGAATGTATCATATGAGAGATAAATTTATAATATTTGAAAATGGAACTTCTGTTGTAAAAGGTTCTTGTGCAAATGAGTTATTTATGATAAGTGCAATGCTTGTGAATTTCAAGACACCTTTGAACTTGTAAGGGAAGCTATTTGCTAGCATGTCTTATAAAAAAATAGAATTCTTTGTAAGAAGATAGAGAATACACCATATGAGTTGTGGAAAGGTTATTCACCTGACATTGAAACATCTAAAAGTTTGAGGGTGTCTTGCTAAGGTTCTCATTTCAGATCTTAAAAGAAGTAATGTGGATCTTAAGATTGTAGATTGCATATTTATTGAGTATTTTCAGAATAGCATTGTATAGGGATTCTTGATTTTGAAAACTACTATTAATTTGTTTGATGCAAACAACATCATTGAGTCCAAGGATGCTGAGTTCTTTGAGTGACAAAATCACTCAGCAAGTTTCACAATGCACACATATACAACGTGGAATGCTTATGCTTATTCATGAATCGTTGCATATTTGCTTACTTTCAAATAGTCTTTGCATTGTTCAAACCAAAACTTCTTTATTTAGTTTGAAAACAAAACCACCATTGTAGGAATTTCATACACAAATACATGGAAGGTATTACCCATAAGTAATCCATAGAAATATCCCTGGAATAACTTAGCAGCATATCCAAAGAGACTTCAAACCACAAAAAGATATATGTGCGTAAGTGGGATAAAAGGGACAACTTACATCCTAATCATGCAAATACAAACCGATGCCAATAACTCCAGCTAAAAAGCATTACCCAAACCCTCATTGTGTTCCTCAATGAGTCCTCCCACATACATAAATTCGTCTATATATGCTCATGTAAACCCTACAAAATTGGTCGGATCCATAAAAACCAAGCCTTCTCTTATACGATTCCATACATACAAACAAAAGCTCCATAACAATTTGTCCATATTTGCCTATAAGGTGTTTCCTTTGAAAACATACTTTGCTTTTCAATAAATTTTGATGATGTGCATTTCTTGTAAAACCGAATTTTATATTCATATTTGAATGCACATGCTCATATTTACATACTTGTGATCATGCATACTTATTTTGTAATTTAGGAAAACTAAGCATACATACATTCATTAATACATCGTAGCCAAAATATATATTTCATGGCAAAGTAGCACTGCAAGTTCCCTTAAAAATTTCAGCTATTAATAATCACAAGTAACGAATTTCCCATACCATGCATACATCACATACTTCCATAAAATTCCATTATTTCCAACAACTTATTTTGCAAAAAAGTTCATATATAACATGTATACAAACGTCCAAAAAATTCCAGTAGTATAGCATAAATTCAAGTTTAATTAAAACATGAATATTCAATGAATTAATATAGCTAACATGCCCAGAATTTTCTAGCAAACAATATCCCCTTTTAAAAATTGAATTAAAACACATGCATGTTAAGGAAATTATTGTTCATTGCTAGTCAAATTAAAAACTATCAAAACCCATTCATTACTAAGCATGATCGGCCTAAATTTAATGATCAAACTTGAACAAAAATTCAATCTTGACACATACTTGGGGATCAATCATAAAGGGAATTAGGATTCAAAGTGTATTTTGTAAAAATCAATACTTTTAACGTAAATTCATGTGATTTTCGGTAAAACAGTAAAATCCATTCCTAGATCAAAATTTTCCAGCACATACCAATCCATATTATCATGCATAAATTACCAAATCAATCCATAGAAAATTTGGAGAAGAAGAGAGAGATTTAAATAAATAAGAACGAACAACAATTAAACGTGAAACTTGCCTTGAATCTTCAAAAATCTTGAAAAATTCTTACTTGATCAAAAAAATTTCTCTAAGATATTTTAGCACTAAGAGGAGAAGAAAATGTTGAAAAGTTTTTCTCTTGGATGCCTCTTAATTTAAAAACAAAAGCCTCAATCAAAATTTACCTTATTTCATAGCTCTTACTTTCTTTATTTCAAATAAGGAAAGTATCAATTACATAATTATCAAATAATGCCAATTAAAAATAAAAAATTCAAATGTCAAACCCACACATAAATGGGTGTCAACCATGAGATCACACACATACACTTACGTGCTGGCATAAGATGAATTGTACACGCATTCATGTACACACACAGAAACTCAAAAATCATTGTACACTTAGGCAACATGTCAGGCGCCTATCACTGCACCTAACACACACAGGTTGTGGAATTGCCAAGCTTCAAACAATGTCAGGCACCTGACATTCTGGTCTGAAGGAAAAAATTGACGAACTTTGAACCATGTCAGGCGCCTATTTTTGCACCTGACATTGCGCCTGATTTCGTGTCCAAGTAGTGCTTCACAAATTCATACGTGTACACTTGTGCACATGTACATAAGTGAAAAATTCACAAATAAACACATCATACGAAAATTTTAGAGGTAGTTATTACATAGGTTGGAGTCCCAGTCCATCACCTCTTTCTCCTAGCTCGCTTGTCTCTTTAAGAAGCAATTTAGGTTTTAGGTGCAAACCCATGAAGAAGCAACCTGACCACCTTATTTTATTCAAGCACGGTAAAAATGAATCCCTAGATGAATACATTAGGAGGTTCAATGATGAGCCCATGCAAGTGAAAGACTTCACTGACCAAGCAATTGTCCAAGCCATGATGCCTGACCTTCAACTAGGTGCTTTCAAGCAGGACATTGCGAAATATCATCCTAATAAGTTATCTACCATGATAGAAGAAGTTCAGAAACATGTCAATACAGATCAATTAGCTTTCATAAGAGGTTTTTACATGGAGAAGAATGAACCTGAGTCGAGTCCAAGCAAACCACTTGCCTCCAACTAAAAGAATGGTCGCGATGATAATTAGTGACCTTAGAGGAGCACCTATGAAAGATATACTCCTCGCAACATGACTAGGATAGAAGTGTTATGACAGGTTCGTATTCATAATAGATCTTGCCTCAGAAGTTCTACTAAAATTTAGACAAAACCTCCTCTAAAACTTGAACAATCCTATCTTTATACCTGCAACAAAAATACAGTTCAAATATGTCCAGTAGCCACAGCAAATGCTACTGGAGATCCCATAACAAATATAATTGCGTTCTTTATAAATATAAGTAAATGAATATATATGAATTTTGTTATACCCAATTTAATCATGGAAGGAAATCCATGGAATCCATAGGAGCCTAGGGGAATGCCTTCAAATATATAAACCTAAGAGATACATTCAGTGAGTGGATCAGTGGTAAAAATATAAAATAAAACACTTTAGTTATTATTCGAAAACCCTTTTAAAATAATATAACAATATTCTTTTGCAAAATGTAACTTAAAAACTAAATAAATTCTCATTAAATAATTATTTGTATAACTCATAATATAATTTAAAATATGAATAATAATAATAATGAAAATATCACTTTTATTCATAAAATCTCCATAGTCGATAAAAACCATGTACACCAAGTCAACCCGTTGTAACACCCCTTACTCAAGCTTGGAGATCTGATTAGAGAGTTTTCACCTCGTATTATTTTCGAAACATAAATATGACGGGTTTTCTTTAGACAATATTAATAACACGTATAAAATGTTTTTTTTTAATTCTTTACGATCATGTTTTATTATAAAAACTTGTTAATTAAAACCGAAGCAAACCTTAATAATATTTCAAAAGTAAACAGTAAACTTAGACATTCACAAAACTTACAATCTAAAGAAAATAGAGTTCAAAATCAAAGTACTATTGTGTAAAGATAATATAACAAGATACGAAAAATAAATTTACATTATTGCCCCTATACTTTAGTGCCTCTGCTGTTGCCAAGCTTGATAGGTTAAGTGTAGGATTTACCTAGTATATACAAGCAAACAAAGGTGAATGATAAATACTCAGTAGATTCTCAAATGCACATGCAATTGTAGTGCAGTATGCTTCGCAAAATATTTCTCAATTTTTCTTGAAATACTGATTTTTCATTTTTACTAAATTCTAGTACGGTATCAAATCTTTAAAACATATGTAGTGCACTGAATTTTCAAAACAACGGTCGTAGGACTTTCGATTTAAGTGTAACCTCTAAAATCTTTTTAGTTATACTGAAGCTAGTTACTTGTCGGCAGCTATTATTTTCCAAAGCAGCACGCATACATATTTTCAAGGAAATGAAATTAATTTAACTATTTAGAAAAAACGATACAATTAAGGAAGGGACCCATTTGCATCCGCATCAAACAAGTGTGGGGGTAACCACCATCACATACACCAATACACTCGCATGTGCGCTTATGCGAGAATCCATATCTCCACACTTACTAGTTAGCGGGACCTCAACTAAACAATTCACATACTATATCCATAGATGCTCCATCAATTACATATATGCCTATGTATGCATGACAATGACTAACTATACACTTTTCAAAAACACATTTCATTCGGAAAATCAATTTCTTTGCATAAAATAGCAGTTTCTATGACATATTTCTATACAAGTGAATGTATATGATTATTCATCAATTTAATACACAGTTACCTCTCTATGTCTGATAAGTGTGTTTGGTGCAACAAATTGCCATATAATATTCATTTACAAGATAACCAGTTCGGTTATACACATTCACAGGAAAATATGGGACAATATCACTAAATTTTTCATACTGTATGAATTTACAAATTTGCTTTTAGAAAAATATAAAATATAATTTACGCCCTTGGTAATATTTTAAAAATTACAAATATACCCTTAATAAAAATATAAAATTTCAACTTTACCCTTAGTAGAAAATTAAATTCACATTTTATCCTTGGTAGTAACACCAATTATCATTTTGCCCTTAGGGTATAAAAATTAATAAAAACTATATAGAAAATATTGTTTTTAAAACACATATACATATATTTAAATAACAACTAAATAAAAAAAAATAACTTCTTGTAAAATCTGCATAAATGAAAATATATTTTATACCAATAAATGTTTTTCAAAATTATATTTTAAAAGAGGTGAAATTATATTTATAACCTTATAGACAATATAAACATAAATACATATATATATATATATAATTATATATAAGTACATATATAAATATAAACACATATATATAAACCATACACACACACGCAAACCCAATTTTCACATTCATATACAAATACCACTACACATTTAGATATAAATATATTTACTTATATACACATACAAATATATATATATATATATCATATATGCATATACATATACACATACACCTTTACACATACATTTCATATACAATGCAAGCTTAAAAACATCCTATGAAATAATACACACCATTGTAGTAATACCATATAATTAAACTTTACTATTTTTTTTCCATAAAATTACACATATATATGAAAAGACCAAAATGCTCCTAACAAAATTCAAATGATATTTGTGTCCTACCATGGCCGAATTTCACAAGCTTCATTTTCACCACAATTTCACATCCAGTCATACAATTTTTAGAGGGCTTTGCGAAATCAACATACTAATTAACCATTTAATACATAAATTCATAAAAAATTCAACATTTAATATATAAAAATTGAAACACCATGGGTGAAGATTGAGCATCAAAGACCCTTTGGGTTGCTAAGGTCATTGGTAATTCCAAAATGGAAATGGGAATGCATATCGATGGATTTTGTTGTAGGTTTGCCGCAGTCCTAGCGAGGTAACGATGTAATTTGGGTGATAGTGAATCGATTGACGAAATTGGCTCACTTCCTACCCATAAAGCGGAGTCAGTTGTACGTGGACGAGATCCTACGACTTCATGGTGTACCTGTTTCAATTGTCTCAGATCGAGATCCGAGATTCACTTCGTCATTTTGGAGAAGCCTACATAAAGTTATGAGAACTAAGTTAACCTTCAGTACAACCTTTCATCAGCAGACGGAGCAGACAATTCAGACTCTAGAGGACATGTTCAGAGCCTGTATACTGGATTTTGAGGGAAACTGGGAAAAGCATTTACCATTAGTGGAGTTTTCGTACAACAACAGTTTTCATGCATCCATCGGGATGGCTCCGTATGAGGCTTTATACGGACAGAAATGCATATCTCCATCGCATTGAGCTGATGTTGGCAAACAAAAGTTGATTGGGCCAGAGATTTTACAACAAACAAGCGACATAATCAACAAGATTCGTCAGAGAATGAAGGTATCTCAGGATCGATAGAAAAGTTATGTAGATTTTAGACGAAAGGATCTTGAATTCGAAGTCGTTGAGAATGTATTTTTTAAAGTTGCACCTTTGAAGGGTGTGTTGAGGTTCAGGAAAAAGAGGAAGTTGAGTCCTCATTTTATCGGACCTCTTGAAATATTGGAGAGGATTGGGGTTTTGACTTATCTTTGGGCTTTACCTCCTAATCTATCAAACGTGCACGATGCTTTTCATGTTTCAATTTTACGAAAGTATGTGTATGATCCTTCTAATATCATCGAATATGAGCCTTTGGAGGTTCATAAGAATCTGACGTACGAAGAGAAACTAGTGAGAATTTTGGATCGTAAGGACCAAGTTCTTAGGTATCAAGCGATTCCATTGGTTAAAATTCTTTGAAGGAATCACGCGATAGAGAAAGCGACTTGGGAGCGTGAAGAGGATATGAGAACCAAGTATCCGTTTTTGTTTATGTAGTACATTTACTTCTTTAATAAAATTTCAGGGATGAAATTTCTTTTAAGGGGGAGAGAGTTGTAATAACGAAGTTGCTATTTCAAAACTATCGATTACTGGACGCGTTTTCAGTTTTATCTCGGTTTCACCTTTTTCACCGAAACAAGCAACTTCTGAATTCCCCAAGCATTTTATGAGGGCCAAGAATACCCCGTGAGGAGTCGATGAATTTTTTCTACCCATTTTACCCTTAGTCAAAGTTGACTAAGTTTGACTAGGATTTTGTCTTTTACTATTTATTATTTTATTAATAAAGTTAAATATCTTTTTACTTTTACTTTATTTTATTAGGTTCCCAATTAGGTTTTATCTTATGCTGGCTGACTCTTCTCCTTCAAATTCACCATTTCATTGTTTCCATTTTCATCTTAGAGAAAAAAATAAAATTCCAAAGAGAGAAAGTGTAGGAGAATTGCAAAATTCGAAGAAATTTCATGAGAAAATTTGAGGGAAGTGGCTGGCTGCTTGGGGGAGTTATTTGGCAAGGTTTATTTGGTTTTTCAAAGCTTGGTTTGGTGGTTGCTTGCTAGGAAGAGAGGTGGGCAACTATCCCTTTTTTATTTTCTTACAAATTTATGTGTTTTTGCTTGAATACTTGATGAATTCTTGCTTGTAATCAGTGAATTAATGATGGAATGAGTTTAATTTTATGTGTAATAAGTTTGTTGATTAAACCCCCAATTGTAGTATTTAAGGTTTGATGAATTGGTTGATTAAAGCTTGAATTTAGTGGATTTAAGCAATAGATTTGGTTGGTGGATTTGATGTTTGGCATGCTTAATTTGGTGATTTGGTGAAGAAATCAATGGAATTTTGCATATATATGGGGCCGGCCATTGTAAGGTATCTATGTGAAAAATTTTACATGTGGAGGTATTTTAGTCATTTCACATGTAAAGGGTATTTTGAAAATTTTCAAAAAGTTTAAGGGTATTTAGGTCATTTTGAATGTAAGGGACTCAAATGGGATTTTTAAAAATGTTAAGGGCATTTTGGTCATTTGACATGTATAGACGTAAATGTAATTTTTGAAATTGGTGAGGGTATTTTTGTCATTTTTAGCATGAGGGGTAAAGTTGAAAATATTTGAAATTGGAGGGGTATTATGGTCTTTTCTAATTTCCAAGTTATTTTAATGTATATATATATATATTAAATTTATATTTGTTAATTAATATATATATATATATATAGTATTTTCAATTACTATTATTTATATTTTCATAAATACAATTAATTATACATGTGTTTTTGTAATAATAAATATAGATATACTTTACAAAATACATATATTTTATGTACGTATTTGTCAAATATACCTAAGGGTATTTTGTAAAGGTTTATGTATAAAAATAATTATTTATGTATTAAATTAATATAAATATTTATGAGTATATTTACATATTGGGGGGTATGTATATATAATCAAGTATATGTATAAATTGTACTTGTGTGCATGTATATGTGTATAAAATACATGTATATATATATGAGTGTGTATATATGTGTTTGTGTATGTATATGTGTATGTGAATATGTATTTATATGTGTGTATTTTTATATATATATTTATATATATATGTTTATAATTGTATTTATAAATATGTACATGGATGAATGTGTTTATGCGTGGATGCGTACCTGTGTTCAGGATTAATTGTACATATGTTTTTGGTGAAATTTGTTGTAGGAATTTATTTTTACCGATGATAGAATGTTAATTAACCATATACCTATTGAGGGGTATTTTGGTAATTTTTTCATTTACTTGAAGGATATCTTGGTAACTTCTGAGATGGCCAATAGTATTTCGGTAATTACATCAGTGTGGTTGGCAATGGAAAATTATTGGTTTGAGCGGGGGCAATCGATAATTACGACTGTTGGAATAGGACGAGTTGATAATTATGTATTTTGTTGCGTGGTTTTATATTACTTGTGCATTGTAACATGAGCATTCATTTGCATAAAGCAATTTATGAGGTTTATTATTTTACGTGAAATGAAGGATTTTTCCCTAGGGGCTTGTGTTTTCAAAATGATTTGCACGATGAGGTGCATGGTTTCAAACCCTGGTTTGTAGTCTCTGTGAATCATTGACCACACATAACGGTGGGTTGCCTGAAACGGTGGTTCATGAGCATAGGTGTGGTGTTTTGTGCACAAAACGCGGAAAGGAAATGGGCTGTTCGGTTTAAAATAAATAGGGAAAAAATATTGATTTTAGGTATACGATGTTACACTACGTGATATGGCATTGACATATGCATATGGTTGTTTATTGAGTGTTTTTCACTCATCGTTGTTTGCCCTGTGTGGCGGGTAAATCCAAATTTTCTCAGTAGGGATTGGTGGCGGCATGAAACTAGAAAGGCACGACAATGTACAGAGTTCTTCGCATTTCTTTTTATTGCTTTTGGACTAGATACTCTGTCTTTTATTAAATACTTTTTTGTTGCGTTGTGTGTTTAGTACTCCTACTATCTTTATTTATTTTATTAGTGGTAGCTGTGGTTTATTAAAATGGTCCCAAAGAGTAACAATGGGTTTTAATGTCAGTTTTGGTTTGCTTGAAATTGCATTAGTTTTCAAATGGTTTCGAATACTTATTTAAAAAGAAAAAAAATTTATAAGGTTAACACACCATGCTCGGGAACCTAGACTTGGGTAAGGGGGTGTTACAGATACAGTAAGGTGTAGGCACATAAAGGAATGCCATGTGGAAGTCCAAACACTCTTTTTAGGCGTGGTGGACGACACCTTCGTTTGTGCGAGCTAAATAGCTAGGCAGCAGCGGGTTTGTAAGAGGCTTTCCTCTCTTGGATGCCTTCAGCTCAAAGGTTCCTTACTTAACTGGCGTGCCTCCTCTTTTATGGAAAGATTCTACCCACTTGGTCGACCAGGGCAGTGTAGTGCATTGAATGTCACTGTTGAGTGGTGGTAGGGGCATTAATAGCTTTGGTTATATAGGAAACTTCCCATTAGCTTCCTCCTTTGCATGGGAAGGCAGGTGGGCTGATACCCTGAGAGATTTCTTCACTTAGATGGACTCCCTTAGGCTTTTGTTGGTAATGGTTTGAATTCACTACATAATAGAACAACAATAAAGAAGTGTTTTGTATATTACAATTGAACAACAAATAAGAACATGTAAAGGGAAAAAATAATATTCAAGAAACAAACTCAAAACAGAGTTGAGGCTGGGGAGTATGAGATAATATTAAAAGTGTTTTGGAAAATTAGAAAAATGAACTATGAAGAGGGCTTTTTTTTTTATCATTTTATTTGTTGTGAATGATCTATTAGTTCTTTGGGATTAGCCTATTTCTTACTATTTTTATTCTTTTTCCTACCTTTGTTCCTAGCCCCATTACAACCAGTGAAAGACCTTCAGATTTTTGTTTGATTGTTGCTAAGTGGTGGAGATTGGATTGATTGGTAAGCGTATGGCAGTGTAATTTCTTTAATTGAATTTGAGTGTATACATTTCCTATTTAAACACTTGAGTGATTGGAGAGGATTGTTTTCAATGAGGTTTTACTGAGCTAGTGATTTTTATTAAAACGAAGTTGATTACTATTAAATAGAGGAGTATTAAGTGGCTTCAGTTTTGTTGTGTTATTTCATTAGATTGGGTAATTGTATCTCTGTTTATAATCTAGGTACTTGAATGGTTTTTGATATTTGAGAAGGAGAATGTGAGATTTATGTTTGCACAGGATGTGCAAAGTTTAAGTGTTGGGGTATTTGATGGGTTTCCATTTTGTTATCTTTACTTAATTTAATGTGCAATTTTTGTGTTTTTTAATTTCTAAAATTGAGTTAACATTGATATATATTTTGCATGCAAGGTTACTCAAGGAGATGTGAAATATTTGGTTGGAAATCATGAATTAAAGGACCAAGTTAGGTTCAATGTTAGGTACCTAACATGCATCATAGAAGTGTATGTCCGCATTAGGATTGGACGAGCAAACTCGTGGGAGTCAGGTACCAAGTCAGGTCCTTTGTCAGGCGTTTAACTTAGTTCGGCAACCAGTGTCAATTTTGTAATTTTAGGATTTAAAGTTTAAACAAATTGAGTTAGAATTTTATTATAAATAGATGCATTTTTAGGTTTAAAGGGACGAAATATACAACATCAACTGATTGTTAATTTGTGCTTTGAAGATTATGAGTTGCTAAATTTATTCTCTTAGGTAGGAGTTAGTTTTTATTATTAATAGTTCATGTGTGAAACCTGAGTTTACAATTCTTCAATTAATTCAATTGACTATTTCATCTAAATTTTTCTATGTTCTTTTAATTTCAATTATTTGTGATGATATTTTGGTTCCGATATTATCGTTTGAAATTTGATGCATGCTAAATTAGATTTGAGTCGTACTTTGGCTTTAATTATCTGTAGCAGTGTTGAGAATATAATTTAGATTAAAATTCTGTAATAGTTATAGGGTTTGTCTAATTTTGGCTATCTTTCTAGATTAATTTGGTTCACGTTGATTCAGAATAATTTAGAATTAGAAATTATTCATGAACGTTTCTAAGTTGTTCAACACTAAGGAAAGACTGCAATAGATTGGTCGTACCATTTATTAATGCCAAAGCTAAATGATTAATTGATAATTGGTTTGATTCTTTTTGTCAACGAACACATGCAATTAATAATACTAAATTACTCTGTACCGAGTTTGTGTTTAACTAATTGTTCACCTTGATTTACTCTTTTCTATCTTACTTGTCTACTTATTTAAAATATTTGCATCCTAAAAAAAACCCTCTTACTTATGTTGTCTTAATTGATTGATTAGAATAGAATAAGATTATTTGTTAGACCAGTCCTTGTGGGTTCGACCTGAACTTGCCATTACTATGTGTTTATAATTTCAGTTATTTAGTTTTGGTGTAAAACGATAAAGCATCAAAATTTTAAAAGCCTCTTTGCATTTTTCATTAAGGTTAAATTCAACATCTTGGTGCAACAAATTTGATAGGGGCAAAGCAATCTATTAGAAATTCTTAATGAATCGCCTCTAAAAACCTACATGACCAAGAAAATATGCCTTCATCATCTTAGTGCATGAATGTATGAATGTAGTCTCAATCAGTATGTCAAAGCAAGTTCTAGAGTAACAAAATCTATACTAATATCACTCACAAGAATAATTAGAATTCTATTAAACTCAAAAGCTCACTTACGCTTTAGTTTACTAAACTAGCTCTTTTTATCAAACTCAATTAACTACTATGTCAAACATAAGTTCATTAAGCTACTACAATTAAGCATCTTATTCATATGCAAAACAAAACAAAACGAACACAAAACAAAACAAAACTACCTTCACCCACCAAGTTCACTATGTAAAACTATAAAGAACAAGGAAAAGAAAGGAAAGAAGGTGGAGGCTGATAGCGTTCAAGAGTTATCCAAATCCGCTGAAGATGCTACTCTTGGCACTCCAAATGGGCCTCTAAAACTTCCTGACGATTAGCCAAACCAATACAAATAACCTCAATCCCCGACAACGACGTCAAATTTTTTATCCTTTGTAGTTTTACACCAAAATTAAATAACTGAAATTACCAAACACATAGGAAAGGCAAGTCCAAGTCGAACCCACAAGGATTGGTCTAACAGACAATCTTATTTTATTCTAATCAATTAATTAAGAAAATAGAAATAAGAAGATTTTTTTTTTAAGATGCAAACATTTTAAATCAGTAGACAAGTAAAATAGAAGATAGTAAGCCAAGGTGAATAATTAGTTAAACACATTCTCGATTTATAGTAATTTAGTACTATCAATTGTTCATGTGTGAAAACTAAGTTTACAATTCTTCAATAAATTCAATTGATTCCTTCATCTAAATTCTTCTATGTTCTTGATTAATTTCAATTATTTGTGATGATATTTTGGTATTGATATTATTGTTTGTAATTAGATGCATGCTAAATTAGATCTGAGTCATATTTTGGTTCTAATCATTTTTAGTAGTATTAAGAATATAGCTTAGATTAAAATTCTGCAACATTTATAAGGTTTGTCTAATTTTGGCTATTTTTATAGATTATAATGCAATTATAAATTAATTTGGTTCACATTGATTTGGAATAATTTAGGATTAGGAATTACTCATGAATGTTTCTGGGTTGTCAACATTAAGGAAAGATTACAGTAGATTGGTCATACCATCTATTAATGCCAAAGCTAAAGGATTAATTGATAATTGGTTTGATTCTTTTTGTCAATAAACACATGCAATTAATAATACTAAATTACTCTGAATCGAAATTGTATTTAACTAATTGTTCACCTTGATTTACTCTTTTCTTATTTTACTTGTCTACTGATTTAAAATGTTTCCATCTTAAAAAACCCCTCTTATTTCTATTGTCTTAATTTATTGATTAGAATAGAATAAGATTGTCTGTTAAACCATGTCTTGTAGATTCAACTTGGATTTTCCATTATTATGTTTTTGATTTTAGTTATTTAGTTTCGGTGTAAGATGACAAATCACTAAAATTTTAGCGTTGTTGCTGGAGACTATAAGTTAATTTGATTTTCTAATTTTTTTTTTCTACTTTTGAGTTTGGGTTGTGTTCAAATATATGACTAGGTTGACTAATCAAGAAGAACTATAATACAATCCAGAGATAAAGAATTGCATGTAGGTTGAAGAAGGAGACTCTTCGAAAAATTGCTGCTAGCTCACCTTCGGCTACTCTTCAATATTAGATCCAAAGTAGAGAGTTTGATTCAGAAGACGAGGCAAAACCAGCTAACGACATGAACAACAACAGGACATTAAAGGAGTTGGCTGCTCCTAATTTAAATTTTCAGCTACTTTGTATTGAATTTCCTAATTTAATTGTTGCTTTTGAATTGCAATCTGGACTAATTCATTTATTACATACTTTTTGTGGCCTTGCAGGAGAAGATTTTTATGTGGTTTGTTCTATCATCTGCAAGGAATTACTAAGGAACAAATTAATTTGAGGGCTTGTCCTTTCTTACTTGCTGACTCTGCAAAGGACTAGTTGTACTATTTGCCTTTAGGATCTATCATTTTATGGAATGAGATGAAGAGATTATTTTTTAAAAAATACTTCTCTACTTCTTGTGCTATAAACATAAGGAAGGAAATTTATGGCATTCATCAGTATGATGGAGAATGATTATATGAATATTATGAGTGTTTTAATAAACTTTATGCTAACTGCCTGTATCATTAGATAAGTAACCAATTATTAATTCAATATTTCTATGAAGGATTGTGACGTATGAATAGAAATATGGTGGATGCAACGAGTGGTGGTGCTTTAGTAGACAAAACTCTTGATGAAGTAAGACATATTATCTCTACAATGGCTGTGAATTCTCAACAATTTGATACAAGGGTAGCACATTGAAGAAGGTTCATGAGGTAAGTACGTCTCTATTAGAACAATAATTTCTGATTTAACTTTTCTCATGAGACAATTGGTTATAGGATAAACTCAAGCTCACACAGTCAAGGCTTGTGATTTTTGTTTGACTTAAGGGCATATCATGATATATGCCCTACGTTGTAAGAAGAAAATACTGCACAATAAGTCAATGCAATTGGTGGATTTTTGGACAACCACAACATAAATATGATCCTTATTCTAATACATATAATCTGGGATGGAAGGATCACCCTAAGCTTTGCTATGGAAATAACCCTGCTCCAAATCGGTATCAACAACCTTATCAGTCAAACCCACCACAACCAACAAAGGCTCATAAGTTAGGTATGTCTTTGGAAGACATTGTTAAAGCTCTTACTACTAATACTCAAAAATTCTAATAGGAAACAAGAGCAAGTATCCAAAACTTAGAGAGTAAGTTAATTGGCCAAGTATATGAGCAAGCTTAAGGCTTAAACTTCTAGAAAGCTTCCATCTCAACTGATTAATCCTAAAGAAGAGACAAAGGCAATGACATTACAAACTGGTAAAGAGGTTGAGATTCCTAAAAAGAAAATGGAAGTGGAACCTAAGAAGCTCTAGTTAGAGAAAGAAGTTGAAGTTCAACTCCCTTCAAAAGTAAATTCTAAATCTTTAATAGATACTTCTAAATTTGCCCTTCCACCTTTTTCTAGTAGGTTGAAGAAGAACAAGAGGGAAGAACAAGATAAAGAGCTTCTAGATACTTTTTGGAAGGTGGAGGTAAACATACCGCTACTAGACGCAATTAAGCAAGTTCCTTGTTATGCTAAGTTCGTTAAAGAATTGTACACTAATAAGAAGAAATTGCTAGAGGAGGAGAAAATAAGTGTGAGCGAGAATGTTTCTAAAGTACTCCAAAGGAAGCTACCTCCAAAGTTTAAAGACCTAAGTACATGCACTATACCTTATATAATTGGAAATACTAAAGTGGAATGTACCATGTTAGATTTAGGAGCTTCCATTAATGTAATGCCCCATTCATTATACTCTTCTTTGAATTTGGGTTCATTGAAAAATTGATCTAATGCCTACCTCGAAGGGGTAGTTGAAGATGTTTTAGTGTAGGTTAAGGAGATGGTGTTTCCTGTTGATTTCTATATCTTAAACATGGAGGATGATCATTCCCTAAATTCCTCACAAATCATTTTAGGGAGACCTTTCTTGAAGACCGCTAGAACCAAAATTGATGTTTATAATTGAACCCTAATTATGGAATTTTATGGGGAACTTATTAAGTTTATTATTTTTGAAGCTATGAAGTACCCTACTAACAACTATTATGTGTGCTCTATCGGTGTAATTGATGAGGTTATGGAGGATGTTTTCAAGTTTGGTGGTGGAGATGAGTTGGGGTTAGTAATACAATACGGGATGAATCAATTCATGTCGGAAGGAGCTTATCAATAGAGTGAGGAAATTGAAGAAATTGTGATGGCACTCCATTCCCTTCAACCAATTCCTGAAAGGTATGTGCTTGCTCCAATTGAATTAGAAATTCCTAACACACAGATGCTACCATTTATAGTGCAAGCACCAGTCTTGGAATTAAAGTTATTGCCCGAGCATTTAAAGTATATGTACTTAGAGGATAACAAAACACTACCAATCATCATAGCTAATGGTTTAACTTCAGTTCAAGAGAATAAATTAATTAGAATCTTGAGAGATCATAAGATAACTATTATAACACCCTTTTACCCTAGTTTGGAGACCCAACTAAAGGAATGTCATAACAGATTACATTCAAAATAATTTAATGAAGAGGTTCCTTTGGGCGAAGCTAAAATTTGAATAATTTTTTTTTTCTTTACTCTTCAGGACATATTCAAACCCTTGATATTAAATAAAAACCATAGTAATTTAAAATTTAAAACAAAACATAGTTGCTTACAAAAGACCCACAACGTAAAGAAAATAATCTAGTTAATTGGAGTATTACAAAGTCCAAAAGGAAATGAAAAAAGTGTGAAAATTTTATTTGTACTATAGCCAACCTTCCACCGGTCCGCCACCACGCAACTAAGCCTTTCAAGAAGAAGTTTTAGAATTACCTACATATAGAAAACAACAAGAATGAGTAGAAAATCGCTCAGTATTTTCCCAACATGCACGTCCTCATGTAATGCAGTGTGCTAGTGAAATGTAATTCTCCTTCAAACACTAATTTTTCCTTCATTCTTTCTTCTCATAAATCATATGCAAAACTTAACTCTTTCCAAGATCTTATGCAATGATTTTAAAAACAGACATTCGTAGGACTTTTTATGAAGAGTAAATTCTTAATTATGTTGGAGCTAATTACCCATCAACAATTGTTATTTCCCAAAGCAGTACACAGACATACTTTCAAGCAAATTCAATACACTTAACAGTTTAGAAGAAACGGTGTCAATGGGAAAGAGACCGGCTTGCATCCGTGCTATGCAATTGCCGATGTTACAACCACCATATACACCAATACACTCACATGTGTGCGCATGCGAGAATCCAATCTCTCCATTCACTAATTAGTGGGACCTCTACTAAACGGTTCACATATCTCATCCATATAAGCTCCATTCAATATATATATATGCCGACGTATGCATGGTCATGACTTTTCCATGTACTTCAAAACATGATTTGTTTGGAAAAATCAGTTTCTTTGCATGTGACAAAAGCTTTCATGACATGCATATCGATGTATGTATATGCACATGGGTCACTTGGCAATGGTGTTCACAAACACACCACAGCAATCATGTCCCACGGCAATGGTGTTCACAAACACAGCACGACAATGGAATTCACAAACACAGTTAAGCTTAAAGGTCACAACTTTACAGCATGTATCACCCAAAAAATGTACATAACTAACATAAACATTCGAACTTTAAGCAAAACTACACAACTAAAGCATTCCAAATCATAAAGATTACATTAATAGTACGTGAATAATTTAATACTAAAAAATAATAGATAATAAAATAAAATTACACATAAATTAAACTAAACTAGTTTCAGCATGCACAACAAAATTTCAAAAACCATAACTCTCTCATTATAAACTGGATTCCCATGATTCAAAAACCATAATGACCATGACTTATGTAGTTTAAGGAAAAATATGTCACAAAAAAAATATATAAAATCCTTTCAAATACAGTGAAACCCGTGGGTGCAATTGCAATATTTTCCTAGAATTTTTCAAAAAATAAACAAATTTGTAAAATGCATAACACACTCAATTCAAGAAATTTCAAAGCCAAACTTACCATGACTCATTGTTGTGTAGGGAACAAATATGGTTCGAAATCAAAAACCCTTCAAACTCAACAAAACCCATGGATATAAGTGCAGAATTTTTCCAAAAATATCTAAATAACCAACGGTTTTGTAAAATTCATATTTTACTCATTACAACTCCAAATCAAGTGATACAAAAGCCAAAATATTCAACAAAAACCCAAATACTTAGAGTAAAAATTTTAAAATTTTGGATAATAGTAACCAAGTTTGTAACCAGTCAAATATTCATAGATTCCAAAATAATTTTAGCTCAGCATAATACATTATCTCAAAGTAATCAACAAGTCTAAATCCAGCTAGTGCTCCACAAATCTATCAAATATTTCCAGCACAATTTCAACAATAAATATGGAAAATACATAAATATAACATGGTACTCAATATAGAGTAATAAGCATGTAATTAGTGTTATAATTTCATAAATGCCAAAAACCCTAACACTCAAGTTGGGGTTCTCACCAAATACACTAGATCACACCTAAACCATGCCAAATCCAGCAATTTCACATAGTGTCCACATGATTCAAGAGATGATTTGAGTATAAAAGAGATGAGAAAGGATAGATCTTCACTGGTTTCTCCTCATACATCAGGTTCTCATAGACTTATAGCGGTTCGTATTTGATGATGTGTAAGGGATCATGCACATACTTCCATAACATTGACACATAAAAAACATCATAAACTCTAGACAGCTTAGGAGGTAACACTAAATGATAAGGTAAAACTCCAACTCTTTCTAAAATCTCAAAAGGTCCGGTGAAGATCATTACACCTTTCAATAATGCAACTTTGATAAACACTTTCTCCCTGACCTTTAACTTTAGGTCTTTTCATTGATTATCAGCGTAACTCTTCTGTTGATCTTGTGTAACCTTCATACTCTTTCTTATCTTATTAATGATATCACTAGTCTATTGTAAAATTTCTGGTCCGAGTAGTTTCCACTCACTAACTTCATCCCAATACGACGGAGATCTACATTTTCTTTCGTAGAAAGCTTCATACAAAGTCATTCTAATAGTTGAATGGTAACTATTGGTGTAAGCGAACTACACTAATAGAATGTGTTTCTCCCAACTTCCTTGAAAATCCAGAATGCACACTCTCAGTATATCTTCTAATGTCTGAATAGTTCGCTCCGATTAGCCATCAGTTTGCAAATGGAAGGCAGTGTTGAAGTTCAACTTGGTTCCCATTGCTTTATATAGACTCTTCCAAAATGATGAAGTGAACCTTGGGTCTTGATATGAGACAATCAACACTAGCACACTATAAAGTCGTACGATCTTATCTACATACAATTGCGTCAGCTTCTCCATCGAGTGAGTCATTCGCATGGGTAAAAAATGAGCCGATTTGGTAAGCTGATCCACAATCACCCAAAGAGCATTGTTGCCTTACTGGGACGAAGGTAAATCAACAATGAAATCCATGATGATGTTCTCTCACTTCCATTGTAGAATCAGTAATGATCTTAGCAAACCAGATGGTCTCTGATGCTCAATTTCACCTGCTGACATGTCAAGCACTATTCCATGAACTTTGCTATATCTCGCTTCAAGTTAAACCACTAGAATGTTTTGGAGAAATCTATGTACATCTTGGTAGCTCCTGGATGAACAGTGTAAGGTGTACAATGAGCTTCCATCAAGATTTCTTTCTTGATTTCTTCAACATTTGATACACACAGGCAAGTACCAAATCTCAACGTTCCATCTCCGACGAGATTAAACTCCGGTCTTTTCCTCAAATCACTTCATCTTTAATCTTCACAAGAGACGTGTCATTAGCTTGACTTTCTTTTACCTTATCCACGATAGAAGGTTGAATTGTGAGCGTTGCCAACATGAATGAATATTAATTAGGAACTAATTCAATATTCATTCTTCTTAGGTCTTCCAAAATATACGGTTGGGTAATAATTAAGCTTCTGCTGAAACCCATATACTTTCTACTCAGTGCATCTGCCACTGCATTTGCCATGCCTAGGTGGTAGTTGATTGAGCAATCATAATCCTTGACCAGCTTCAGCCATCTTCTTTACCTCATATTCAACTCCTTACAGTAAAAAATACTTGAGATTCTTATGGTCGATGTAGATATCGCACTTTACTCTGTACAAGTAATAGTACCAAATCTTTAGAGCAAACACTGCCACTGCAAGCTCTAAATCATGCATAGGGTAATTGCATTCATATGGCTTCAACTGGCTCGAAGCGTACACAACCCAATCCTTTACCCAAAGCATCGTTGTAGATCACGAAGTCATCCTCACCATTCGGTAGAGTGAGGACAGGTGTTGAAACCAACTGCTTCTTGAGTTTTAGAAAACTCTCTTCACACTCTTTAGACCAAATAAACTTACTTTCCTCTTCAACAACTGCATCAACGGTAATGAAATCTTTGTACAAATTTGCAGTAGTGCCCAGCCAAACCCAAAAAATTTCTAACTTCTCTAGTCTTAAACTACTACAACTTTACTGGGATCTCCTTGGATACCCATACTTGATATCACATGTCCAAGAAAAGTTATGGTTTCTAACCAAAACTCAGACTTCTTGAACTTCGCATACAACTGCTTCTTCGCAACCTCTACAATAGGTGCTCTTCATATTTAACAGCTGTCTTCTAGTAGCGAAGAATGTCATCGATAAACACCACAGCAAACTTATCTAGGTAGTCATGAAACACTCAGTTTATCAAGTCCATGAATATTCCTGGTGCATTTCTCAACCTAAATGGCATTGCTACAAACTTGTAACGACCATATCTCGTTCGAAACGCACTCTTCGGTCTATCCTCCTCCTTGATCTTTAATTGGTGATATCTTGAATGTATATCAATCTTTGAGAAAATACTCGCTCCCTACAATTGATCAAATAGATCGTCAATGGCAATGGTTACTTATTCTTGATTGTTACTTTGTTGACCTCATGATAATCAATGCACAGCTGCATTGAACTGTTCTTCTTTTAACGGACAAAACTGGCGTTCTCCAAGGTGAAACACTGAATTTGATGAAACCTTTATTTGAAAGGTCTTGTAGTTGCTCATTTAGTTCCTTCAACTCTGTTGGTGCCATCCTTTAGGGTGCCTTTGAAATGGGTGCAATTCCCAGTCCCAAATCAATGGTAACTCTTCAAAAAATACGTCCAAGAAGTCACAAACTACTTTGACGTCTTACTGTTTTAGAGCTGATAGTTCTTTATCATAAACACTAACAAGAAATCCTTGACAGCCTTTACACAAACACCTCAGTGCTTGCAGTGTAGTCAATAACCTTGGTTGCGGTCTCAACTTTGACCCTTAAAACTTAAAATACTGGCCGCCTATGGGACTAAATAGTATTCTTTTCTCTTTGCAGTATATGCAAGCTCTGCTCTAAGACAACTAATCTATACATAAGATCGCACCAAAATCAAATATATCCAATATGATCTAGTTGGCATGCAACTTCTCATTTCGAGACACATCTCACATGAATTCAACACAAATGAGACATACATACTAACACCGGATGGTGTAGTGTGTAGCACCCGAATCAAATAAAGCATAAGCATCCAGTCCTTATAAAGAAAACAGTTAATAGACACAATTCACAAATAACAACTCCTAACTACTTATACTACTACTGCAGTAGAGAACAACTGAACCCTTTAATCCTTAGCAGGAAACTCCCTAAGATCCTCGGACTGCTCGGGATCCTCATCATCCGAGCTTACCTTCGCTATGCATGGGACTTCAAAACCAAGGTTAGCCAGATACTCGGTCAGAGCTTCCTGCTCACCAAGGTCATCCTGGTACTGATTCATGTACTAGTGATACATCATATAGCCATGGTCTTTTCAGAACTGATCTAACTCCCTCGAATCAACATATCGTACTTCACCATCAGCTAGAGGTACAACAGTAGAAAAATTGCTCAAAAACCTAGCTACTTCAAGCTTTTTCCGTTCCATGTCCTAGTGCATTGATTCCTCAGATACTCCGATGTCGCTACACTCAACTATGGAGGATAATGCTAGGTTAGGCCCTGTCATGCAATAAGATGGCTCTCCCTCCACCATGATCTCTTTTCCTAGGCGCTGACATGAACCGTCAGATGGTCATTCAATCTCCACCTCAATCTGGTGAAGCTCAGTCACTATCTCACTCTAGAAGGATGTCGGCTCCGAACTCAATCTCAATCTCTTAGAGACAGGCTCCTTCACCAGCTCATGACTTCACTTGCACGAAACGCACGAAAAAGCATTAACTAGCTTACCCATCTTAACATAATATATCAAATAAAACTCGAAGTCAACAATAACATGAAACTAAATATAACAAATCAATTCTACCTTTGGCACGCGAATGGACACGAGAGTAGGCTATTATTATAAATATTTAACATAACTTGAGCTCTGATACCAAAAATTGTAATACCCTTTTACACAAGTTCAAAGATCCGACTAAAGGAATGCCATAACATAATATATTTAAAATAATCTAATGAAAATGTACCTTTGGACAGAGCTAAAATTCGAATAATTTTTTTTTTTTTGCTTTACACCTTAGGACACATTCAAACCCTTGATATTAAATAAAAACCATAGTTTTTTAAAATTTAAATAAAAAATGATAACTCTCTCATTATAAACTGGATTCCCATGATTTTAAAACCATAATGACGATGACTTAATGTGGTTTAAGGGAAAAATATGCTACAAAAATAATAAAATATATAACACTTGCAAAATTAGTGAAACCTATGGGTGCAAATAAAGTATTTTCCTAAAACTTGCTAGAAAATGAACAACTTTGTAAAATGATAACATAATCAATTCAAGTTCGATTTAAGAAATTCCATAATCAAACCTGTCAAAACTTGTGGGTATAAGTTCAGAACTTTTCTAGAAATATCTAAATAACCAGTGGTATTATAAAATTCATATTTTACTTATTACAACTCCAAATCAAGTGATTCAAAAGCCAAAATATTCAAAACAAACCCAAATATTTGGAGAAAAAATTTCAAAAATTTTGGATAACAATAACCAAAGTTTGCAGCCAGTCAAATATTCATAAATTCAAAAATAATTTCAGCTTAGCATAGAATATTATCTCAAAGTAATCAATAAGTCTAAATCTAGTTGTTGCTCTACAAATCTATCAAATTTTTCCAATACAATTTCAACAAGAAATATGGGAAAGACAAAAATATAAACTGGATTCCCATGATTTAAAAACCATAATGACGATGATTTAATGTAGTTTAAGGGAAAAATATGCCACAAAAATAATAAAATATATAACCCTTTCAAAATTAGTGAAACCTGTGGGTGCAAATAAAGTATTTTCCCAAAACTTTCCAGAAAATGAACAACTTTGTAAAATGATAACATAATCAATTCAAGTTCGATTTAAGAAATTCCATAATCAAACCCGTTAAAACTCGTGGGTATAAGTTCAGAACTTTTCCAGAAATATCTAAATAACCAGCGGTATTATAAAATTCATATTTTACTTATTACAACTCCAAATCAAGTGATTCAAAAGCCAAAATATTCAAAACAAACCCAAATACTTAGAGTAAAAATTTTAAAAATTTTGGATAACAATAATCAAAGCTTGCAGCCAGTCAAATATTCATAGATTCAAAAATAATTTCAGCTCAGCATAGAACATTATCTCAAAGTAATCAATAAGTCTAAATTCAGCTGTTGCTCCACAAATTTATCAAAATTTTCCAATACAATTTCAACAAGAAATATGGGAAAGACATAAATATAACATGGGTACTCAATATAGAATAATAAGCATGCAATTAGTGTAATAAATTTTATAAATGCTAAAAACCTTAACACCTAAATCGAGGTTCTCACCAAATACACTAGATGACACCTAAACCATGCCAAATCTATCAATTCCACACAAGACCCACATGATTCAAGAAGTGATTTGAGTAGAAAAGAGATTAGAAAGGATAGATCTAAGCTCAAACATACTCAAAATACCAAAAATAAACAAAACAATAAGTGGGTATGGAAACCTACCTTGTAAAAGTTTAAAACTCTACACAAACACCTTGATCTACAAGAATAAACCTCCAAGATTCCAAATCCAAGTGGCCGGTCCTCTTGCTTTCACCCTTGAGTTTTTCTTATTTTTCTCTTGAAAACACTTGATTCTCTTGATTATCCCTCACTTTCCTTCACTATATTTCACTAGAAAATACTTTTCTCACTCTAGAATGGTGATGGTCGGCCGCAAGGGTTCAAAAATGAATCGTAGTCTCTTGAAAAGTGTGCTTAAATATGGTGGTCCTGAGGTTTTTAATGAGATGGTACAAGCAAGATCACTTTTTTACTAAATTTTAACCAAGTTAAATTTGGTCTCCAAGTAACCCTACTGCACTCAATAGGTCTTGATAAGACCTCTCCTACACTTACTACGTGTATAGAAAAGAAAGTCTCAGTTAACCTTCCATCAGTCTAGATGATGACGTAGCAGTGTTGACTTTGGCTTTGACTTTGACTAACAATCACAAGCACACTTAGAATATAAAATAAACAAACAAGTCAGTCCCAGACAGATTAAAATCAATCAAAACCATGATGTGGCAGTCACTAATCTAAACGTTGACTTTGATCAGAGTTGACTTTAACTAAAGTTGACTTTAACCAAAAGTCAACTACATAGAAAAGAAAACAGATATTACAGCTATTGGGTGGACTGTGGTGGAAATTAAAGGGATTAGTCCATCTATCTGTATGCATCAAATTTTGCTTGAAGATGATGCAAAACCAATTAGAGAAGCTCAAAGAAGGCTAAATTATAACATGTTGAAGGTGGTTAAGAAGAAGATTTTAAAGCTAATTTAAACTGCAATTGTTTACCCTATCTCCGATAGTCAATAGGTTAGACCTGTGCAAGTGGTTCCTAAGAAGATAGGTATTACAGTGGTTAGAAATCAAACTAATGAGCTTATTCTAACAAAGGTCCAAAATGGATGGCGTGTTTGTATTGACTATTGCAAGTTGAAGAGGATCCACAAGAACTATTAGGTCCATTAAATATTAAAACAATTCAAATAAATAATTCTCATGCTCGCATGTACTTAACAACTAATTATACAAAATTAAGATGCATAATATAAGTAGGGCTAATGTTAATGGATTCCAATTAATTAGTATATACTAAAGCACGCGTCAATCATATTATTTTACACAAGCTCATATATAGAACATATATTATTAAATAGTCTTTGCAAAAATTAGATTATTAAGTACATGAACCAACTTATTTAGTAAATCATGCATATATATATACTAGCTAGCTAGCATTTGTTACTTGCCCACTTGGTTAAAGGTTGCTTGATTGTGTGGTATAAGAAAGCAAATATATTATTTCAATTAAATAATCAAGTCATATTGGAGATTGTTATAAGCTGACTTTTACAAATAGAAAAGTCCATGTTGACCTCTGAGTTTTTGGAAATACCCACATATACTTCACATATACTCTGCTTGTTCCCAAATATTCTTCTTGTAATTTGTATCCTCAATCTCACCAAGCTTTTAGTTAAATTACTATATGCAATTATTGGATATATAGCATAAATACTATCATTTGTAATAATCCATAAATATTTCATAATATTACTTACTAATTTTGGTTTTCTTCATTGATATTAATGCCATTATTATTTTCAAATGCCATGTCGTTTGTTTATTAATTTATGTCATCTAGTAGTTAGTCAGCTTAATTAGTTAGAAAAATTAACTAAGTGTTATACAATTTATAACTTAGATTTGTATACGTACATATGCATATGCAGATTTTCTGTATAGATAGACAAATTAAAATGATGCTTGATACCTTTACCACTAAAGCACTAAGAGACAATGAGAATGAGTAATTACACACAAATTGATAATTATCATTAGTAAATGAATAAAACAATACGACCGACTCCATCAATTTCCCATATTGTTTTAACAAATATAGAAATTAGCTTAACGATTTGTCTCTAAAAGTCACTAAAATCCTGAACAAGTAAAAATTAGTCACTGATCTGTACAAAAATGGTAAATTCCAGTCAAACCCGAAATGCCCTAAAACCCAAATTTGGGGCTCACGAAATTCAACCAAAATTAGTATAGAATAAACCGAATGAAAGCCAAAAAGACAAGGAATAAGAATCTACCTTTAATTTCATCGAGCAATATGTGAGGTGGTTGAAATTTAGCTAGAAAGTAAAGGGGTTTTTGAAATACCACACGAACGAGAGGTTTTTAACCAAAAGATAGGTCAAAATCAAACTCAGGTGGTCAAAAACATTAAGAAGGCATCATCCTTTCATCGAAAATCTCTTTAGAATTTGACGAAAGGAGGAGAGAAATCTAAGATATTTTTTACAAGTTGAAAAATTTATAATTTTGCCACTGCCTTACATTAACAGTACCTCATTCTCCATAAATCCGATTTGAACGTGTCGTATGTCTATGAACTTATCAAAGAGGTTTACATATCAGTACCAAAGTCAAAACCAAAAACTATACATGGTAAAAAGTAAATTTTGGACCCACTAACTGTACTAAAAAGTCAAACTTAGTCAACTTTCTAGTAAAATAATTACTTATAATATTTTGTAGGAATAAGTTATTACATGTTACATCAGATCCAGGATCAGAACTGCTTGTAAAGAGTGCCTCCCATTATTAACACCCTTAAAAAGCAAAATCGACCTAAGTAAACCGAGGAATGGTTTGAATTAAACTGAGGAAGAGGTCATCTCAGATAGTTCATCACACATCCACCCAAGCATGCACAGCCACCACGGCGACATAATAACCCACTATCTCTACCCATACCTTCTGTCGAGTAATATACTTTTCAAGAGATTAGAATGATAATAGAAGGCCCCGACCAATCTAGGGAATCAAACCACACCCGAAAGAGATACAAGCATGGTAGGAAGGTCCCAAGGACAGAGAACTAGGTCCACTATTCAGCAAAAGCCACAGGTCACATTACCCGTGACCTCATCAACAGCGAGCTAGATAAAGGTACAATTTGAGGAGTAAATGTCGATCGCGTCACCATTGGAGACACAACCTCAGAAGGATGTTGACAACCCAACTCGTAAATTGAAGAGCAACGAAGAGAGGATTTACCTCACAATGAAAAATAGCCCCAAGTTGACATTGCTGATCTACTTTAAAATCTCATCACCACTATCGAAAAGCACCTCCCAAGAGGTTTTTGAACCCAGCTTAAGGTGCAAGTACCCCCTGCTATTGTTGAATACGTGCTTTCCTTGGGAAGATGGAAAAGCCACGGAAGGAGCTACCCTTAACCTTCAAAAGAAAAGGATCCTCTTGTTGCTAGATGGAGACTAGCAAGGGGTTCTTTGCCAGAGGAGGATTATGACATCAGCCATATGATCTTAAAGAGCATCTAAGGAGGAGAGCTGTAAAGCGTACTGCTTATGAACACGATCCAAGCTTATCGACTCCCCCCTAAGAGCGTCTCAGTCGTGAATGACTCTGAGGAGAGTCACAACCTCTAGAACTCCTTAGGGCACAAACGTACGAGGGAGGAAGAGGCATAGGCAGAGCTAAGCTCTAGAAAGACCTCTCCCGATCCACCATCGATAGAGTACATTTACACTATCAAGGATCAAATATTGGAGCAAGTCCTAAGAGAGTCGAAAGGAAGGACAGTAGAAGAACATAGGTTGTGGGGGCCCTCGTAATGTAATGAGATCATGGAAGCTCCCCTTCTAAAAACTTTTAAAATGCCAAACTTGGTGATCTACAATGGGAAAGGTGATCTCAATGAAGACCTAGACATTTTCAGATCATGGATGGACTTTGAGCAAATATTGAGGCTTCCTATATGTCGAGCCCTTCCCATCACACTTGCAAGGCCTGCCTAGGCCTAGCATAGCTTGCTCAAGCCAAGGTCTATCCATCCTTTTGAGCAATTGCTACTCAGTTTGTGACACATTTCAATGGGCAAAGCTGGTGAAGAAGCCCGCGACACACCTTATGTCCATAAAGGAAAGGCATGATAAGTCTTTGGATTCTTACACTAAGAGGTTGAATAATGAGGCCATGTTGATCGAAGACTTCAATGACGAGGTGGCCATCCAGGCTATTCTCAACGATCTTACACCCGAGGCTTTCAAGTGACATATAGCTAAGAATACTCCTGAAACCTTGTTGGGGGTAATTGAGGAAGCCCATAAACATGTGATAGCTGATGGTTTGATGTTTGTAAATGAGGCGGTGCCTCACCCCAGGACACGTGCAGAGGATACTAAGCAGAAAGATAGAAAGGGCCTATCATTTCTCACAGAGGAGATGAAGAGGACTGATTAGAGAGAGCCCCATACCAAGAGAAGTATGTTTGAAAAATACACCCCACTCACCATAAGTAGGAGGGAAATATTAAACTAGATCCAAAACTAAAATATGCTCAAAAGACACAAGCACATAGAGGGCCACCCACGAAACAAATTCGAAACAAGTATTGTCGTTACTATAGGAACTATGGTAATGAGATAAAGGAATGTTTCGAACAAAAAGGAGAAATTGAAGCGTTGATCCAAAGAGGTCAACTTCAGCAGTATGTAGCTAAACCAGACCACTATCGGGACCAATCTCAACCTAGACGTGAGGAGCAACTAGCACCCCCAGCACTGGCACCTCCCTCCTATATGAGATATATGGTCTATATGAGATATATGAGATATATGGTCTATATGAGATATATGAGATCCAATTTTGCAGGGGAATCAAATAGGTCCAGAAAGAGCTATGCTAGACGTGCTTAGCACGAAAGTGAAGAGGGAATGCACGTCGTTAATGCTTTCCAAGGGCTCAATGACGGGTTGTACTTACACTATCACCTTCACAGAGAAGGAGGCTCAAAGCATACATCAGTCGCATGATGATGTTATGGCAGTTATGCTGTGAGTGGGCAATAGCAATGTGCATCGGATTCTAGTGGATGAAGGTAGTTCTGTGGATGTCCCAATTAAAACAACATTCGACAAGATGGGCATCACGACGGATATGTTGAAGCCCTCACATAGCCCCTTGTATGGCTTTGATGGGGATAAGGTGGTGCCTAATTGGAGTATAGAATTGTCATCTTCGGTAGAAGAGTCTAACTACCAAAAGGCGTTGATGGTAAAGTTTTTAGTAGTGAACGGGGCCCTTAGTCTACAATATCATTTTGGAAGACCTGCCTTAAACTCCCTCAAGGCCGTTGTATCGACCTACCATTTATTAATGAAGTTTCCAGTAGGAAACGATGTGGATGTAGTTCAAGGAGACCAATATAAGGCCAGGCAATGCTACACTCTAGCTCTAAGAGAAAAGAGCTCCAGCTCAACAAAGGTACATACAATAATAGAAAGGCACCTAGTGACCGAGTTAACCCCCTCAAAACATGAATCAACATCTCTAACCAATGCTCTCTCAGAGGAGGTAAGGCCTAGAATGATCTTAGAGGTCCGTCCTTACTTGAATTCGAACCTAACCTCCGTGGAAGTCAGATTGCTCAAGAAACTCTTGATCCATCAGCAATAAATGAAAAAGAAGATACACGCACTCGTTTCAAAGATGTGAGAAGGCAAAAAACTGCGAGTCATAGAAATGGAGTTACAAAATGTTAGCCCGAACACTAAGATCACAAATATGACCCAAAAAATGGAGGAAGCAAAATAGCAAGCCGAACTCACAATCCCAAATCATAAGAAAATAAGGAATGGGAAGTCTCGAGTACACAATAACAAAGAGGAGCCTCTACTTGGAGCAGTGTTCGACGAGGACTACTTGGAGCCCCAGCGAGGGGAGCCTATGGAAGAGCTCACGGTCGTTTGCCTAAACCCGACCGACCCAGAGAAGACTACAAAAATAGGAGCCTTGTTAGAGCCAACACTCCAGGTCACACTAGAAAGTTTCTTGAAGAACAACTCAGGTGCATTTGCATGGTCCCATAAGGACATGCCCAATATCGACACAGGGTTAATGGTACACAAGCTCAATATGGACCCGAGCTACAAACCTATCCAATAGAAGTGCAAAGTGTTTAGCCTTGATCAGTACAAGGCTATCAAGGTGGAAGTAGAGTAATTGAAGAAAGCTGGCTTTATCGAGGAAGCAAACAACCCAACATGGTTGGCCAATGTTGTTCTAGTAAAAAAGGTCAGCGGGCAATGGAGGGGGTGTGTGTGGACTTTACTTATTTGAACAAGGTCTGTCCAAAAGACAGTTTTCTCCTCCCCTGTATCGATCAGTTACTTGACGCCATGGCTAGGCACGCCCTATTGAGTTTCATGGATGCGTATTCAGGGTATAATCAGATACATATGTATAAGCCCGACCAACAGAAGATAGTCTTCACCAAGGATAGAAGGTTATATTGCTATAAAGTCATGTCTTTTAGCCTAAAGAACACGGGGTGACCTACCAACGGTTGTTAGTAAGACGTTTGCTGAATAAATAGGCAGGAATATGGAGGTTTACATTAATGATATGCTGGTAAATAGTTCGGAGGCAAATAACCACTTGAAGGATCTTGAGGAAGTCTTTGGCATCCTACGAGAATACAGAATAAAGCTCAACCCTACGAAGTGCGCTTTTGGGGTATCTTCAGGAAAATTCTTAGGGTATATAGTTAATAGCAGAGGAATCGAGGTGAACCTAGACAAAATTAGGACAGTCTTGGACATGGCTCCCCTTGGGATGATAAAGGTGTACAAAGGTTGATTGGGATATTGGTCGCCCTTTCAAGGTTTATTTCGAAGGTCATTAATAGGGGCCTCCCTTTATTCAAGAACCTAAAACGATTAAAAGAGTTTGAGTGAACCATCGCATTCGAGGAGACCTTCAACAAGCTGAAGGCCTACCTAGTGCACCCACCTCTCCTCTCTAAGCTAAAGACTAGAGAACACCTGTTCATATACTTAGTTGTCTCCCTAATAGCGGTGAGTTCAGTCCTTGTCTGAAAGGATTAGGGAGCGTAGCTACCCATATATTACGTCAGTCATTCAATACTGCCTACTGAGACGAGGTACCTTGACAAAGAAAAGCTCACCCTTACTTTGGTAATGTCTTCTCGAAAGCTCAAACCTTACTTTGTGTCACATGTGATTGAAGTCCTTACTAGCTACCCCTTGAGGCAAGTTCTTCATAAACCAGAGACGTTTGGGCGATTGATCGAGTAGTCCACGGGGATAGGAACACTATGACATAAGATACAAGCCCAGAATCTCCATCAAGGCCTGAGTTATAACTGACTTCATAGTAGAGTTCACCTCTTCAAATGAGACCTAGAGCAACCCTAAGGTTCTTCTGAATGAACCTAAGAGCACCGCACCAAGCCCTCCATTATGGTATTTGCACGTCGATAGGTCCTCTAAAGAGCAAGGATGTAGGGCGGGGCTCATCCTAACTTTTCCGCTTCCTGAATGTATGAAGGTGGAGTACGCAGTTCACCTATGATTCAAGGCATCTAACAATGAGGCAAAGTACGAGGCCCTCCTAATCGGCTTGAAACTAGCTACCACAATGGGAGCTAGGAAACTGCGTATATATAGCGATTCTCAGCTAATTAAGAAACAAGTTAAAAAGGAATATCAAGCTAAAGATGAGAAGATATGGTCTTACCTAATGAAAGTAAAAGAACTGTTCTAAAAGCTAGAAGGATAGGAGGTATCTTAAATTCCATGAGTTGAGAATGCAAAAGCTGATGCCTTGGCCAAACTCGCCTCAGTCCCAAACTCAAGAGCTTGTCCGAGCTATACCTATCAAATACTTAGCTACCCCTAGTATAGAAGAACTAAAATAACAGGTCCTTCTTATTCAAAATGAGGAGGGCCCTACCTGGATGGATCCCCTAATTGATTATATGAAGGAGGGAACGGTCTCTCAAAGTAGAAATGAGGCAAGGAAGCTCCGATACTGTGTTGCACAATATACCCTGATTAATGGAGAGTTATATAAGAAGGGCTACTCTCTCCCTTACTTAAGGTGTTTGGCCTCTAGGGAGGCTGATTATGTTTTAAGAGAAATTCATGAAGCAATATGTGGAAACCATGTCGCAGGGACGTCTTTAGCCCACAAAGTTATTCAAGGACACTATTGGCCAAGCCTAACCTGGAAAGGCACATGAAATATATCATCGTGGCAATTGACTACTTCACCAAGTGAGTAGAGGTTGAGCTCCTCGTGACCATAATGGAGACATCTCTAGTTTTATTTGGAAATCCATTATCTGTCATCTTGGAATACCTAAAGCCATTGTCACTAATAATGAAAAATAGTTCGACAATGACAAATATAAGAGGATGCCCAATAAGTTAGGGATCCGCCCGTACTATTCATTACCAGTCACCCCTAGCCTAACGGTCAAGTGGAGGCTATAAACAAGACCATCAAGGCCAATCTTAAGGCAAAATTTAGCAGCTTAAAAGGGGCTTGGGTTGAGGAACTGTTGAATGTCTTGTAGGCTTATTGAACTACTACCAGAATAGCCATGGGTGAGACTTCCTACTCTTTATCTTTTAGTCGAAATAAGTAGCTACTGCACCCAACATTTCCTTCCAGATTGGAACAAGGTGAGCCTCGGGGCTGAGCTAAACCCACTGGAGGAAAGGAGAGATCAAGTAGCAATAAAAGTCGTTGTCTATCAGTAAAGGTCAGTTCATTACTACAACTCGAGAGTTAAACATAGAGTTCTGGGTTTTGGGGACTTGATATTGAAGAAAGTCATCCAAAACACAAAGGAGCATGAAGCAGGATCCTTAGGTCCAACCTGGGAAGGACCTTACAGAATCAGCAAAGTAGTCCATCCTGGGATGTATGAATTGGAAGACATGTCTGGAACTACCCTACAACATCCATGGAACATAGAGCATTTGAAATTCCATTGTCAATAGGATAGAACCTTTATATTTGTTAGAATCCATATTTTGTATCTCATGCTAAAGTTGTAATGCCCGGCATTCTTATTCAATGAAGAAATTACTCACTTTTGACTAAATCTTACGAGTCGTAAAGAGGCAGGTTTAGAGCATGCCTCCGACCTAGCTTCAATTACGTCGTGAAAATTTGCACCACAGGTTTAAATTCTCCTTAGATCAGACTAAGTAATGAGACCCTAGAAGGGACCCTTACTCTTAGTAAATCCGAATGAAACAACTCCAATCCCCTAGAAGGAAGATCTTCGTCCTTACAACAGGACCCAAGAGCAACCTTCACTCAATTCTAAGTAGAATAACTCTAAAACTCCTCAAAAAATAAAAACCTCTAACTTTTACATTCCTCCATTATAGAAGAAAGTAAGAGTTGAGGGGGCAGAAGGGTAGTAGTTAATAAGTGATTGCTACGTGCCAGCTTTAACAAGAAGGTTCGCCTTGTTCATCCCATCACAATGTGCCTCAACCACCCAGGTTGAGTCCCTAGGGTAACCTTCGGGGGAGAGTTCCTTGAAATCTTGGCCATAATCGTAGGGTAGATGTTTTCGAGGTTCACCTCATCCAAACACTCCACTATAAAGCTCAGTTTCATTATTCGGAGGGCTTCCTTCATTATTTCGAACCCTATGATGGGCTGGTTCTCATAGTCATCCCTCAACCCCTAGACCTCTTTACTCACAGCCTCCAGCTTGTTGTCGAGCTCTTGAATTTAGTCCCTTTGGCCCATAATGAGGGCATCTTTCTGCGCCTGAACGGTTTTGAGCTGTTCCTCAGAGCAATTAAGTTTGGAAATCCATTCCTTCACACTCGCCTTTCTTGTCTGCTTGGGATATTTGGCGCTTTCTTATATCATCACTTTTGTTTTTTCCACGTCCAAAATCTTGAGGCAACTTGTCACAAATAAGGAATGTGAATGTAAGAAGATCAAGCCAGGTTAGGATAGTACTATAATAAACTAACCAGGGTTTACCTTCAAGGAGGAGCTAACATAATCGTCGAGCTGGTTTATCATCCTTTCTCCATGGATCCCCTTACACATTTTAGGAGTCAGGTAAGTCTCTATCTTCTTTATAAATACTAGCAGGTCCTTGGGAACCCTACCCCAAGGGTGTTCGGCCCTAGGCTAGTGTCAGTCCTCACTCTACTGTTATTGGTTAGGGATGCAGCTGCCCCCTTTCCATTCCCTTGGGCAACCTAGGGCCCAACCTGCTCTTGCCCCAAAGCAGATGCCTTGCCAACACCAGAGGAAGGGGAAGATGAAGCCTTGCTCATTAGGGATCTGAGGGGGAGGTTGTGAGCAGGGGTTGAGTATGTGAATCTTTATGCTAACTTCTGGGCTAAGCTTTTCAAAGTGCTCTTAGTATATTGATTCACTGTAAAAAAAAAACCTATCAGAGGAAAACAATGAGATTTATTAAGTTATAGTGAGGATATTAGATGGTTAAAGGGAAGGACAGTACCTCCTCAGCCTCGAGATCAACCCAAAGGCCATATATTATCATCTACTCGAGAGAGATGATAGATTTTTTGGCTCTACACTGCACTTCTAACCTCAGTATTTTGTTCAACTTAACCAGTAAACTTCATGGATGGGTAAGCCTAGTGCCTAACCAATTAGGAGTACAGAAGGTTCGGAGGACACGATGGATCCAATTCTCGCTATTGCTAGCACCTTCCCAATTTTCACCCATGAAAAACCACCTTTTGATCTATAACCTGGGGTTAGATAGCCATTCTACTGCTTTATTGACTTTTTTGTACTTGTAGGCGTAGTAATGCCCTAGGGTACCTTTAACCCTCAAGGAAAAGGTCATCCTCAAGGCATTCACTGTGGGTTCTTCCCCATGCTATCTCTGCCAGCGCTCCCAACATGATTTGCCAAGCACTGGGGGAAGTTGCACAGGGTGTAGAAGGGCATCTTGGAGGAACCTCCTTAAGAAGGCAAGAAAAGGCACCCTAAGCCCACAATAGAAGGCAGGGATGGTGAAAGCAATATCGCCCTCGCGGGGTTGGCTCAAGACCTCATCCCGTTCGGGAACCCTAAGCGATACATTAAAGGGAATGCCATATTCCCTCCTCATCACAAAATGTTGGTTTGTGGTAATAGAAAACTTAATGAGGTCTATAGCCCCTTCTTTGTAACCCACTATCTTCTCCTCTCTATGTTCAACCTCTTCGCCTGGCTTGGTATCCTTAGCCTAGCCTTCCTCTTCAACCTTATCCTCGGCTGATTCCCAAGGATTTCCTCTTCGTTCCTTCCACTCACCATAGGGACAACCCGGTGTGGTTTTGAGGATTCACCAACCTGGTTTGGCCCACCGGAGAGAAGCCACAAGGGGGTTAGCTCTTCTTCTTCATCTTCTTTGGATTTAGCATTCAAGATTAACATTCTCCTTTTGGGGGCCCCAACAAATTTTTGAATACAGAGTGCCCACTGGGTGCTTCTGGGGCCCAAGCCCTGACTAATCACCGAGTGCTTCTGTCTTCTGTCTCTCCTTTCATTCTAAGGAAGGGAATCTAATCGCTAAAAGAGTAAGGTATGACACAGGTCCTCCCTATCCCAACTAGGGCCCCAAGATAGGGTTACTATCAAAAGATGAGCTATTAGAGGAAACCTCAATATGCTCCAATTGGTTGGCATGTTGGGGAATAAGGTTACTTTAAAGCTTTTGCCTATGAGTATTCACCACATTTGAGAGAAAAAGAAAAAAAGAAAAGAAAGATAAATGGACAACAAAATGCCAGTCCGAGAGCACATAAGTTGAAACCCTAAACTAAAAACTTCAAATGGTGCCACCTCGAATGCCTAAAAAGACCAGGAATCCCAAAGCCTATGTTGTTCGGAGTACCCTACCAATAGATCTATCCCCCATACAACTATAGGACACTTAACTCTAAAGCCCTATTCCCCTCCTTCAGTCCCTCTTTCCCTTCCCTCCTTCTTTGCCTACCTACCTTGCTTGCCTTATGATGGAACATCCATATGAAAAAAAAAAAAAAAAAGGCCATAAGGAAGGAGGGAAAGAAGGGATATGGGTGAAAAAACTTACTTGTCAAAGTGAGGGAGGCATCTACCGTCAACGGGCCCACGTAAGCAATCAGTGAATGACGATGATAGTTAACAAAAGGCACACAAAAGTGATAGAAAAGGAAGTTTTTGAAAATGAAAGGTGACGACGTGCAATTGTTGCGGCTGAGTACACATACAAAGAGGTGGAAGGAAAAGTTTTCTCTCTCCTCTTAAAATTATTTGATATTGGAAGAAATCCCATCTTCCTATGGATAGAAGGAAAGGAGGTCGGTGGGGATTGCCCCACGTGGGCAACGTGAAGAGGGTTGGTCCTAACCATTAACACTCATCAACAGTTAAGCCCAATGTTAAGCCCACACACACGTGCCCCATGTCCTTAACCACCCATAACCGCATCCCACACTGCCATGTGTCAGCCACCTGTCCACTCTGTGAATGCACGCTTCCTAGAGCCTAACCTTTCAATGCTCATGTTCGTCTTAGGCTGTAATTGAGTGCGCACTTCCCGAGATTACCATATAGATTACATTTAGTTTCAAATTGAACACATTTCATCTTTTACAGTGCTAACCCTAGCACTCCTATGGCCAAGAGAAAAGGAGAGCTTTTAGAAATAGCTAGTCAAAAAGTAAAAAAGTAAAATAAAGTAGTAAAAATTTCAAATACTAAGAAGATGATACTTAAAAGAAAAGATCACTCTTGATTTTTAATTTTATGGAAAATAGTTACATCACTAGAAAAACTTTACAATATTGAATATATGAACAAATAAAAATACAAGAATAAACAAGAAAAAAAATTAAATATAGAGAGATGAAAAACTTGCTTACGAAAATACAGATGCTATAGAAAAAACACAGAGCGTTGGAGAATAGAAAATGTCGAATTGTTTACACGTAAAAACCTACTTGGACAAGGATGGAATTTTCAAAATAAATAGGGATTATTTTGGATATTTCATAATATTATTTAATGTATGAAAAATAATTAATGAAAAAACACCTTTTTAGGGAAGTTTTTTTTTTTTTATATATCCAATGTGCTATTATTTTTTACTTTTTTTTTTTTGTTAAAAGGAAAAAACACATCAAATAGATTCTAATTTACCTTAAACCTCTTCCAAGTGTATGATGAACCGATGCAGCCACGTCCTATCCACTTGAATACGTACTCTTTGTGAACAAATTTTAAATAACTTATATATATTTAAGAATTTTAAATAATTTATTTTAATTATTGAGAATTGACATTACTTATGTAATTAGTAGGCAAAAATGTACTAATAATTAAATTTGTATTTCTTTAAAGGGAAGCTCTGGCAAATTCACCGTTTATTTATAAGATATTTTTTAGCTTAAACCCCATGCTCAAGATAAAAAATAATAATAAATTTAATATGTATTTTTTTGAACAATCTAAAACTTGTTCGTTAAGGTCATGTTTGGTATGTAAAAATACACTGTATTATTAATTAGTACCCAGACTGAAATAGTTTGGTATGAACTGATACGAATAAATTAATATTGTACTGTATTTGGTGCAGTTTCGGACTAAAAGCTTAAATAGTTTTTATATTTAATGCACATTAAATTGGACTATTTTTTTTATTATTTAGTATATATAGTGTTATAATATCATTCAAAATTTATATTATATTAGGTAAAAAGCTAAATTTTAATATTTTTTAAAATAAAATATTTGTATTTTATTTTAAAAAATTACACAATATTTACAAATAAAATAGATTTAAATTTTAGTAGTCATTTATATCACAATTTAAATTGTCATAATAAAATTTAATATATAATATTCAAACTAAAATATTAAAAGAATATCGTATTAATCCGTATATTTGAGTGGGTCAGAATAATATGATAAATATCGTATTAAAATTTTTTTTGGATAATTTTGATCCAATATAAAGTACTATAACAAACATTGTAGGACTATATAATGTATAATTCAATATAATACGATGTATTTAATAAGGCCTAAGTGATATACAAGGTTAGCCGTATTAATTATTATTAATGTTTACTGTACCTACTATTAATTTGACTCGATACAAATAGTTACATCAAACAATTATATATATATACATGTATACCAGGAAATATTATAAACCCTAATAGGTAGGGATGTTATGGAGCTCACTTGTGAGATTTTTAGCTTAATTTTTAATTTTTTTTACTTTTTTATTTTCATCTAATATATTTTTAAATATATAAAAATTATTTCAATATTAAAAATTTTCTTCATTTGAAATTTTAAAAAACTAAAATAGCATTTTACATATTAATTTAGCTTTTAGCTTCTAATTCTTAGGATGACAAAAATTATATTAATTTTCATATCTTATTTATTATTTTTATTTTTATATTAAATATAAAACTACATTAAATATCAAATAAAAATAAATAAATAAAGATAAAAAATCATAAAGATAGGCTCTCTGTAATATCTCCACCTGTTAACCTTTTAGGGTTTATAGAATTTCCCCACGTATGCCCACACTATAACTCACCGAGATACAACCACACTGTACGGGATATGTATCCATAAAGAATCCGTCAGAGCTAGACTGTTTTTTTCTTTTTGTTTTTTGTTTTTTATCATAAAAAATGACCCGTATATACAGAATAAGATTCTCCAAATCCAATCATTATCCCGAGGATGGATCATCAAATCCTAAACAACTGGCAGCGCACGACTCCATATTCTTATAAAATAAACCAAACAAAAACTAGAAGACAGAGAGTGGATAGATAGGTGAGACATCGGTATTCCCGGTCTATATCTACATTCCCAAGCAGTAGCACTATTTCACTGAACTGATCTTCATCTTAGTCTCACCCACAAATTAAGCAAACGAAATGCTGTCGTCCATGGCGGTACCAACTTGGTTATGGGTTTTGTTAGTGCTGGTTCTGAATGGATACGGGGAATCCAAGTACGTAGTGTACAATACGACGTCGAGCATTGTGCCGGGGAAGCTCAACGTTCATTTGGTCCCTCACACCCACGACGACGTCGGATGGTTGAAGACTGTTGACCAGTACTATGTTGGTTCCAATAACAGCATTCAAGTACTTTCTCTCTCATCTTTTTAACTTTCTTTGTTTGGTCGGAAAGTAAATTTTTATTCCTTGGTTAAAATCATGTTGACGTGGTTTTTAATTCTTACTTTTGGTAGGGAGCCTGTGTTCAATATGTGTTGGATTCGATTGTTCCTGCTCTTTTAGCTGATAAGAACCGCAAGTTCATTTACGTTGAACAGGCAACAAATTAATTAATTTCTTCTTCTTCTTCTTTTTTTTAAATCATATAATTTCTCCCCTTTTTTGGAAAAAGATTTTACTTAATTTTAATTGTTATTAATTAATGCAGGCATTTTTCCAGCGTTGGTGGAGAGACCAGAGTGAGGAGGTCCAGAGCACCGTCAAGAAGCTTGTCAGCTCTGGACAACTGGAGCTTATGTACCATATCCTATATTACTTCTTTTTGTTTTGTTCATCCTAACAATATATATTTAATAATGTATATATACAGAAATACTCTAAAATTATATAAGATGAGAAATATATACGTGAATTAATCAATTATATTTTGAATAACACTCACCGTATATAAGCGATATGGAACAAGCGATCTAGAACGTTAGAACTATATATATATATATATATATATATATATTTTATATATAATTAGTAGAAAACTTGTTTAGTTGGAAGTTAAATTATTATTAGCAAACAAAAATTTTAGTTCACTTATTGGTTTCAAAATATTTAAATAAAAAATAAGAATAAGAAACAAGAAAATAAATAAATAAATATATATATATATATATACAAGAAAATAAATGTGGGTTTTTTTATGGATTGTTAGAGCATCTCCAAGGGACTCTTATTCATCATTTTTTTTTATTTTAGAGAGCTAATCTTAAAAAATTTACTCCAACAGACTCTTTATTTTAACTTTTAAATATAAAGAGTGGATTTGACTCTCCATATTTGAAGAGTCAAACTCACTCTCTAATTATATGTTAAACAATAAATGCATTTTCTATTTAATGCCTCATAATTTTCAATGATTAATCTAAATTTAACTTTACAAGATTACCCTCAATAGTTTTATTTTTATTTTATAAAAAGAAGGATAATTAAGTAAAAATAAAATTAGTCATTGAAACTAACAAAATAATAACTAAATAATAAAGAGCATTATTGGAGTTGTTTATTTAATTTGACTCTCTAATATAAAAAATGCTCTTTATTTACAAAAATATGCCTTTTAATTTAAAAAACATCATTGAAGATGCTCTTAGTTGTTGTAATTTGATTTTGATTGTGGGGTTGCTTTAAATTATAAATATATATTGGGATGCAGAAATGGGGGATGGTGCATGCACGATGAGGCAGCCACACATTACATTGATATGATAGATCAGACAACACTCGGGCATCGATATATTAAAGACCAATTCAATGTCACTCCAAGGATTGGTTGGCAAATTGATCCATTTGGCCATTCTGCTGCGCAGGCTTACCTATTGGGGGCTGAGGTATCAAAAACTCTTTTCTTTTTTGTTTTTGGTAATGATCATAAATTCTTATTTGATAGCATTATTTGTTTTAGATTTTTCTATTCTTCATTATTTGTTTTGGAGTTTTCTATTCTTAATTTTTTTTTTCCTTAAGGCCTTTAATTACTTGGGCTGTTTGTTATTTGCTGATATTACTTACAGTTGGTTAATTACAAAATAGCAAATTTAAAACCATTATTTCATTTTTATAGTCGATTAAACGATTAAGTTGACGGTTTTTTTTTTTTTTTTGGCCTTGTAAGAGATAGACTTGACTTATTAGAAGGTATATTTTGCTTTTATGTATCGAAATAAATAAATAGATACTTGACGGTAAAATAGACTTCTATAATCAACTCAGTCAAAACTTTTATTATTATTATTATTTGTACTTGTAGTTAACATAATGAGTACCATTTACCCCAAAAAAAAAAAAAGTTAACGTAATGAGAACCAAGTGATAAATTTCTAAACTTGTGGAGGCTTACTGAATTTTTTTTAATTTAAATATGGATTTTTATTTTTTTTTCTATTTGTTGGAGATGGAACATTTTTTAATTGGAAAAACTCACAATCGGCACTCCCTCTCTTTTCAAACGACCTTTATTTTTATTTTTAATTTATTTTTTCTCTTAGACCCCATCAATTGTTTTTTTATTAAATTTATCCATCAGGCTAATGTTAAGTAGGTTAAATGTATAAAATTTTATGTCAATTTTACCCTTATATAATCCTAAAATTATATTTGTGTTAATTAACATGTAATATTTTGTTTACATATAAATGCCTTTTAGTGTAAATATTTTATTGAAATGCAAAATTTGTCTACTTTTTTAGGTTTCTAATACATGTTGAGTAAATTTTAACTAACATTTCACTTAATGTTTTTGCTATATTCCAGTTTTTTAGTTTGTTTAATTAATTCTATGCAAATTTATTTTTTAAATAATTTAACTTATATTGCATTGATAATCAATTTGACGAGTGTTAATTCGTAGAACTTATATTATAATGTTTTCTAATATTATAATTGTTACATGTTAGTTGTGATTAATTTTTACTTTTTTAAATTTGTATAACACCATATATTTTAAAAAGTTTTACCAAAAAAAAAAATTAAAATTAAAGGGTCATTTTATTCTTTTAATAACTTTTCCTAACAGTGTTAACTAAGGAAGCTATTTTTACAAAATAGGGGTGAGTTTGCTTGAAAAATAGATTGGCGTGATTGTAAGTATCCCTTTTTAATTCATAATTGTACACTTTTTATTTAATAATGGAAGTATTTAATTTTTTTTAACTATTTTTTTTGCGTAAATTGTGTAAAATTAGGAAAAGAAAAAGAAATGATAAGAAAAGTAAGGATCGATTAGAAAATAAAAAGAAATGAATGATTAAGAAATAATAATACGTATAATTTAGATGATTATTTAATAAAAAAATTAATTAATGTAATTTATATTGTTATAAAAATACTCTTATATAAAAGTTAATAAAAATTTTATATGATACGATATTAATAAAGCTCATTTTAGAATATTAAAACGTTTCATTAACCGTTTTTTTTTTCTTATTTTCTTTTCATTTGAATGGAAATAAAATGAAAAAAGACCCACTATCTAATTCTTTATTTTTCTACTCATTTTTTAAATCCAAAGAAAAGAAAAAAATCTTTTCATTTTCTTTCCATCTTATTTCATCAATCTAAACATAAGATAACAGAGCTGCATTATATTAGACATGACTCCATACCAAATATACTGTGAAGTTGCGGCTCATGTGCTAAACAGCAGTCCTCTTTTTTTTTTTTTTGAGAACATTTAATAATGGGAGTGTTATAAAACCCTAAACCCTTTAATTTTGTCAAATTTGAACAAAAATAGTTAATAAAAGATACAATTATTCCCTTAATTAAAAGTACGTGCATAAAGAAATTTAAAGAACAGATTGAGATGAGAGACAAACAATGTAATTGGAAATTGACTCAAAAATGGAATCGCCCATCGTCCTGCATGCAATTCCTTACCACCATTGTATCAACTTCCATGGTTGACGTTGTTGGTGTAGGTTGGATTTGACTCCTTGTTCTTTGGGAGAATTGACTACCAAGACAGAGCTAAGCGAAAAGATGAAAAAACCCTTGAAGTTATCTGGCGGGGTTCTAAAAGTCTTGGTTCATCTTCACAGGTGATTGCTTCAAAGTTCCTAGGATGTAATTTGTATTACTTTTTCTTATCATGGATTATATTTTCAATTATTTTGTTCTTTGAAAACAACGTATTTGATTGCATGCTTTTCTCAAGCTTGGAGGTGGGTTTTCTTAATTGAAGTTGTTTGGCCCTTTAGATTTTTGCCGGTGCATTTCCGGAAAATTATGAACCTCCAAGTAATTTCTACTATGAAGTTAATGATGATTCACCTATTGTCCAGGTTAGTCACTATTCAAGAATTTTTTGTGGTTGTTGAATATCGATCTATATATTTATTTTATTTTTCTGTACAATTTACTTTACTATTTGTTTATTTATTTATTTTATTTTTCTATACAATTTACTTTACTATTTGTTTATTTATTTATTTTATTTTTCTGACTTGAAGGATAATCCTGATCTGTTTGACTATAATGTGCCTCATCGTGTTAATGAGTTTGTATCGGCTGCAATATCACAAGTAAGATGTGTGGTGGTGTTATATTATGCACTTGCAAGTGTAATGCCATTCTTATTGTTAAGTTTCAACTATTCCTATAAGCTTTATGTTAAGTAAGAAATAGGCTGGACTATGTGTATATTAAGCTCACACAACATATATTATTTTTTTACACTTGTATGACTCTTCATTAAATCTGAAGATAAGATTGAATTTTGGTTATTGTATGTTATTTACATGTATTGAAAAAGAGTATACGACTTCGAGAAAAAAGTTGGGTAGCTTTTTGTTTATCAAACTGTGGTAGCTTCATCTCAATAAGGATATAGTAATTATTCAATTTAAAGTCTTGACTTGATACTTGGGTTGGATTTTAAATTCAAAATGGATGGCTTCCGGTCCAATGTGTATTAGAAGTTGAGAATATGTGTGCTCAACCAAAGAGGTTGTCGATATTTTTAAAGAGAGTCTAAATTTATTGATGCTTATATGGAACACTGCTCTGTCCCAGGCTAACATTACTCGCACAAATCATGTCATGTGGACCATGGGAACAGATTTCAAGTATCAATACGCACATACATGGTTTCGGCAGATGGACAAGTTCATTCATTATGTCAATCAAGTAAGTTCATGGCTGTATTTTGTTATCATCATTCACCATCTGTTCTTTGATTCATTGGTTTCTAGTTCTTTTCATGTTTGACTTGTCAAGTTTGAACTTGATCTCCATATTAATGTATTTGTTTGAAGAATTGGCCTCCAATATAACAGCAAGATTACAACATTGAGTTGTCACCAAATATACATAATCTTAGGTCATCTACTCATCTTTGGAAAAGAAATTTTTAAAATAGAGGATTTGGTTGTTAAGTGCAGCTGGTGAATACATTTTGCAGTGTAATTATCTATGTGATTGGGTTACCTTAATCCATGCTCTCACTAACTTCTGCATTTTCAATGGATTGTGGGGTTTATTGTTAGTGTTCTAAGAAACGAAGAGAAAAAAAATGAAAGTGAAGTTGATTGTCCATTTCTCTGTGTTATTATATCTTATTCGTGACGGTGGTATACCATGTTGATTGAGTATACTGGTTTGAGTGCCTGTAGGATGGGCGTGTCAATGCCCTGTACTCAACCCCGTCGATATACACTGATGCAAAATATGCAACAAATGAGTATTGGCCGCTCAAGAATGATGACTACTTTCCGTGAGTTCTAATTTTCAAATTCAAAATAACTTTCAGAATTAATTGCTCTCGCATATGTTGATCCATAAAAATGTGCATTTAACAGATATGCAGACCGCATAAATGCTTATTGGACTGGATATTTTACGAGTAGACCAGCCATCAAAGGATATGTTAGAATGCTCAGTGGCTACTACCTCGTAAACTCTTGATCCTTTCTGTTGTCTGTATGAATTATTTCAGGCTATGAGCAAAACTTCAAGATTATCAGCTCGGTCTTTTGTACTGTAATCCATGAACAGGCAGCAAGACAATTAGAATTTTTTAAGGGAAAAAGTAAAACAGGGCCAACCACAGACTCTTTGGCTGATGCTTTAGCAATTGCTCAACACCATGATGCAGTTACGGGTACGGAGAGGCAGCATGTAGCTGATGATTATGCAAAACGACTTTCAATAGGTTACACGGAGGTAAGAGTAAGACTTTTCTCTCACATTTTCTAGTAGTTGCTCAGTCTCAAACCTTTTCCATTCAATATTTGGTTTCAGGCTGAGGGTGTAGTTGCAGCATCACTTGCTTGCATGACAGATTTGACATCAAATACTGATTGCAAAAGCTCTTCTATGAAGTTTCTACAGGCAGATTAAAGTTACCTTTACACTTTTTCCCAGTTTGACAGCGTATTATAGTTTTATTCCTAAATATCTGAGAACAGGTTGTATTTTCAGAAAAAGTTTTTAGCAAGTATCTACCTGCATACTTATTGCTGCTACAGTAGAATTTGCAGCACTGTAATTCAATTAAAAAAATGAAAAAATAATTTTTTTTTTCCTCAGAAGCCTAAATATGAGTGAAGTTATTCACTTCCTATTTCAAAGCTTGTATTAGATGCTGATTTCTAAACAACTTGAATTTTTATTTTTTTTTTGGTTATTTCAGTGACCACTTCTGAATATTAGTTACTGTCCCTCATCAGAAGCTGATCTGTCAAAAGGGAAAAACCTGGTGAGGATATATGATGACATTTCCGATACACTCCCATTAATTAAAATGAAAGTCCTAATCCGTATAATCTGTTGTATCTCTTTGATAGGTTATTGTTGTTTACAACCCCCTGGGATGGAAAAGAGAAGATGTCGTAAAGATTCCTGTGAGTATTTTATTCCTCCACAATCCTCTTTCATGTGAGTATTGTTTTTTTGTCAAATGAAAGAGGGTTATTCTTACATAGTACCAATCTTAGTCTCTTTGTTTCTATGCCCAGTGTGTTTTAGTATCCAGCTGTATGTCCAAAAACTAGCAATAAGCAACCAGTTCGTTGTATATATATTTACTATTTGAATGCATGCATATATGCTTGCAATATTTTGTCAATTTAGTCTGAAATATTGAAGCCATGCCTCAATGGTGATTGCATATCCTCCTTGCATAAATAACCACTAATTAGGGATGACATTTTTTTTTTTTATCAAAATGCCCACCTTATTTTTGCTATCTAAAACTTGTGACCTTTTAAAAGTTCACACATGATAGTCAAAATTTTTGTGCTGAAACACAGGTAACCTCAGATACTTATTTTGTTTACTTCAGTGCAAGATCTCACCTTGTCAACCTTACTACAGGTTATAAACGAGAATGTCGTTGTTCGGGATTTTAGAGGAAAAGAAATTCAATCACAACTCATACCCCTGCTTAATATCTCTGTGAGCTTAAGAAAATTCCATACCATGGCATATTTAGGAAAGTCTCCAAGAGTGAGCCCTAGATATTGGCTGGCATTTTCAGCAACTGTACCACCTCTTGGTTTCAGCACTTACATTGTCTCAAGTGCTAAAGGGGCAGGTTAGTTAAACAATTTTTTATTTTACAACACTTGAACAATAGAAAGAGACCAGTATGTTTTCTATACATGGGCTCATAGTGTTTTGTTCAATTCTGCAGCTGCTATTTCTAAGAGACAACTAGTGTACAAGTCAGAAACAAGTAAAAATTATAAAGTATCAGTGGGGCCGGGGAACTTGAAACTTGTTTATTCTGGAAATGATGACAAACTTACTCAGTACATTAATAGCAGGAGCTTGGTATGCCATTTGTTTCTGTTTCAATTCTATTGATATCATTAAATTTCATCATCCCAATCTGCTTTGGCTTTTAGTAATGGAAGTTTACACGAAAATTGCTACTTCTTCTTTTTATTACTATATTTTACATGAATCTGATTTGATTTTACTTTGATACAAAGTCCAAGAGTCAGTAGAGCAATCATTTAGCTATTACCCTGGAGACGATGGAAGTGTAGATTTACAGGTAATTACAATATGTAGAAGTTTATAAGTGTTTTAGGATCATCAGCCATCACATATATGTGGTTGGATGTGACAATATATGGTAATGATTGTGAACGGAAATCTTGAACTTTTGAAGGCCTCAGGAGCATATATCTTTCGTCCTAATGGTACACACCCCATTAAAACTGAAGGGCAGGTAATAACTTGTTTTGAAGCAATTTAAGTTAGTTTGACGAACTTATGTCTATTTTTTTGTCAATCGGCTAACTTATGTCTATGTGTAATCACAATGATTAGTAAAGGAGTTATTATTGGAATTTTAATCACAATGATTAATGGAGGAGTTATTATTGGAAATTTCAGGTTCCTCTTACTATTTTTCGGGGACCACTGTTGGATGAAGTACATCAAAGGATCAATTCATGGATTTATCAGGTGGCTATCCTTGTCTCTTGAATGATGCAGGCTTTCATCGATTTAGATATTCTTTGATCTGCTTATGGAATCAGTACTGTAATTAATATAGAAAAGATTGAGTAATGCTCTAGGCACCAATTTACCAAATTTTTTTAATACCAACAGATGTGGCAAAATGTTAATGGTTATAAACTTTGGCTCACATGCATTTGTTAGTGGAACCAAAGGAGGCCTATAAAACAGTGTCGCATCAATTAGTATCCACAAATTTGGTAAATAAAGTGGGACCCAGTGAAAGCAAATAAAATAATGCCACATCAGTTGGTATACAAAAATTTGGTAAACAAGTTGGTTCTTGTAGTATTACTTAAAATTATTTTATGAAAATAGATCATGCAGATTGATTTTTTTTGTTTGAAAATTAAAATGACGATAAGTTAAATGTGACAGAATTTGTTTAAGAATATAATATAGTATCATTTTTCTTGAAACCCTCAGAGGAGATGTGTAAAGGGCAAATAGAAATGTGAAACAATAAATCCAACCCCATCTCTCTCTTCCCCCTCATCAATATTCTCATATTACTTGGCCTAGAGTGGATGAAATAGACTTCGAAAAACAAATTAAATTGGGGTGAAAACTATCTTATGTAGAGAAATAATCTGGCTCTATTTTTTCTCGATTTAGTCAACAATACAAGTCAAAAGGATCCAACATGCAGCATTTCTCATGTCATGAAGATGTAGTTAATCCATGTCACTGTCTGACCAGGTCACGAGGCTGTACAAGGGCAAAGAGCATGCTGAAATTGAATATACTGTAAGTTTATCGTACATAAAATGTATTTTCAATACATTTGTATAGCTAACAATTCAAATTTAAAGCTGTTTTTACTACAATATTCTCATTTTGATAGGTTGGACCTATACCAATAGACGATGGAATCGGCAAAGAGATTGTAACAAAACTTACAAGTAGTGTGAAAAATGACAAAAAATTCTATACAGATTCTAATGGCCGTGATTTTATCGAAAGGGTAGGGATTCAGCATGTTGGCTAGTGGATTTTTTAATAGTATTGTAACATGTTACTAAAATAATGTGAGTGTAATGTGTAACAGTAGATTTTCATAGAAAGGTTACTGTTTTGCAGATTCGAGACTACAGAAAGGACTGGAACCTGGAAGTGAATCAACCTGTCGCTGGAAATTATTACCCTGTATGTTTGTATGATTACTATAGTCATCAATTCTTCTTTCTTTTCTTTTCTTTTTTTTACCTCAGTTTTCTTTCATTCAGCCTCTCATATTCAAGACTCCAAATGGGTAAGTCTTCAAGAGAAAAATGACAGGGAATTTCCCTCATGAATCGTTGGTTTCACTTACAATTATTTTTCTGATTTTGATACTAGACAAAACGCATTAGCAAAAAATGTGATGATAAAACACAGTAAGTGCCAATAACTCATGATACTGACATTAAAAAATAAAATAAAGCATATAAAAATTAGACTGGAAAAACTTTTGACCAGCTAATGTATGACACTATAATTCTTTGTTAGATATAACATCCAAAACTTCTAATTGTTGTGCAAAATGAACCAAGTAGAACATGCAATTATTGATGATTTTAAATACTGTATATAATAAGAGCTAAGCTTAAGCTGATAGGAAGTGGATCCAACCTTCTCTCTCTCTGTCTCTCACATATTGTTGTGTCTACTCAAAGCCATATTTAATTATTGATTTTTTCATTAATTGCATGGTGAGGCACTAGAATGGATGTGATGTTTTGTGTGCCTCCACCATTTTTTTTTTCTTGGTGCACATTGAATATTAGAGTCCAATGATTTTTAGATTTACTATTGCAATTGTGAAAATAACTCTAAATTTCAAGCATAATTTAACCAACCACTTTCTTTAAGAACACATTAAGAAGTTCAGTTTATTGTCCTTTCAGATTAATCTTGGAATCTATTTGAAAGATAACAACACAGAGCTCTCAGTATTAGCTGATCGATCAGTGGGTGGATCCAGCATTGTGGATGGGGAATTAGAATTGATGCTTCACAGGTTTATTCTTTACTTTTTGTCTTTTCCTTTTATAGTTACTCTTTAGTTCCTAACTGTATCTAGTACATAGAGAATAATATAGTTATTAATGTTGTGATGGTTTGTCTTAAGTTTCACCAATTTTGTATATCCTACATGGTTGTTTATGCCTTGGCATGTGAGGCAAGCCTTGAGTTTCAGTGAGGTGTACAAATGCTAATGCGGGATCAAGGACAAAGTTCCTAGCAGTCTGCGTCACCAAAAATGAGCATTCACTGTCTTGTTGGTGATGCGAATAAAGACAAGGGCCTACTTGGCTTCTACATTGACATTGAATTCGTTTGGGGGTAAATTGGGCTAGGTTTGAGATATGGGAAAAATCAGCAAGCTGTTCTTTGTTAATTGTTGTAGAAAGGAAAAGAGATAGAAGATCCTAGAGAAACAAGCATGTTCTCACAATGAGAGGTCACAACATCTTTATAGATTTATGTCTTAAGCTAGAAATACAGCAAAACCTCTCGTAACTAGAATAAAAAATGTTTTAAATAGAATACTTTTAACACCAATTTTAATCAAAACCTATCATGACATCCCCCTTGGACTAAACTTTTACTATAAGGACTATTTCCACCTATTGCCTACCAGTAAAAGCAAAAGTGGAATCATCTGTAAGTCCTCTTGTGCCAGATGATACATCAATATGTTGAGGTGGGACTTGAAATTGTTAAGTGAAGGTAGGTGTTCAGTGTGGAGTATGTTAGATCATAGTAAATAGGACCAAGACAAGTTAAGACAATTTTAGACTGTCAAAGTGACTTAAAACATCCACATCTTTTAGGTAGAAGACAGCAATATATCAGATAATTCCAGACTGTTGAAGTAACTGCAAATAACTTAAACATCCACAGAAAAATATGATGGGTCTGTGGCTGTACGAGACGTTAACAAATAATGCAATATTTCATTCAACTTAGTAAATAGATTTTTACACACATTGTAGGACTTCCCTTAAAATTCGACTTGCAAGGGAAGGGTGTCCAAGTGCTCATGTGGGCCCTTAGTTGGCATTGTGGGACTCAATTAGGATCGTTAGATTTCATCCCTTTTCTGAGCCAACGTCCACTACAGCCCACTTGCTCAGTAGGTGACTTGGATCAAGCCCACAGCCAGGTAGCGGCCTTCCCCAGGTTGCCCCCAAGGCGATGAAGGCCCCCCAAGAGATTGGCATGCTTTGATACCAATTGTTATTCACACATTGTGTAGAACTTCCCTATATTGAGTTTAGTCTCCATCATCGATTCCAAAATTCAAGCTCATACGAATTGAACTCAATGATATAAGCCAACTGAACAGTCTTAACATAGTTAACACTCCCCTGAACATGAATGCATATCCAATCTTGAGAAAAAATTGGAACATAAACGTGTGGCACAACAAACTTATAAAAATGAAGGATAATGGGATTCAAACACAAGACTGATTGAACAATTAGCCTATGATACCATGTTGTTGGAGAAGAAAAGAGAGAATATCATAGAGAAGAGACGTATTCTCACAATGAGAGGCCTCCGCATATTTATATATGAACTACAATAATACCGCTCATAAGTATAATATGACTTAACTAATAGAACACTTTTAAGACAAATATTAATGGAAATTTATATCTATATTTGCTCATGGGAAAAGCCTGAAGGAAAGCCTGAAGGTTATGCTATGTAACTGCATCACTTCCTTTTAGGGGCTGCTTCTTGCTTTTTTATTGATTTCGCTATGCAGTAAGATCTCCAGTTCTCCAGACAACATTTTGTTCCAAATATGAACACTTACATAAGATAGTTACGGGATTTCCTTCTTCATATAGGAGGTTGCTTTGTGATGATGATCGAGGTGTTGCAGAGGCACTAAACGAAACAGTTTGCATTCATGATGAATGCAAAGGACTAATTGTAAGAGGACACAATACTGGCCCATTCTTACTTTTAAGAAAAGCTTAAATTTTCACATTTGGATGGCTCTATTATGAACTCCCAGATCCTTGGAAAGTACTATCTCAGAGTTGATCCTACAGGGGAGGGTGCCAAATGGCGTCGATCTTTTGGTCAGGAATTATATTCTCCATTTCTTTTAGCCTTCACAGAACAGGTGAGAGAAAGAGATTTAAGTACCTCAAGTGCAAAAATGGTCAGCATTTTTACATGTAGATATTTGGTTACCATCTTTCAGGGTGGAGATAACTGGACAAGATCTCCTGTTACAACATTTTTTGGGATGGATCCCTCCTATGCTTTACCTGATAATGTGGCGATCATAACCCTCCAGGTTTGTGTGTATCTTCCATTGTTTAATATCTTTTATCTTTGTTATTCTTTGTGTTCTGCTTTTAAGAAGATAGGAACAAGGGAAAGTATGTAAGGTGCATTGGTAATATTTTACAAAAATGTTTTCCACTTTACATATAAAAGTATAAACATAATATGTTTCATTGCTATTACAAAGGAATAGTTTTGGAAATGTATTGGATATGGTTTTGAAAATCTCGTTAATTTTTGAACAAGAGGATGTCTTACGCATATTGAGAAAAGCACAGGATTTTTATGAATAAATAGGATATAAAAGTGGGATAATTTTTTCCCATATGTTGTGCTTGTGTCTTCAGAGGGAGTTTACCTGGAGACACAGGCATGATATAAAAGTCTTGTGTCTCATATGTTGGAAAAACATGGGAGGTCTCACGAAGGAATATTTTGGAAATGTATTGGATACAGTTTTGAAAAATCTTGTTAACTTTAAACAAGCTGAGGACGTCTCACATATATTTGGAAAAACAAGGGACATTCATGAATTAACATGATATACAAGTGGGATAAATTTTTCTGTGATTGTGTCTCCAGAGGGAATTTACCATAACCCTGCATTTGACTTAAGCTATCGTAACCAACCAATTATAACATGCTATATTTTAATTTTTACTGCTGTTTGGGATTTTTTTCTCAATATTTTCTGCTTGTGTCTCCAGAGGGAAAATACCATGCCCCATATTTGAATTAGCTATTATAACCAACCAATTATCGCATGCCCCCTTAGTGCTTTTTGGGATTTTGTCTTTTAAAATATTTTGTGCTTGTGTCTCCAGAAGTGAAACACCATCGCTCCATATTTGAGTTAGCTATCATCATCAATCAATTATTTCATATGCCATATTTTAGTCTTTAATGTTGTTTTAAAGCATTTACAATTTTTCAATAACTTGATGTATTTTTACTAGTTTTGTTTTTACAAATTTTTGTGTGAATAACGTTGCCATACACATTTTTGAAATTTGAAAATACAGTTGACATAACAAATTTAATATGATCTGTGAGGGTGAGTGTGTAGGGTTGTAACTTAGCATTTTGGAGCCCAAACTAATTTGGAAGCTGTTATCAGAAAGTTATGTTTGGTCTTAAGCTTGATCATTAATTAATAGCAGGAACCTATTGAAAATCTAAATATTGTCTAAACTAGTTTGTTAATTTCTCTTGTGTCTGAACTCTGCAGGAACTAGAAAATGGGGAAGTCCTCCTCCGCTTGGCACACTTATATGAGGTTTTAGTTTCTTTCATATCCCAAATTTGGTTTCTTGTTAAACTCTCTCAGTTTAAATTATCAAGAAGTTATATTGATTCTTCTAATAAGGTTCTCCATGAATTGAAACTTGTCCTAAATAAACATTGGAAATTTATTGTAATCATGTCATTTCCTTTTTGTTTATTGCATGTGTAGCTACAGGATATGATATTGATTGAGTACTCAGTTGATGTATGATCGTTGTAGTTCTTCTACATTGCTTTTAGGCATTACTCTTTTCCATGTTCATTCTTCTTTTTCTTTGATTGAAAAAAATAAAAATAAAAAATCTATAATTTTACAAATAATTTTTTAGACAATTTTCTATATTTAATCTTCAGCGATGAGGTAATCCTGTGAAGGTATTTTCTTCCTGTTTTCACCATATTAGACAATTTGACTATATATTCTTTACGTGTGATTTTCTCATGGTGCTTGTAATTTTCTCTTGGCCCTTTGATTGCAAGATTGGAGAGGATAAAGACCTATCAGTTATGGCCAGCGTAGAGTTGAAAAAAGTGTTTGCAAATAAGAAGGTATACATATTTGGTGCATAACAATAGAATGATATGCTTGTTACTTACTATTTAATTCTTTTAAGTAACAGTTGCCTTCCATGAGACTAGATAAACAAAATAGAAGAAATGAGTTTGTCTGCTAATCAACAAAGAGCACAAATGGAGAAGAAGAGACTTGTCTGGAAAGTAGAAGGCTCTACTGAAGAACCTAAAGTATTGAGGGGAGGACCTGTTGGTCCAGCAAAGTTGGTTGTGGAACTTGCTCCAATGGAAATACGAACCTTCGTTATCAACTTTTATTCCAAGAGATGATCAATTATTGAAAGGTATGAGATATCTTCTAACTTTCTGACTTGGGTTTATAAAAGATATCTTGATAATTTGTTTTGCTTTGTAGATAAACTGCTTGCAAGTGGCTTAGTCAATTTTTTGAACGCTAGTATAATTGGTGGTACAAGGAATTGCTTCCCTTCATATCAAATGGCTTAAGATTGGTCGAGTGTACATGGAATTGACTCCTCATGCATGGTAATTCGAATAAGAAGTTTTATTTGGTGGTCATTGGTGACTAATGGAAGATGGACATTTTTTATGTTCAGTTTTGTACAAGCATGCCTCTTATTTTTTCTTTTTTTCTTTTTTCTTTTTTTTGGTTCCTTGTTTGTTAGAAGGTTGGACTAGCATGCTGAAATGAATAAATTTGATTAGTTAGTTCCATAGCCAAAATTAAAGTTTTCTTTGCAATAATAATTAATTGTTTTGTATTTTTTGGGAAGATTAAAAATGTTGACGAGGAAAAATAAGATAACTCAGCTCTACTTATTGTTCTACAAAACTAAACTATATAGAAATATTAGCTTGAACCCCACCAACAAACTTTTACTCACATTAATTTTTGAATTAAGCAAAATAAAAACCAAAAATACAAAATAAGAAATAAAATAAAAAATTTTGGTATGTTTGTGTTTTTTGGTTTTTGGTTTGTTTTTTAAGGATGTGTGTAATTTGCATAGATCAAATGCTAGTTAGAGTTACTTAGGGTCTATTTGGCGATGTTTCTTTTTCTTTTTTTTTTACTCTAAAATCTATTTTTGAAAATAGAAATAAAATAGTCTTTTGAAATTAAGAGATGTTTGGCCAAGTACTCTTTAAAATAGCTTTCAAAGAACCAAAAATATATGTTTGGAAAATAGAAATAAAATAATCTTTTGAAGTCAAGAGATGTTTGACCAACTATTTTTTAAAGGGGAAGATATTAGGGATTTCAAATGACATGAAGAAGAAAGATGTTTGAGATTTTAAATTTTGTGATTCCGAATACATTTGTAAATAATATGACAAATGTTATATTATTAATAATTTTGACCTCTTTTAATTAATATATATATATATATATATATATATTTTTTATAGGGGTATTATCAGACAATCCTCTATAATTTGGTCAATTTTTAATCAACCTATATTGATTTGAGAAATATCATCAAATCTCCTGTCGTTAGATTTTTGTTATTTAAGTTAACAGTAAAAGGGCAAATATATCATTTCGAATAAAATAAAATAAAATAATATTGAAATTTATACAATTAAATTAATTTTATTTAATATTTTAAAAATAAAAAATTTATAAAAAAATTATTTTTTTCTTTTTTTCTCTCTCCTCTCCCTCTCCCTCTCCCTCACCCTCCCTCTCTCTTCTCTCTTATTCCTTTTTTCTCTCCTCCCTCACGAAATAAATAATTTTTTTTTTCTGAACTCAGCTTTTTTCTTCTCATCCTCACCTCTAAGCCACCTATGCCACCATTTGGAAGAGGAGGACGATTGATCGACAACAGTAGTCGTATATCTATGATTGGAGGTGAGCGTGGTTGCTGATTTTCATCGCTGAAGTAAGCACCATGGATTTGCAGTTGGAGGAGGTCAAGTTACAGCTTCGCGGATGAGTGCTTTCCAAAAAAATAATGAATTAAAAAAAAGAACAATAATGAATATTTATTTTTTTTAATTTTCTTTTTTGGATGTTTAACTTGTGGATTTGATAATGAAGCTAAATTTGGATTGTGCAATTTTTTTTTTTACACATTACTAGGTTTGCATAGAACATTGTTGTTTGATGATTTATTGGATAAAAATTGTTAAAGAAAAAAAGAAGTTTTGGACTGCTTTTTTGTGTGTAGATTGGCCATCATGGATTGAGAGATAGGAGAAAGAAAGGAAAGAGAGAAAAAAAGAAAAAAAATAAAAGTCATAAATATAAAATTATAAAATTTTAATAATTTTTAAATTAAATAAATGCCATGTATCAGTGGAGAAGGGGAAGGGGGAGAGAGAAGTGAGAATACAGATATTTTTTAAGGGTAAAAATATCATATAGGAGAGATAAAAATTATAAACTGACTGATGTTAATTTTAAAGGGCGAGATGATATTTTAACTATCATCGACGAATTTTGATATAATTTTTTAAACCTGTATAAGTTAATTGAAATTAAACTAAATCACATAATCAGTGGGTCCGATATATTATTATTAAAAGAATGAAGATGTTTGGATCCCAAATATGTTTCCAAATGACTTGACAAATGTCTTGGATAATTTTCAACTCTTTTAACTAAAATAAATAAATAAATATATATATATATATATATATATATATTTTCTATATCATCGATGGCCCGAAACTAACATGAAAGAATTTTATAAGAATTATATTTTTAAAATTTACTTTTTAAAATTTTAGTAAAAAAATTAAAATATATTTTAAGATATAATTTTTTTTATATTTTATAATATGACATTGTTATAATAAGCATTATATTATTTAGTATGCATTTGAGATCCATAACATCTTTCCTTAAAATATTTTTTTTTTTGTCTTTCCCAACTTAGTCCCCGTTAAAACACATAAGTAAAAATTATATAAAGTTCATATTTATCACTATTTATAACACTCTAATGGATATTTAGTTAGTTAATTACTTATTTATATTTTGCATGGATAAAACTGCATTCCACCCGAATTCATGATCAGTAGAATTTGACAGCAAAAGTTTGTGATTCAAATTTTTTTTTTCTTGTAGTTTAAGTTTTGTGATTCTAATTATATGGTTGCAATTTTACAAGAGGTTGAAGGTTTATTATTAAATAAATATTTTTATACTTTTTCTACAGTTATTAACTCAAATTCCATTATGATTTTGACAAAATATGATGAATTGCACAGAAAAATTTAGTCCAACCAAGAATGGTCACCTCATAATAATCTGATTGGTGAAGTGATTCACAAACATAAACTCCAAAAATAATGTCGAAGTTAATATGATTTTTTAACTTATTAATTAATTAGTAATAAGTTAATGAAGTAGAGAAATTAACACTAAAAAATTTGGAGACCAAATGTTTTTTTTTTCTTAACTTAATGGGAAAAGATAATAATTATGAGACACAAATTTGTATTTTTTGTTAAATTAAGTAGATAATACTATTGTAATATTTTTAACTATCCTTTATTATTTTAAATAAAAATTTTAACTAATTTTTAAATTAAATAAATTAAAAGAGAAAAAATTAAAATAAATATTACAAAAACGGTGGGGCCGCCTTAAGTTAACTTTTTTTTTTTTTTTTAATTTGTGAAGTATATGAATATAACTATATAATATATAGTTTTGAACCGTTCGCACCGCTGGCTCAACATAAATGCATGTTAAATGATCACCAACAAATAACAAATTATTGGGATTGCAAACCGTTTAATAGTGTAGGACCCTCGAAAGGTCATGGACAAATGACAATGACCCCTAACCACCAATAATCACCGTCCACCAACTCTTAGCCAAATCACCGTCCAGGCAGCTACCATCCAGATACTGTTTATTTATTTACTTCTCGTTTAACACCGCATTTACTACACAACATTGATTTCTATAAGTTTGAGTGACAAAATTATTCTTAATTAAATAATAATGTTAACATAAAAAAAAGGTTAAATAATAATGTTTATCATTTTTTAATATCTTATTTTTCCTAAGCAATTAACATTTCCCTTAACTAGTTTCTTTTCACTTAATACTTTTATATTATTTTTAATGTGTTTCCCTCTATGAATACATTATACATTCATAATATAATTTTTTAAATTTATTATATGGCCTTTTTTTTTCAATCAATTAAACTATAAGTTTTTTTTTTTTTAAATATAACTGAAATTCATTAACTTATAATGAAAGACAAATAGTTCCTCTTCTAGTCATGATACAAAAATTTTTTTTAGATAAAACAAATCTAGCTAATACATGGACGATCTTCTTAATATTTTAAGAGAGAAAACATAAGATAACTTATTAAACCGATATAATCTATCTCTTATATCTTATACTAGAAAACACTGATCAGTCACCAACAAAAAATTTTCATCCAAAATTAGGTTGATGGCAGTCTTGGAATCAACTTCAATTATTTTGCCAGAAATGCCCATATCCTTACAATGGTTAACAGAGTCTCTAATTGCTAAAAGTTCATTCGTGAGGAGAAGATAACAATTGAGAGACGGGTTTAGCCATAGCAACTGAGATATTTGATAGTTGAGTTCTTACTCACAAACAAAATAAATAAATAAAAGATACATAGAATTCATAAATTATTATTCCAAAGAAATACTAATCAAATTATTTTATTTTAAAACAAAATTTTTAAAATGGGAATATAAATTTTAACACAAAAATTTAATTATTTCATTAGTTTGTATTTCTTTAATTTATTTTAATTATGTCTTACAAATTTAATAGATTTGTCTTTAAATACTGTATATTAATTAGGTATTACTATTTATGTTGTCGCCAAATTCTCGTACAACCTTTCATGTGAGTTAGACCTCTATGGACTATCCAAATTATGGGCTTTCACCTAGAAGAAAAGATTAGAAAATGTAGTGTGGACTTGGAGGTAATGCTGGGCACCACCTCAAGTCAGGCTGTGAGAAAAAGTCTATTATGAGATTGTTGTGACGCTGGTGAGACCATTGGTGTTCACCCTCTGATACCTAAGTCACCATCTTGATCCAAGAGATAATCAAAGTGAGTGAGAGGTAGGGTTTGGGCTCAAGCTCTTCAATGGAAGGATAAAGGGGCGTCTTTCTAGGATTCTTAGCAGTCCCTTAAGACTAGAGAGCAAGTTAGCTGCTAAGAGATTTAAGAAGACACCAAAATGATCTTCTAATGTCCAAATGTGAACTCAAGGAACCAAAGGCCAAAAGTCCTTACAATGAAGGTTGATATTACCTTTTATACTAGGATGGTGGAGCTTTAAATGGGTGATACATAGCCCACAATTATCATAAATGTCGGCACCTGTCCACACTTTGATCCCAGTTGGGGTTCACAATCAAGAGGTGTGAGTGGGAATTGGTGCCTGATGGGTGAGACCTGCTGACGTAGTCATTTGTATGGGTTCTCTCTTGGAGTGACACATGTATGATAGATTGTATCTTCGGAATGTGGGCTGATGCACCTAAGTCAGGTTAAAGATATGTTGTCTTCCTAAGAGGTGAGGTTAGGTCAACTTTCCTTTTTGGTGAAAGGACTAATCTAATCCATAAATGTTTCCAAGTGCAGCAATAACTATTTCAGGTAAAGCTCAACCTGCATTGGTACACCAACCCATGTAAATGTATTAAATGCGGGCTAGGACTTGGGTTTTTTGTGATCAAAGCTTCTCGAGCAAGTTTGGTGCACTTTTAGAGGTAGTTTCATTATTTTGTCAATCAACCCTTTGACTGGGTCATTTCCTTAGGTTTATTTGAGTGACTGACTACTGGGCTATGAAAATTTAATTGAGCTCATCATTAAAAGGCCTAAGCTTGGGCCTAAAGTAACAATACTCGATAACAATTGCCCCTAGTCATTTTCTCCTTTACAAGCGGTGTAAGAAAGGGCCAAGTCTTTAAAAGGTTGGCCTTGACTCAACCTCCTTAGATGCCTTTCGATGTAGCTTAATTTTCTTCAAAGGCAAGATCTATCCTGTCCCTTGGTGCCACATAGTCTTATCTTAGTGAACTGGCATCATAAGGTGAAATATGATCGTTACCACATGAGATGACGCCTTGGTTTAGGTTTTGACTAACGCAACTATTGAAAGGACAGGTCTTGAGTCTTACATGCACACTTCCTTCTCCCACACGCAAGTCATTTATGGTGGTGCCATATGGAGATAAGAATAAGTGATTCTAAGTGGTTTTTGAATATAGGGCACATGGCAAAACCCAACCATTGGATGGGCACAAGCGGTTAGATTTCCTTCCCATTAGCCTAGCCACCCCTCAATCAAGATTGTTGCCTTCTTCCTTTTAGGCAATGATGGTTGAGATTTATCTCATATAAAGCCAAAAACCTAAGGAGGGCACACTTTTTGCACCCCCTCTCGATTTTCTTGTGTTTGATCTCTCTGCAACTAAAATACCCAATGCCCTTTTACTCAACTAAAAAACTTACATTTCCTTTATGTTTTTTCTTGAGATCTTCAAAATTTCCAAGCTCTCCACTCTAGCAATAGTGAATAAGGAAGGCTAGAAATAGATTTCCCTAAGACTCGAACTTGAACAAGTAAGCTACTCCTTTATTTTCACTTTTTGTTTTCTGGGTTTCTCTTTGCCTCCTATTTTTGTGGTTATGTTTATATTTATGCATTCTTTTGGGTTTGCGTAAGGAGGTTTGGTAAAAAGTAAAGGAAGCTAAGTTGTAACAGTAGGAAGTGAGATAGATTGGAAGTGGATATAGGTTTCGAAATCCAAAAGTTTATAGGTTACGGTTGTAGAGGTTGGTCCCTTCCCCATATAAAGGATAGGACCTAAATAGTGGCCTTTACATATGTACCCGCTTAAGATAATGGTTTGAGATGATTCTCCTTTGTTTCCTTTCCTCTATCAGATATGGTGAGGACATGTAAGCAAAGGCTTTGCCAACCTTACTCCTTGGTGGGAGCCCATGAAAGTCTTTAACAGCTCCTTCAGTGAAGAGAATTCTCCACTTATCCAGTATGGCTCGAGCACAATGTGAAGCCCAAGCCTTATTTCCTTTGTGTCCACTTCCTTCTACGCATAGGAAGCCAAAAGGGTGATGATTGATCCCTATTTATCATCAAGCTCTTGGTGAGATTTAGCAACACTCCTTTGGAGGCCCCCATGGTTACTCCTATCGGGGCCTCTAAACGTTATAGGATCATCTTAGTGGATGAGCCAGATTAAGAGGAAGATAATGTGGAGGAACTTGATTGTATGTGGAAGGATATGGAGGATGCAAACTTTGCTGAAGGGGAAGGCTACAAGAAAGAATGACTTGCCTGATGATGATGCTAAGGGAGGTGTGGTTAAAGAAGGTCAAGCTGAGGGAGAACATGCCATGAAGGAATAAGACATAGAAGCAAAGACGATTGTTGTGAGAGGGACTAATATGATTGAATTTGTCGTGACTAATGTAAACTTAAGGACTTTGAGAGAAAGGACTATAAAATTCCCAACAATATGACTTATTCCTTTATGACTTAAACTTAAGGACTTGGGTCTTTGGCCAAGAGGAGCCATTATCATTCCTTTATATTTTTTTGTGAGCTAAGGGTGCTTTTTCTAGCTTTCGTGAGGAGGTTCCTCAAGTAACCTCTTCATCCTGTTCAACTGGCACCTAGTGCTTGACAAGTTATCTTAGGCATGTTTATCCATTAGGTGTGTCCATGGAAAGGAACCCACTATGAAAAATTTAAGGGCCATCTTTTCCTTTAGGGCTTCGAGTATAGTCGACCATTACTACGGGTATAGGTATACAAAGGCTACTACAGGGAAACCCAACAATTGGTCGAAGATGTGGTTTTTCAGGGGAGGTGAATGAGAAGGAGTTGGTAACAAGGCGGCCTGGTCCCACCATGTCCTATATGTGTTTAACGTTATTGAATGACCTATGATCAGGGCAGTTTACCTTCTGAGTGTCATAATCAAGTCGAATGTTATTTTGAATCAAAGTGGGGAAATGAAGGCTAGGTTGTCAGTTTTGACTCTAAAAAATATTAGGGTTAATGAACTTTGGGTCAATCCTGACCTGACTGTTATTGGTGCCCCAACAGCTCCTATTTCTTGGTACTTATTGCCTCAGTTGCTTTACTAATTCCAGCATCCTTATTCCCCCAATCATCTATGGTAATGGCTCAATTTGTTTCAGCTTGTAGTGTGGCCGAAGTTATTATTTCATAACATTATGTTTTGTCATTTTTGTGGTGAACCCTAATACAAAGAGCATTTTGAGAGGCTTGACAAGCATGACTATCCCAATGGGAACCAACTTAGGCTCAATTGGCTATCTTCCTCTTGATGGCAGGAAAGATAGAGGTCTTACCCAAATCTTTGTGATTCCTCGTAGTGCTAGTGCTTTGATGATTTTTGACAATGGACAAGGATGTCCATTCTGGGAGGCTAAATTCCAGAAGATCTCATGCTTTTCTTGAAGAAGATCATTACCTTTTTGACTTTAGAGTTCAAAAGGAGATAAGGAAGGCCAATATGATTGGTCAACTAGACAACTGTACTGGGAAGTCCTTAAGGGTAAGCCTGTGTTGACCTTTTTATTCCTCGTAAATTTCTTTTGTTTGTTTTTCTTATTTTTTCAAGTCTCATTTCTCACGATTATGCCTCACTTCTTGGTATAGATCTCTTATTCCATTATAGACTTAGTGGATAAAAACTGAAGGCTAAATGAGAAGGTGGACAACAACAACAAAGCCCTTAGCGAGTCATTAGATGCTTACAAAAGAATTGAAGTTTAAATAAAAGAAGGCCAAGAAAGAGAAGTCTGAGGCTCGGGTTGCGACTAAAGATTAGAAGGTCAGGTTCAGCTTATTGAATGCCATAGAAGGTTCACTTCAAGTTATGATGGCATTCTTGAGTTACCATGTTTTCAAGAAATGGAGAGGGAAGTTCTCCAACACCATGAGGACATCTCATATTTTAAGAAGGACCGAGATGATAAGCTTTTCCTTGGGTTCTAATTGGCCAAGCTAGCCACATCAGAGGTGTTGCATTCCTTACGTTTTGAGAAGCTGATTGCAATTCCATTAAAGACGTTCCTTTAAACTCTGGCTGCTCTCACAATGGAATCCCCTCCTTAGACTGACTAAGAGGTCCAACACAGCAAAATACAAATCAATCCACCACCACCACAGAGTGATCTGGAGGTAATCTTGAAGGCTGCCATTGAAAAGAAGAAGGGTCGCCAAGGAGGCCACGTTGTTACTAAGAAAGGTAGAGTGACCTATACTGATTATACCCCCTAAGAATGAAGATGATCACCCTGTGCTATTACTTTTCCTTTGTTTTTTTATTTTCTTAATTTTTTTACCCATCCTCGAAAAAGTATTATTATTTTTTAGGTATGTAAGACAAAGGGTAGTCCCTACCATTTATAGTAGTGTGTTCACATTTTGACACACACACACACACACACACACATATATATAATGCTTATTTTCATTTATATGTTTGCTTGAAACACAATTTTTAACATAGTTTAGCATACCTTTCTCTTATGTGGAATTGATCTGCTACCCTTAGGTACTTAATGCAATCATCCTGATCAGGAGGCTTGCCTTGTACAACCTTAACTATTTTCTATCTTAGGATTTTTACTATCTCATTTAGCTCTAATTTGTTTTGCCTTAGCTATTTTATACTTAGAGAATTTTCGTAGAATATCCTTGGCTTTGTAATTTGGCCCTTTCAACCATAGTTGTTCTACCTTAACTATCCCAGCCATGAAACCCTTAAGGTTGTCCTCTCTCAGCCTTTATTGTTTCGACTTAACCTTTTAGGTTGTCCGCCCCCATTCTACTCTATCTCATCCTTAGCTGTTCTAGCCTGACCTTTTAAGTTGTTCACTCCTAGCTCTTATTGATCCAACTTAGCTATTTTGGACTTGCAATTTTTTTTGACAACCTTTATTGGTCTCATATCAAGCTATCTTCACTTGACCTCTTTTAGTTAGACTTAGAGAATTTCGCAAAAATTTATTAATTTCTCGGGTAGACCTTAGACTTTTTGCTGGAGTATATCCCCTTGCCCTCTTATTCTCACTTTCTACATTGATAGAAAGTAGAGAGTATATGTTTAAAATTTAATAGTCCCTTCACTTGAGCTGTCCTTTAGGGTTCCTCCTTAGGCTCGCCTTAGAAGGCCTCTCCCATTTCTGTTTGGGAAGTTGAGATTAGCTTCATTTCAGTTTGATGTTAAATATTAAGAGCCGATGTTCGCAACTTTGAACTATCCTTGTGTCCTTCCTTCAGTTATTATAAAGAAAGACCACTATCTTTTGCCTAGGAAGGACGAGACTAGTCCAGTCTAGATACATTAGGAGTAAGACAACTGTAGTTGTGACTTCCATTGTAACAACTCCTTTATCCAAGTCCGGAGACCTAACTAAAGGAATGTCACAATGATATGCAATTGAAATGATTTATAAAAGAGCAGTTCCTTTTAGACAAAACTGAAATTTGGATAAAATTTTTCTTTACTCTTTAGGACACAATCAAACCATTAATATTAAAAGAAAAATCATAGTATTTTTAATACTTAAAACAAACATGGTTCTTTACAAAAGACCCACAATGTAAAGAAAAAAAACTGTCTAGTTAATCAGAGCTTTACATTGTCCAGAAGATAATAAAATGTGGAAAATTATTTGTACTACTGCCTCCCTCTATTAGTCCGCCACGACACTACCAAGCCACTCAAGCTAAGCCTTTGGAGTTACTTAAATAGACAAAAACAAGTAGGAGTGAGTGGAAAATTACTCAGTAGGTTCCCAACATGCATATGCTGATGCAATGCATTATGTTAACCAAAATATTTTTCTTTCCCAAAAACTTATTTTTCTTTCTCTATTAACAAAAATCATGTGCAAAATATCGTTCTTTCACAACTCTTATACAGTGATTTAGAAAACAAACGTTCATAGGACTTTTCATGAATCGTGACGTCTGAGTCCAACTCTTTTTAGTCACGTTGGAGCTAGTTACCCATCGACAACTGTTATTTTATAAAGTAACACATAGACATATTTTCAGGAAAACCCTTTACGCTTAATCGTTTAGAGGAAACAGTGTGAGTGGGGAAGAGACCCGCTTGCATCTGCGTTATGCAAATGCTGGGGTTATAACCACCATATACACCAATACGCTCGCATATGTGCGCATGCGAGAATCCAAATTCTCCAATTACTAGTTAGTGGAACCTTAACTAAACGATTCACATAACACATTCATATAAGCTCCATTCACTTTATACAGATGCCTATGTATGCATGGTCATGACTCTTCAATTCATAATTTTCAAAACATGATTCTCGTGAGAAAATCGATTGAGCTATATAGAGGTTGAAAACTTCTATGGCATACTTCGATGCTGAATGCTTATAAATTTCTTAACAATGGTAAGCATTAACCCAGTCTCTAAAGCATATGTAAAATCCAAAGCATTCAATAACTAAGTCACAGCTCATTCGTGAACAGTATCCAATCCAGTAAAACTTATTCAAAGAATCACATATAATCTAAAAAGGGGTACAAATCATATATTAAAACGAACTCCAGCTTTTAAATAAGAAACTAAAATATAAAAGAAGAAAGAAATTAAGCATTAGGAAATAACTATCTATATAAAACGTTCTAAGTGAAAAATAATATGTTTATTTAATAGTAAAATAACTTTATAAAACTTAAGCTAAACAAAATGTAACTTAATTAAACCTCAAGCTGTTACTATACTATTTGTTAGCAAAAAGAAAATTAATCAATCAACTTTTAACCCTAGTAATAAAGTAATTACTATAATATGTTAATTTAATCAAACCAATTTCAGCATGTTTAACTAATTGGTAAAAATCATAACTAACTCATTTTAACTTAGATTTCCATGATTCTAAACCCAATATGTCCCTGAGTTATCATAGTACAGGGAACAAATATGCCACAAAAATACTAAAAACTACAACCCTAGCAAAACAGTGAAATCTTATAGGTGTATGTGTAATGTTTTTTTCCAGGATTTTTAAGAAAATGAGTAAACTTGTAAAATTCATAAAACTCTCATTTTAATTCTGATTTGAGAAATTATAAATCCAAATTAACCATGATTCACTGAATTAAAAGGAAAAAATATGACTCAAAAGTAAAGAAAATTAAAAGCCCTTCAAACTCAACAAAACCCATGGGTTAGGGTGCAGGAATTTTTTCAGAAATTCCCAATCAACCACTGATATTATAAAATTCGGTTCTCACTCAATACAAATTCAAATTCAGTGATTCAAAATCCAAATGATTCATATCAAACCTAATTTATTACAGTAAAATTTTTAAAAATTTTGAACACTCATAACCAGAGTTACATTTAGTCAAAATTCACAAAAATTTCAAAAAAATTTCAGATAATCACAGCTCAAACATTTTAGCTCTTTACAAGTCTAGGTCAAGCCATGCTCCTCCCAAATGACAATTTCATTAACACAAATACAACAATATAGCAACCAAATAACAGTATTTCAAAGGGGAAAATCATAGCAAATGAAGAAAAGGGAGAAAACTAGTTAAATATAATTCAACCAAATCAAGAATGGGTATGAGACCCTACTTTGAGAAATGCTTAAAACTCCCTAAAACTAACTGGGACTACCTCCAAAACTACCAACTCTTGAGCATAAATGGCTGGCCTCCCCTAAGCTCTCTGCCTTCTTGCCTGTCTCTTGAGAAATCTTTAAAAATGCCTGATCTCCCTCACTTTCTCTTGTTTTCTCTTCCTCTCTCTCTCTAAAAACACACTCCCTCTCTCTTTCTCTCAAGGTTGGTGGCCAGCTACATTAGCTCAAAAATGAATTTGGTGTCTTGAAAAAAGTGTTTAAATAAGTGGTCTTAAGGTTTTAATGATGTGGCACTTGCTAGACCACTTTTTAATCAAAGTTTGACCAAGTCAAACTTGGTCACAAAGTAACCTTACTGCACCCAACTGAATCTAGCCAAAACCCCTTCCCACACATACCATGTGTACAGGAAAGAAAAACTTCAGTCAGTCCTCTGCCAGTTTAGGTGGTAACGTGGCATGGTTGACTCTGACTCTGACTTGCAAAAATAAATACACTTAAATACAGTTAAAAGAAAAGCAAATAAGTCAGTCTTAGTCAACTTAAAACCAAATCAAAATCATGACCTGATAGTCTCCGGTCTAAATGTTGACTTTGACCAGAATTGATTTTGACCAAAAGTCCACTGCACACAAAAGGAAATAGATATTACATTTATCACTTAGTCTCAATCTGGGTCAAGTGTCGTTACTGGGAAGCCCCTACCCTTGACTATAAACTGTCCTTGAATCCCTTATTCGATTCTCCCAAAGAAAGAGTAACTTTCATCTAGGGAGGTCGAGACTAGTCCATTCTAGATACACTAAGAGTAAGGCAATCTTAATTGTGATCTCCATCACTTAGTCTCGATCTAGATCAATCTTATCATCGTATTAATCTTGTAAATTATGTTAGAAATGGTGGAGGATGGCTTGGGGTTGCCCCTCGGCTTAACCTTACCTTTTTACTTACTCAAATGAAATATAACAAAAATGTGTAACCTCTTCATCAAAAAATTCTGGGCATTACAGCGTTAACCTTAAATACAAAAAGGATGTTCTAGTGGACACTGAGGTCATGCTTCTACAGGACCTCCTTAAAGGTAATTTGCCTATAGGTCTTTCCATTGATAATAAATCTTTAAGTGCTCTACATTAGTATTGACGAACCACATTATAGGGAAAAGACTCCCTAACAATGAGATTCTCGCATGTCTCTTCATAGATCTTTCTTAAAATGTAGTTAGTATTTATGGGGGCTAAGCATTTGAGGTAATGCAGGGAAAACCCTCTTTCATAGAACATATCATTTATGGGAGTATTGTGGGAAGCTTTGTATGGAGCTTCCTTTCCTCATATTTGTCTTTAGGTAAGTCTTCATCCTTTAAGTACCCATATGATTAGGTCCATTTAGTTGGGTTGTTCGTTGGCTTAGACTGACAAGACCTAATCACTGGGTTCTTCAACACTTGGGGAAGCTAAGTACTCAATAGGTACAGACCGAACTAGCTCAAAATTAGGAATGGAGGGCAACTTGGTCGGTGCATCTGCTCTATATTTTTAGATAGTGGGATTTATGAAATATCTATCCTTTTAACTTTTCTAGCAACCATTGTACTTAAGACAAGTAGGATTTGATACTCGCCTAGGACTTGTTTCACCACCAATTAGGACTTGCTATGCATGTGCAACCTCTTTGCTCTAATGGTGCAGCCAATCTTAAGTCAGCAAAGAAGGCCTCAATGTTCAAGGCTTTGAGTACCAATTAGATGACATATTCAACTTTAACACACTCGAACAGAGTTAAGGTCAGGATGAGACCGGTACCTCATCCATGCTCAATGGAAGATCTATTGACGTTCAAATACCAAATAGGTGAAAGGCATAAAAAGGGGTCCTCAAGGACATTTAGGGGGTCTTGGGCTCACCTATAGGTCTAGTCATAGAGTTGAACTCTGTAATAAAATCAGCAACTGTCTAAACTCTAGTAGCATTCTTGGGCTTGTACCTTATCTAGTAGTAGCCTATCTTGATGGACCACTTGATCAGCCTCCTAGAAGTCTCAAGCTCATGGAGGACTTGCCTCAATGGGTAGTTTATGGGGTACTATGATCATATGATCCTTAAAGTAAGGTTTGTGCTTCCTAGAGGATATAAGTAGGGCAACTGTGAGCTTCTCTATCTCTGGGTACATCATTTTGGCGGGCACCATTGAATGGTTGACATAATAGACAAAGAATTGTGCGCCATCCTCTTCTTGTACTAAGATCAAGCTAAGTGTCGTGGGAGAAAGAACTAGATATAAAAATAAGTGCTCCCCCTATCTTTGGCTTGGATAACAGGGGAGGATCAACCAAAAAGGCCTTCAGTTGGTTGAAAGCCTTTTCATAAGTGGGCATCCATTAGAACTTTTTAATTCCATTCAAGATTTTGAAAAAGGGCAGGCTCCTATCCGTGACTCTTGAGATGAACCTAGTAAGAACAATGAGTCTACCTACCAACCTTTAGATGTCTTTGATTGATTTAGAAGAAGTCATGTCTAGGATGACCTTGATTTTATTTGGGTTGGCTTTTATTCCCCTACTGTTGACCATGTAAGTACTTCCTTAAGAATATGCTAAAGGCACATTTCATGTGATTGAGCTTCATCTTGTAGTTTCTCAAAATGGAGAAGTCCTTCTCAAAGTCTTTCAAGTGGTCGGACTCCTTCAAACTTTTGACCAGCATATCGTCAACATAGACTTCCATATTCTGTCATATTTGCTCAGCAAACATCTTGTTCACTAAGCATTGGTAGGTTGTGTCGACGTTCTTCAAGCTACAAGGAACGACCTAATAATAGGAGAGTCATTGGTCAGTAGTGAATGATATCTTAAGTTTATTTGGCTTGTATGTGCTTATCTGGTTATACCGAGAATAAGCATCCATAAAACCGAGAAGACCATGCCTAATAGTTACGTCCACTAACTAATCGATCCGGGAAAGTGGAAAGCCGTCCTTCAGGCACGCCTTATTCAATTAGTGAAGTCCACACATACTCTTCACTATCTATTCGCCTTCTTCACTAAGACCATATTTGTTAACCAGGTAAGGTATAGTACTATCATGATGAACACAGCCCTTTTGAGTTTCTTCACCTCTTATTTGATGGTTTCATTCATTTCTAGATTGAAGACCCTTCTTTATGCTGGACTAACTTTTACATGGGATCTATGTTAAGCTTGTGGACCTCAGGTCGAGATTAGTGCTAGGCATATTCTCATGGGACCAAGCAAACATATTAGAATTTTTTTGCAAAAATTTCTTAAAGGATACCTTGATACCGAGTGATAGTAGAGCCCAAATTTTTATTGTCCTTTGTTGTAGCTGTACGAGTATGAGCTCCTTGACTGATTCTCATCTCTAAATGTCCCTCCTTTTAAAGTAGGTCTCTTTGCCAAGTACTCCCAGGAAGGGGCCTCATGTTGTTTTTTTTTTTTTCCTTAGAAAGGTCTCCTACCTTTGTCTCTAGACTCAGATACGGCTAAAGGTTTGAGCTGAGTCTTTTTTTTTTTACTTTCTTTATAGCGTCCTTAATTTTCTTATTTGGCACGATCTCTATCAGCTCAGCCTCTTCGGTTCGTGCTCTTTTTTCATCTCGTAACTTTGACATGAGGGCATGTATTCTTTTCTCCATCTTCTATTGTGTGCTAGGAGTTGCTTCAGGAGACATACCTCCACAAAGTTCAAGCTTTACTCCTAAGTGGGGTCAACTTGGGAGGTAGATACTATATATGGCTCCAAAGGGAGGCCGAGATGGGTAGGTCTGGAGTTGCATTATCATCTTGGCTGGGCACTGCTAAGGTATTGCCCAGACTGTTCTCATTCGTCGTGTCCTACCCTTGAGCCTATCTTGTCGGAGGTAATAAAAGCCCATCTGAGGTGGGAAGTACGTTTGAAATAACATGAACCTCGGCTGAGCTAGAATTCCTTTCTTGTAGGGCAAGGGTATAGCATTGCCTAGTACTGGTCTCTTAGAACTTGTCCTACCTCATCTTGACCAAGAACTTCATTAATAGATGGTAGGTTGAAATGATGGATTTCAAGGCATTAAGGGTGGGTCATCCTAAGATGATGTTCTAAACTAATGGTATGTCCACAATTAAGAACTTAATTATCAAAGCTTTCTGATAGTGGGCACCTCTTGTTGACAGAGTAAGTCCACACTCCCATCAGGTATAACCATATCTCCAACGAAGCCGTATAAGGGGAGTATGGGTAGGCTTCATCATATGCTCAACAGACCCATCTTGTTGAAGGAAGACTTGCTTCGAACATCGAGAAATTGCCCTCGTTGATCAATATTCATGGATGTTGCTGTTTCCAACTCATAGCGTGACCACCATGGTATCATAAAGAGGTTGGTGGACTCAATGAGCTTTTTTTTTCCATAAAGGTGAAGGCATGGGTACCAACTCCTAACATGTTAACTTCGTTCTAGTGAGTATTGAAGACTTTTCCCCTACCAGGTTTAATGCGCAAAGACCTACCTAGCATAGTTTGAATCTTCTGTATAGTCTAAGCCTCCTTTGATAGTTTAGATGTCCTGCATTCGAGGTAAGGCTACCCTGAAGGTGCAAGTGGCTCCTCTCACTTGGGAGGAGGTTGATCTTTCAAGGGGTTGGGGTCTAGCCACATAGTGCATGAGTTGACCTTTGCAAATAAAGGCCTCAATCTCCTCTTTTAGCTCAAAACACTCCTCTATGTTATGGTCATAGTCTTGGTGATACCTATATATTTGTTCATTCCCCTTTTTATAGTTGGATTCTTTAACAACTTGGGTTGTTTGAAGATGTTTTGATCTTAGATTTTGTTCAAAATCTCCTTCATTTTCTTGATAAGAGGGTTGCACCTATCATTGGCACTCTTCCTTGGTGGAGGAACTAACGACTCGTCATTTTTTATGTTCTTCGTTGAGGAGGTCTGCTCCTACTTAACCTTACCTTTAGTGTCATCCGGCTAAGGATGCTACGTGTGTGTAGCTATATTTATAAACACCAACCTTTTCGCTATAACTGCTTTTGTGCTAGTTCTATGATAGGAGAGAAGATTTTTAGAGTATCATTAGCAATATCCCACTTGAACACTCCGGGTCTTAGGCCATTGAAAATAGCCTAAATGGCAACTAAATCCATGAAGTGCTCAACAAGTATGGCCTCCTAGTTAAAAGCTCCTCGTGTAGTCCTCCAAGGACTTGTATTTACCTTGGCTCACATACATAAGGTGGGTGGAGGTTTTTTTTATGGATTGGCTCCATTGAAATGGGTTACAAACAACTTTACCAATTGTTCAAAAGTGAAAATAGACTTTGGCGTGAGTCAACTGAGAAAGCCTTGCATTGGGCATGATTGGACACTTGGTCGAAGTCCATTTAGGACTTGAAGATGTCTATGTGCTCATTTGGATCTCCTTTCCCATCGTAGAACACTAGATTTGACATTTTAAAGGTCTTGGGAAGCGGAGTCTCCAAAAATATCATCACTATATAGGGATTCCCAACATTTAGCTTCCTCCACTATCTTTCCTTTAAGTTCCCTATAGATGTGATCTAGGATCTGCTCCTTAACATCATAAATGTATCCTTGGGTGACACATTTTCATGGCTCGGCATGCCATATCTGCTTGAGGCGTCATGTTCATAGGCACTTCCTCTCTTTCACATTCCCTAGCTCGTCTACATCCTAGGGAATTCTAGAGGTCATGGGTATCCTCCTTCTCGCTTTGGGGTAAGGTGCTCTTACAATAAGGAGGTGATGGCGAGCTGGGGTTGAGATCACGAGCAGCTCGCTTTGTAGTCCTTCTGAGGTACTCTTTGAGGTCCAACTATGGTTGCCATCCTCTACCTCAGGCTCGAACTCCTCCGGAATGTCTACATAGTGTAGGAGGGCCCTCCTCAGTAAGAGGGTCCCTTGAGAGACCCCTCCCATGGTTCCTTCGGTTTTTTTTTTAAGAAGATAAACAATAATTTGTTGAAATTTTTAGTATCATGTACTACTTGAATTCCCAAGGTCGAGTCTTATCAAAATCATATTGTAGTTTATAAAAATTTTGATTTTAAAATCCAAATTTTTAGTATCATGTACTACCTAAATTCCAATGTTGAATCTAACTATAGTCATTTTGTAGTTTATCAAAATTTTGATTTTAAAATCAAAATTTTTGATACAATGAGAGACTCAAACTGAAGACTACATGAAGACTAGGTACCATAGCAATCAACTAAGCTACATAAATAAATAGTATATTTTGGCGTTAACAAATATTTATTGCATCTAATTTTTAAATTTTTTGGAAAATCAAAATAAAATGAAATTTTCAATTTTAGAATTGAATTGAAGTTTCGATAATTTTTATAAAAAAAAAAACTAGTTACAAATAATTCGATGTTGCAAACTCATATCTACTCTCTAAACACATAAATGTGGTTTAAAAAAAAACACTTGAAATCAGTTAATAATCACCCATTACCACAAATCATACAAAATAAAACTTTAAATATTATTAAACATTTTTAACAATGTCACCAATAAACCAAACTCAAACTTTGAGTAACTTGTAGTTTCTTTCAAATTTGGAAATCCTCATAAATGAATAAAAAGGAGATTAAATCCTAGTTTTGTTAAGCAAAACAATGGCGGGTTTTTTGGTACCATAGCCAAGGGCGGGGTCCTCAAATTTTATTTCATCATGTTTTGTAGGAATTAAACTTTTAGCCCATTTCTTAAATGCTTTTACCTAACTACAACTCCTGCCTTCTTTCCAGTTAATGCATGCACACCTCCTACCATCTTCCAAAATTAAATGCATATATAACTATTATAAATTTTCTTAAATAACAAACCAAGGTGTATAGAAGCTTTGAATTTTTTTTTATTAATCTGTATTTCGGTCGAATTTCACATTTCCTTCATCTTCAACAAACCGACCATTAATGTACGTTTAAGCTTAAGTTAATATTAACACTAATTCTCAATTTATATTATTTATTATTGATTGGGTTGTTGATTTCTTAATGATTTTGCATTTAATATGAGTTTTGCACAAAAGAAAAAAGTAAACTGTAAAAAATCGCGTTCACTGAAAAAATTTTGCATCGTATTGTAGAAAGTGACCAATGTATAAAAACAGTAAACTGTTAGTGGGCCCACCACAAGGCAAGCGTTGGGCCCACCAAAGGCACATTAGTAGTGCAATCACCAAGCAGTCGGTGGGCCCACCAATGACACTGGTGGTCACGGCACACTGGTGGTCAAGACAATACATCTATCATGTTTCAAACATGATTTGAAAGTGTAAATGAACTCAAATTTTTTAAAAATATTTAAATTAAAGTTTATCCTATTAACTTTTTAACCATATATCATTTGCCTCAATCTGAGATTGGGAAGACATTCAAATTAAATTTGTACTAAAAGTCTACAAATCTGCCGACACAGCATATGAGTCAAGTTTAAAGCATGATTTGAACAAATACAGCCATTCAGAAAATTCTAAAAAAATATTTAAATTAAATCTTATCCTCTTAGCTTTCTAACCATATATCATTTGCTTTAATCCGAGGTTAGGAAGACAACCAAATATATTTTATACTAAAACTTTACAAATCCGCCGAGATAGCATGTTGGTGGATATGAAAATGGTTTGGTGGTGGGTTAGTGGTGGCCACCACCACGCCATGATTCCCGTCGGTAGGCCTACCAACGGCACCATCGGAGGTCCTACCAATAGGCACCTTGGCCTGGTGACAGCCACCACCAGCCCTCTACCACCCCACCATGAGTGCCACAACACGATCTTATAAATTTTGCCAAGATAGCATATTAGTCATGTTTCAAATATAATTAGAAGATCTAAATCAACCCAAATTTTTTGAAAGATAGCATGTTAGTCATATTTCAAATATAATTAGAAGACCTAAATCAACGTAAAAAATTTTGAAAAAATATTCAGATTAAAACTCATCCTCTTAGATTTTTAATTATATACCATTTGCCTCTATCTGAGTTTGGAAAGACATTCAAATTAAATTTGAACTTAAAGTCTACAAAATTTACCGATTCAGCATGTGAGTCAGGTTTAAAGCATGATTTGAAGACCTAAATCCACTTAAAAAATTCTAAAAATTACTCAAATTAAATTTTATTCTTTACGCTTTCTAACCATATATCATTTACCTCAATCTGAGCTCGGGAAGACATTCAAATATGTATTATACTAAAACTCTACAAATCTGCCAAGATAGCGCGTCGGTGGATTTGAAAATGGTTTGGTGGTGGCCACCACCATGCAATGGTGCCCGTCGGTAGGCCTTCCAACAGCACCCTCAGTGGTCCCATCGACTTGGTGGTGGCTACCACCAGTGCCACAACACGATCTTATAAATTTTGATGAAATAGCATGTTAGTCATGTTTCAAACATGATTTGAAAATCTAAATCAATCCAAAAAATTCTTTAAAAAAATCAAATTAAAGATCATCTTCTTAGATTTTCAATCATATATCATTTCTCTCAATCCAAGTTTTGAAAGATATTCAAATCAAATTTGTACTAAAAGTCTACAAATCTGCTGAAACAGCACTTGAATCAGGTTTGAAGCATGATTTGAAGGCCTAAATCCACTTAGATAATTCTGAAAAAAATACTCAAATTATATATTATCTCTTAACTTTCTAACCATATATCATTTGCCCCAATCTGAGCTCGAGAATGCATTCAAATATATTTTATATTAAAACTCTAGAAATTTTCCAAGACAACATGTCAGTGGATTTCAAAATGACTTGGTGGTAGCCACTATCACGTCTTGATGCCCATCAGTGGGACAGGCCACCACCAGCTCTCCACAACTCCACCACCAATGCCACAGCACGATCTTATAAATTTTGTCAAGATAACATGTTAGTCATGTTTTAAACATGATTTAAAGACCTAAATCAACCCAAAATTTTTTTAAAAAAATATTCAAATTAAATCTCATTCTCTTAAATTTTCAATCATATATTATTTGTCTCAATCCAAGTTTGAAAAGACATTAAAATTAAATTTGTACTAAAAGTCTATAAATTTACCGAGACAACACGTAAGTCAGATTTGAAGTATGATTTGAAGGCCTAAGTCCACTTAGAAAATTCTAAAAAAATACTCAAATTAAATTTTATCCTCTTAACTTTCCAACCATATATCATTTACCTCAATCTAAGGTCAGAAAGGCATTTAAATATATTTTATATTAAAACTCTACAAATTTGCTAAGATAGCACATTGACGAATTTGAAAATGGCTTGGTGGTGGGTTGGTAATGGCCACCACCAAGCCATGGTGTCCGTCGGTAGGCTTACCGAACCTTGGCCTGGTGGTGGCCACCACCAGCCCTCCACCACCCCACCACCAGTGCCACAACACGATCTTATAAATTTTGCTGAGATAACACATTAATCTTATTTCAAACATAATTTGAAAGCCTAAATAAACTCAGAAAATTTTAAAAAAATTATTCAAATTAAAGTTTATTCTCTTAGCTTTTTAATCATATATCATTTGTTTCAATCCGAGTTTTGGAAGACATTCAAATTAAATTTGTACTAAAAGTCTATAAAACTTCTAAGACAGCACACGAGTCAGATTTGAAGCATGGTTTGAAGATTTAAATCCACCTAGAAAATTCTAAAAAAATACTTATAATTTTATGAGTGGATTTATGCCTTTAAATTATATTTCAAACTTGACTCACGTGCAGTTAACAAATATAACTTCATAAAATGACATACCTTCATATTGTGGCACTGATGGTGCCAACCAATAGGCCAAGCGTTGGTGGGACCACTGATGGTGCCGTTGGTAGATTCACCAACAGGCACCTAATAAAGAATACAGATTCTTTTTTGTGAATTTTTTTTTTCTTTGGTGAAGAAAAATATAAATTTTATATAAAGATGGTCGATTTTTTTTCAATCTCATATAGAAACTAAGCTAAATATTATCTCAAAGGAACATCTCTACGTTTTGCACATTTTCATATAGACAGGGCAATTTCATAAAGAGATCCAAAAAGGATAAAATTATTAATTCTATGAAACACCTAACATATTTGGACATTTTTTTCAAAAAAAAAAAAAAAACAATTTTTTTGTCCAATCCCACCTAATACTGCGCACCAAATAGTAAACACAGGAAAAAATCGCCGACAGCAATTGAAGGTCTATATTACCATGCGACAGTTGTTAACACGTCTGAGCACCACACGTTGCGTCTCTTCTTATTCGTTTATTAATTTTTATTATTATTTTGTTTTCTTGAAACTTTTTCTTTTTTTTTTTTTGATGGAATTTAATGATTTAAAGTTGGCCATACCCATTTATAAGGTGGCTCATAAAAATATAGCAGCCCATCGCTATAGCCATATAATTTAAAAATAAAATTTTACTTTTAAAATCTAAAAATTTATTTATTTATTATTTTTTATTTGAAATCTAAAAATCTAAAATCTACAAATTTATACCTGTGTTTAGCTTTTCTTTTCTTTTCTTTTTTTTTTTCAGAAAAGTCAAAGACACAACAAATAAAATCTCATTGTTTCGAGAAACAACTGTAAACACAGCGAACCTTCTATGTTTTTTGAAACTGTTTATGAGAAAAGCGGTTCAAACTATCTTTAATTTTATAAACGATTAAACTATTCTTTATTCTGAGAAAATTAATTTTAAAAACAAAAAACAATTTCAACACGAAATAAGTCAGTCACTTTTTTTTTTGGTTGAAAATAATAGTCAAGTTAGCTGTAGTTGACGTCTTGTATTGAATAAGAATTAATGTGCAGGTAACCAAGTGACAAAAAGATATGAAATCAAAGGTAAGAAACACTACAGTTTCTCTATCTATATATAGAGAGAGAAAGGCGGAGTGAGACAGAGATAGGAAATCACAATCATGGAGTCGAAAGGAACAGAATGGAAAGAAACCTCCCAACTTGAAGAAGTAGAAGCAGCAGCAGCAGCAGCAGCAGCAGAAGCTAAACATTCAGATGAGGATATGATGGAAATAAACGGCTCTGGAAATGAAGAAGTGAGGAAAATTCGTTTAATGAGAGCCCTTGTTGAAACACGAGATCCTTCCTCCAAGGTCTGCTATTTTCTTTCTTTTCCTTGTGCGTAAATTGATATGTATAGGTGTGTATTTATCATTCATTTCCAGGTTTTTTTTTTTTTTCCCTCCCCTAAAATTTAACAAATGGTATTATTGTCATTTTGTGCTAAAATTCAACACTGTTAAAGGTATAGTTTTTTTTATTTAAATACCCTATTATCCCATATCTTATTATTTAAAGACATTAATTATTTTTCCTTATAACTTCTTCAAAATATTCAAACTATCAATTTTACCTTGAAGCGCGTAAAGAAATCAAATAATTAAAAGAACCCTATAACCCTTAAGACATATCGAGATAGAGAGAGCAAAGACTTGGAAAAAAAAAAATAACAGATCTGCGTTTGAAAATAAAAATATATACCCGTCATAATGTTGCTCCACTGTCCCATTAGGATGACCAAAAGGAAAAATAAAAATAAAAAAGTTTAAAATGAAACCTGTTGGGGAAATCGGGTAATTTCCCACTCAAATTCGATCACACAATGAATAGTACCGTATACGTAAATAGTGTCGAATACTAAATATCAGTATGTATGAACAAGAACCCCACAATAATTGAATAACAACAAGAAAAGAAGATTTATTTAGGTTGGTATAAATTATACCTACGCCCCTGACGCTAACTACTCTACTAATTTCAAAAGGATTACAAATCGGGTATTTTGATAATATACCCACAACCGGAGAAAATACAAATGAGAAAAATAACTCACACAAGTATTTTCTCTCTAATTCTCTCACTACAAAAGGTTTCGAGGATGATAAACAAATCAAAGAGGGCTATTTATAGGAGCCCATCCCTCTTCTTCTCTTGCGCGTGGAAACCGCTCCTCTTTCAGAGGTCGCCACCAACCCTTCTTCCTCCTTTGTCACACGGGTGACCTACCTTTCGGTCAAGCGGCACCCACCAACAAATCTCCACCTTGACGCTTTTGACAAAATGAATCTCAAGGCCTCCAAATGCATGTTGGCCAATTCAAATTTGCAGGATATTGATCAAGTCCAAACAATGTTTAAACTTGATCGTTGTCACCACCTTAGTCAGGATATCTGCAGGGTTATCCTCTGTCTTAATTTTCTGAAGTAGAATTTCACCTTCTTCGAAGATCTCCCGCACAAAATGATAACGAACGTCGATGTGCTTCGTCCTTCCATGATAGACTTGGTTCTTTGCTAAATGAATAGCGCTCATACTGTCACAATACACTGGAATGTGCTTTTAACACCCAAATCTTCAAGTAACCCTCAAGCCAAATTGCTTCCTTTACGCTCACACGCCATATACTCGCCCAGTGGACAAAGCTACCGCTGACCGCAAAGTAGACTTCCAACTCACCGGTGCTTTTGCTAATGTAAACACATAACCGGTTGTAGATCGACGCTTATCCAAATCACCTGCATAGTCAGAATCACAATATCCAACTATACTCTGACCAATAGTATCATCCCGCTCGAACATCAATCCGACATCTACGGTCTTAATTAAATACCGCAAAATCCATTTCACAGCTTCCCAATGTCCTTTCGGATCATGCATATACCGCTACCCAACCGCTTGTGAAATGCGTCTCGTGCACACCATTGCATACATCAAGCTACCAATCGCATTTGCATATGGAACATTTTCCATATACTTTCGCTTCCACATCATTCTTAGGAGATAATCGAACTGAAGCTTCAAATGAGGAGGAAGTACTTACGTGTTTTGTCTTGCCATCCATACCAAAACATTGCGATCTTTTTCAAATATTGTCTTTGTGACAATGCAACCTTACCTCCTTTTCGCTCTACTTATCTCCATACCGAGAATCTTCTTAGCTTCTCCCAAATCTTTCATCTCAAACTCTTGATTCAACTGAGCCTGTATTAATCTCTCACAAACTCTTCATGCAATCAACATATCATCAACATACAAGAGTAGATAAATGAAAGAACCGCCGTAGCTTCTTAAAATACACACAATGGTCATGCTTGCTTCTCGTGTATTTCTTTGTCAACATAAACCGATCAAATCGCTTGTACCATTGCCTCGGGATTGTTTTAATCCATACAAATGATTTTTCCAGGAAACCCAATCTTCTTTTCCAAAGAACCTTTAATCCATCAGCCGAGTCATATAGATTTCCTCTTCCAAGTTACCGGTAGAACGCCACATCCAATTGAACTAGTTCCAAATCAAATCGGCTACCAAAGCCAACAAAATTCTAATGGAGGAATGTTTAACAACCGGAGAAAATACCTCATTATAGTCAATGCCCTCCTTTCGGTAGCCCGCCACCAATCTTGCTTTGAAAACCTTATTCTTGTCGAAATCCTTCTTTCTTTGCAAATACCCACTTGCATCCAATTGCCTTTTACCTTTGGTAGTGAGCCAACTTCCACGCCTTATTCTTTTCGTGACCGCATTTCTTCATCCATAGCTTTCTTCCACTTATTGACTTCGGACCTCGATTGCTTCGATAAGTAGAAGGAACACCATCATCTACAATTGGTAATGCATAGCCACCGTATTTTGAGATGGGTAGGTAGGTCACCCATACCCTTCGCGCGGTATGTCAACATTCGTCGCCGCGCCTATCAACCGCAATTGATCTCGCTGTGGAGGTTCTTGTTGATACCTCCTCTTCATCGTAACTCTCCTCTGTTGGAGAACTCCGCCTTCATCTGCAGACGGTGGTAGTCTTTTCAAACTCCACCTGTTTCTGAACTTGCTCCACCTGCTGTTGAGCTCCATTTGTCTCTACTGTCACATTCTTTAACATAGCATACTCATCAAATGTAACATCTCTACTAAAGATTATTTTTCTATCATCGACTCCACGATATATCCCTTTACCCCGTAAGTAATACCCATGAAAAGTGCTTTCTTTCCTGTCTAACTTAGACTCTCTTACATGATAATATACAATAGAACCAAATACATGTAAAGAATCATAATCTTTAGCAGGTTTTTCAGACCATACCTCCATAGGTGTTTTACCTTCAATTCCAGCAGATGGTAATCGATTAACAAGATGACACGCATACGTCAAAGCCTCAGCCCAAAATTGTCTGCCCAACCCAGCATTGGACAACATACACCGGACCTTCTCCACTAGAGTCCGATTCATGCGTTCTGCTACCCCATTCTGCTGTGGTGTATTTCGACCGAAGTGTCTCACAATACCTTCATCATGACAGACTTTCATAAACGGGTCATTTGTGTACTCAGTCCCGTTGTCTGATCTGATTCGCTTGATTTTTCTGCCAGTTTGTGTTTCAATCATCTTTTTCCACTGTAGAAAAATTCCCAAAACTTCGTCTTTCGTCTTCATAAGATACACCCAAACTCTCCTGGAGAAGTCATCAACAAAAGTAACAAAATAACGCTTACCACCCATTGATGGAGTCGTCGTCGGTCCCCATACGTCAGAATGAACGTAGTCCAAAATGCCTTCGATTGTGGATTGCCGCCAAATTCAACTCTTGTTTTCTTCCCCATAACACAATGCTCACAAAAATCCAACTTCCCGTTTTGCACCTTTTAACAAACCTTGCTTTACTATTCCAAAGCTTTTTCACCCGGATGTCCCAAGCGATATGCCATAACTTTGTAGATTCTCCAAGATTATTCCCACTAAATCTGCTGATCCAATAATTGTACTTCCTTGATAATAGTACAAATTATTCCGTCCGCCTTTCATTGCAAGAGAGCACCACTTGTAACTTTCGAACTCCATCTCAGTATTGATATAGTGAAGCCCTTTGATTCCGGCTCCCAAAGAGAGATTCTTCTTCATATTCGTACATACCTGTCCGTCAAAACTCTAATCCATCATGATTTTTCCCATCATCGCTATATAAACAACTCCACCATCAAGCTCCTCAATTTGACGAACCACTCCTTGATGGGACACATATGGAATGTACATCCGAATCCATAAGCCATTCGTCAATGGAGTGTCGAACATGAACCAACCAAAAGATCATCATCATCACGCTACACATGCATCCGGCGCTTTTTTCTTTTTCGCAATTTCGACAATCTTTCTTCCAATGACCTTTCTCACGACAAAAGGCACATTCATCTTTACCGTCTTCCTCTCGACTTGGATCTTCCTCGCCTTCCCTTCTTTGAGTCTTGTTGGCCCCTTGCGCTAAAGCTTCACGCTACAAACCTCGCTTTCCTTTTATCCTTCTTTCTAGTTTCATAACTATATAAAGACACAACATCTAAAGACACATTATCTTGGCCATGTAATAATGTGGTAATTAAATGATCAAATTCATCCTAGTGAAGCCAACAACATCAAAGCTAAATCCTCATCTTTGAAAGTTTCATCTAAATTTTGCAAATCGCTACCAATTGATTGAAAGCGTAATGTGGTTGTTTATAGTGGTACCGAATGATATTCAAACGAACAACTTCTTTTCAAATAGAGCCGATTCGACCGCTTCTTCATAAACTTGTTCTCCAATGCCAGAGTTTGCTTGCGTAAGTCTCCTTCATGAATGTGTACTCGCTTCTCGATAGACATGAACGAATTGTACCACATGCTAAGCGGTTGATGTTTTTCCATTCATTTTCATCAACTCCATCGGCTTTTTTCTTCAATGGCAATGTCAGACCTTGCTGAAAGAGAGCGCCTAGAACCTCGCCTTGCCACATGCGAAATGACCGTACCATCGAACTTCTCCACCTCAAACCTTGCATTCATAGTTGTCCTTGTCATGATGGTCAAGGAACTACCGACTTGCGGAGGAGGAGGATGCTTCTTCTTTGGCCGGTACTTCGTCATATTGCACAAACCGTATTCAATAGTAAAACGAATGCCTGGATCTAACCTTCTCTCGATACCACTTGTTGGGGAAATCGGGTAATTTCCCACTCAAATTCGATCACACAAATGAATAGTATCGATAATGAATAGTGTCGAATACTAAATATCAGTATGTAACAAGAACCCCACAATAATTGAATACGTAACACACAAGAAAAGAACACAGATTTTGAGGTTCGTATAAATTATACCTACGCCCTCACGCTAACTACTCTACTAATTTCAAAAGGGATTACAAATCGGTATTTTGATAATATACCCACAACCGGAGAAAATAAAATGAGAGAAAAATAACTCACACAATAGTATTTTTCTCTCTCTAATTTCTCTCACTACAAAAGGTTTTTGAGGATGATAAACAAATTGAAGAGAGGGGCTATTTATAGGAGAGCCCATCCCTCTTCTTCTTCTCTGTACGCGGTGGAAACCGCGTCTCTTCTTTCAGCAGAAGCTGCCACCAACCCTTCTTCCTCCTTTGTCACATGGGCTGCTGCACCTACCTTTCAGTCAAAAGGTGCGGCACCCACCAACAAAACCAGATCAGGGAAAAGAACAGACAGATCGTGTATCAAAGAAGAAGAAAAAAAAAGGGTTAAAAAAAGAGCTTGACTTCACCCTTTCTGTATTTTTTTAATACGTTCTTTTTATTTTTTAAGAATTATATGTCAAATTATTGTTTTAGCCTTCTTCTGTTAATACTACAAGATTGTACATAACGGTTGGGGAGGGGGGTGTTTAGGTGGGTTTATGATTTTTCTGAAACCTGAGGCATGCAGTTGAATTTAGACCAAACCTATGATATTAACCCATTTTATTAATTTCCCCTCTCTCGTTTTCTTCGAATTGAAATCGTTTTCTTCTTTCTCCTTCTCTGTTTTCCTTCAATTGATAGGGAAGCTTTATACTTTACCCTCTGTATTTTGAAGCATAAAAAAATATAAGAAAAATAAGAAAAAGTTTTAATTCTTTCATCATAACGAATTAACAAACAATTTTTCTTAAATTAATTCCTCCCATACCATCTACTAAGAATCATAGAATAAATAGTGGCACAACCCAAGTGTATGAATCCTAGGGATATGATTAAGATGTTAATTTTAAAACTATTAGAATGTTCTATATGAGAATCACAAGCGAATATTAACGTGACAAAATATTATAGACTATTATTTAAAATTGATTTTATATCTAAGATTATATTTAGATTTTTTTTTTTTTGATATAAGAAAATTACTATACTACTATACTCTAAGGGAAGGGAAAATGTCAAACCTAATTAAATTTAAGTTGGAAGTCAAGAATCCTGATCGAACTCAGAATCTCAGAATGTGAGTTCAGTGACAATTGCACTGGGCCAAGCTAAACGCCCGCAAAACTATATTTAGATTGAATGAAAAAAAAAAAAAAAAAGAAGATAAATTTAATAAGAAAAGAAAAGGAAAAAAATAATAATTATTATTTGGATAATTATTAATGGAAATGAAAGAAAACAAAAGTAAAAAACCAACTAATATAGTTTATTTTGTTTACAAAAAAATCCCTCGTATAAAATATGTCAAAATTTTCTTTTCTAGCATGTAGTCTTAAAATATTAAAAAGTTTTAATAAACCGTTTTATTTTTAATTTTGGTTGGAAAACTAGATAAATGGGTTAAATTAAACAAAAATAAACTTCGTTTGTCTTCCCTATATTCTTTTCTTTTACTCATATTCTATTAATTCAAATATAATATAAAAATAGAAAGTTTTTCAACTTTATATCTCAAAAAGTTATAAAAGAAAAAACTTTTAAAAGAAGCCAAAAACACCACCACATCACTTGTAAATCCTTGTAACGGAAGCTTTGTTGTATCTCTATTTAGATAATATTGAATTGCCTCATCTCTCGGTTAGATACTTTTTTTAAAATGTTTTTGTTTATTGTTTATTTTGATTTTTAATTTGTTTTTAGGTACAGGAAGTGGACGACCTAACGGTAAGAAGATTTCTACGTGCTCGTGACTTAGACATCGAAAAGGCTTCTGCAATGTTCCTTAAGTACTTGAAATGGAGGCGAACATTTGTTCCACATGGTTCCATTTCTACATCGGAGTTGCGAAATGAACTTGCTCAAAATAAGATGTTTCTACAAGGATTAGATAAAAAAGGACGTCCTATAACAGTTCTCTTTGGTGCTAGACATATTCGAAACAAAGTTGGGGGCCTTGAGGAATTCAAGCGTAAGTGTTTCTTTAAAGTGATCCTTAACTCCTTATATGACTAAAATTCTCTTACAATTCAAACAAGATCTAATACTGTTCCATACCATCCACCTTTAAATTTCTATCATATACATCTTTAAAATAACAATTTAAAAGACGAAAGCAAGAAGGATAAATGGTGAGGAGAAGCTAGAGGACAATGAGTACTTTATTTAGTGTTATTTATTATCATGGATGAATTTTAAAGCTGAAAATAAAGTAAGTTAAAATTTTCAGCCAAACTTACTTATTGTTGGTCGGAAAAATAAACTAGACTTTTTCGATCCATTTTTTAAAAAGAAATAAATATTTTTCTATTTGTAGAAATAAAAATGTGTGAAAATTAAAGGAAGAAAATTTTACGGGACAATAAAATCCATAGTTATTTAGAATTTTTGAAAGTGAAAGTTGAAGAAAGAGAGACTTAGGTTTTGTGTTGGACTTAGTGTTTGAGCTGGATCAGGTTAGGGCTGGCTAACTAAAATTTGGTTTAAAATTAGGATTTTTTGATGTCATATCACTTGTGGGATCCAATTGAATTTTTTTGATCAGTTTTGTTTATAAGTATTATTTTAGCCCATTTTTTAATAAAAAGTCAAATATAGCTTTAAACATTTGTAGTTTTTTTCACTCTTTTTCTTCGTATTCTCTATTTTCTTCACCTTCTTCGTCACCATCTTCTCATTGATTTTCTTCTGCAACTTCTTTTTCTTCAGCTTTTTTTATTCAGTTCATTTGTCATCTCCTTCTTCGTAATCTTTTCCTGTAATATCTCTTCCCCTACAATGTTTTTTTTTTAAGTCATTGTTTTCGGGGTGTTTTTCTCCTGGGTCTTTTCTTGCTATGTTCCTTTTTTTTCCATATCTATGCAAATAATTTGTAATGAATTTGTTAGCAACAAATTTTAACAAAACTTTGATGAATATTGAAGACTCAAAAAAAAAAACTAAAATTTTATAAAAATAAAATAAAATTCATTAGGACGAATTACTTTGTCACTGATGAAGTGGGATTTAAGAATAGGCAACTAGTTGACCATCGTTAGAGCTCACTTCGTCAATGACAAATAATGTTCTAAAAGGCGCGAAAATACGTCGCCTAGGCATGTCTAGATGTAAGGCCATTAGAAAATGTCTTACATTGAAGTAAAGCTTAATAAAAGGCGGTCAACGCTGTGTTGACTACCTAATGCGCCCCTAGGCACCAAAAGGTTCGAGCGTTTTCGTTAAATATTTTTAAAAAGAATTAATTTTTTAAAAAAAATAATTCGTAATAAATTAGAAAATAAAAAATATATATAGAAAATAGTATTAAAAAATAAAAACTTTTTTAAGATAATTTTTTTCCTGTTTTTTAAAAAATAAAAATAATAAAATATAATATATAATAAAGAGTTAAATAAAAATTAGTTAGAATAGGTAATACTTAAATTATATATTAATTTAGGTATTATTAAATAATTATAGACTTGTAGTATATACAATTTGAAACTAATTTTTTTATTAGAAATTTGAAAAGTATGAAGTTTTTATGAATATATGTGATTATGTACTTGCTAATTTATATTAACTGCATATATATATTTGGTGATATAGACTTATATAGACTTTGATATTCAAAATATAAGTTATTTTATTTATTTAGTAGTTTTATAATAATTAAAATAATATATACTAGCGAAACACCTTTTGACGCCTACTCTCACATAGGCTCGTAAGGTTTGACCTCACCGTCTTACGACGCTTTTCGTCTTTTGGAATATTGGCGACGAAGTAATTCGTCAAACTGACGAATTAAGTGCTTTAAGGACACTTATGAATTTTTTTTTTTACAAAATTTCAGTTTTTTTTTCTATAACTCTTCAATATTCATAAAAACTTATTATGATTTTTTTAATTCTAATCTATTTTTTTCTTATAATTTTATTTAAAAATTTTAAATATGTGGCTAAAAAATAGCTTATGACACACTATAAAAGAATGAGCTAAAAATAATAATTCATTATTTAAGAGTATCATTGTAATTTTAGAATAAAGTAATTATTATGAAGAAAATAGGTTAAAAAAAAATTCAAATAGCATTAGCCTGAATATTGAGTAAAAAAACTCTTAAAATTAGGGATGGACTGGAATAGATTGGAGAGTAAAGTACCCTGTATAAAAAAATAAAAATGTTGCAAGGGGGGCTCTGCCACTAGGTAAGAGATGAGGAGAAAAATAAATGAAAAACAAAATATAGCCTTGCAAATACGTCCTTGTCTCGGAAGAAAAAATAAAATTGCAATTATATATATATAAACATAATTGATGTATAAACGATTGCTGTATTTGAAAGCGACGAAAGGATATAGAATCTAACAAATACCAATAATGATTTTTTTTTTCTTCAGGATTATGCAACTATATTTTCTGTTAAATTTTAAATTGAGGGTCTAAATTGAATTAAATTGAAAATCAAAGAATTTCAATTACAAAAAAATTTGAAAGGGCCCTAATTCAAAATTTATAGAACAACATTCTAAAGTATATTAAACTCCTAGATTTCTGATAATAAAATATTTAAACGGTTAAAGTTTACCCTTTCCAATACATATTAATTGTGCATTGTTAAGCTTTCATATACTTGTTCATCTAAATTAATTAATCACTCTTTTTCTTTTTCTTTTTTTCTTTTTTTTTTTTCCTTTCTTATATATAGGTTATGTGGTCTATTCTCTAGACAAAATATGCTCAAGGTAATTATGCTGTTTTTTCTTTTTTCTTTTTAAAAAAATTATGTAAGTTAACCTTCATATTCATGCATAAACTATACAAGTAAAAAATTATAAGTTAGTGCTCGGTTGGCAACGTTTTTATTTTATTTATTTTTTATCTTTTATGTGTAATTTATTCAATATAAGAGTTAGTTAAGGTTTGTTAAAATTTATTAGTATTATTATTTTACTATAAATATAAAAGAAAAAAAATATAAAAACTAAATAAAAAATATTTTAAAATTGTTTTTTATTTGATATTTGTGTTTTATATATATATATATATATATATATATATTTATACTTAATTGAGTCATTGATTAATAATAATAAATTATAATTAATCTCTAAATTAAATAAATTATACACGAGAAAAATAAAAAACCTAAAACAAAAATATTACCCAAACGGACTATTAATTAATCATGAACTAATTAATAGTACTAAAAACATGGAACGTTTCTGGTACCAGGATGCCACCAGGACAAGAGAAGTTCGTTGTAATTGGAGATCTCGATGGATGGGGATTTTCCAACAGTGATTTGCGTGGATACCTTGGAGCTCTCTCTATTTTGCAGGTTAGTGGATCCCACAAACCGAGATTTCAATATATTTTTTATTTTTTAAAAAAGATAAAAGCCTATCTCCCGATTAGAATTTAAAATCTTAATTAATTTATTTTTTTAATGAGATATTAAAGGGTTTTTCGATGCCATAGCCGAGCCCAATATGCATTAACGAAAAAAAAATCATATTTTTGTAGAATTAAAATTTTAACCCGAATTGACTTTTATACCCTTTAAATATTTTAAATTGATAATTAAATTCTATAGCCTAGTCAAACCACTTATACCGGCACAAATACCAACACAAATGACTCATCATCTCCTTTCTCTTTTTCTTGACCGATCCATCTTTTTTTTATCCATTGTCGTCGCCGTCACCATCTTATTCTCCTCCTTTTCTTCCTATTCTTCTTCTTCTTTGTTGGGAAAGTCAATCAAAATGAATTTTATAGACACGTTAGGAAAGTGAAGAATATTGGCTAACTAAATCAAAATGAATTTTTTCCAACAACGCAACCTTTTGAAATTTTGAACGTCTGTCAAATTCATTGTACTTTTTCAAGACCTAAATCAACTCAGAAAATTATGAAAAAATATTTAAACTCCTCTTAGCTTTCTAATGATATATCATACGCACGAATCAAAGTTTGGAAAGGTGTTCAAAAATGAATTTTTTCCAACAGCACGCCCTTTTGAACTTTCAAACACCTGCCAATTTCACAGAATTTTTTGGAGATATAAATCAACCCAAAAATTCTAAAAAATATTCAAATTAAATCTTATTCTCTTAGCTTTCCAACCATATATAATATGCATCAATTGGAGTTCGGGAAGGTCTTCAAATCTAATATTTTCTAACAGCGCACACAAATGGAAGCGGGTAGGCAGCACCGTGGTGACCACCTAAGGGGGGTCGGTGGGCCACCGACGGAGGTAAATGAACTCTAAAAATTATGAAAAAATATTCAAATTAAATTTTGTTCTCTTAGGTTTCTAACCATATAACATATGCGTCAATCAGAGTTTGAAAAGATCTTCAAATTTAATATTTTCTAACAGCGCGCACAAGTGGAACCGGGTAGACAGCACCGTCGGTGGCCACCTAAGGAGGGTCGGTGGGCCACCGAAAGAGGTAAATGAACTCTAAAAATTATGAAAAAATATTCAACTTAAAGTTTATTCTCTTAGATTTCCAACCATATATCATATGTGTCAATTAGAGTTCGGAAAGGTCTTCAAATTTAATGTTTCTCAACAGTGCATACATGTGGAAGTGGGTAGGCAGCACCGTCAGTGGCCACCTAACGGGGGTCGGTGGGCCATTGATGGAGGCAAATGGACTCTAAAAATTATAAAAAAAATATTCAAATTAAAGCTTATTCTCTTAGCTGTCTAACCATATATCATACGCATCAATCGAAGTTCGGAAAATTTTTCAAATTTAATGTTTTCCAATAGCGCGCACAAGTGGAACCTGGTAGACAGCACAGTCGGTGGCCACCTAAAGGGGTTCGGTGGGCTACCGAAAGAGGTAAATGAACTCTAAAAATTATGAAAAAATATTAAAATTAAATCTTATTCTCTTAAATTTTCAACCATATATCATATGCATCAATTGGAGTTCGGAAAGGTCTTCAAATTTAATGTTTTCCAACAGCGTGCACAAGTGGAAGTGGGTAGGTAGCACCGTCGGTGGCCACCTAAGGGGGTTCAGTGGGTCACCGATGGAGGTAAATGAATTCTAAAAATTATGAAAAAATATTCAAATTAAAGCTTATTCTCTTAGCTTTCCAACCATATATCATATGCGTCAATTGGAGTTCGGAAAGGTCTTCAAATTTAATGTTTTCCAACAGCGTGCACAAGTGAAAGTGAGTAGGCAATACTGTCGGTGGCCACCTAAAGGGGGGCGGTGGGCCACCGACGGTGGTAAATGAACTCTAAAAATTAAAAAAAAATATTTCAATTAAAGCTTATTCTCTTAGATTTCCAACCATATATCATATGTATCAATCGGAGTTTGAAAAGGTTTTTAAATTTAATATTTTCCAACAGCGCGCACAAGTGGAAGTGGGTAGGCAGCACCGTTGATGGCCACCTAAGGGGGGTCGGTGGGCCACCGATGGAGGTAAATAAACTCTAAAAATTATGAAAAAATATTCAAATTGAAGCTTATTCTCTTAGCTTTCCAACATATATCATATGCGTCAATTGGAGTTCGAGAAGGTCTTTAAATTTAATGTTTTCCAACAGCGCATACAAGTGGAAGCAGGTAGGCAGCACCATCGGTGGCCACCTACGGGTGGTCGGTGGGCCACCGATGGAACTAAATGAACTCTAAAAATTATGAAAAAAATATTCAAATTAAAGCTCATTCTCTTAGATTTTCAACGATATATCATACGCACCAAGATCGGAAGGTATTGAAAAATATTTTCACACGCTGTAGTGTACACCGACGGCATTTGCATGTCTGTCAACTTCACTGTATTTTTTGGATGCATATATCAACCCAGAAAATTATGAAAAAAATATGTATATTAAAGCTCATTATCTTAGCTTTCCAACGATATATTATACATATGAATCGGAGTTCGGGAAGGTTTTGAAAATTAACAGCGCCAAAACGAGAATGGACATCGTCGGTGGCCACCACCCTTCCGTGGCCACCATAGGGGTAGGTGGCCACGGAAGGGGGGGTCGGTGGCCACCGACGTGTACCCGTTCTGGCACTTCTGCGCGCTATTGAAAAATTTTGATTTTGAATACCTTTTCGAACTCCGATTCATGCGTATAATATATCATTGGAAAGCTAAGAGGATGAACTTTAATTTACATATTTTTCCATAATCTTCTAGGTTGATTTATATATCCAAAAAATACAGTAAATTTGAGAGACATACAAATGTCATCGGTGTGCACTTCTGCACATTGTTGGAAAACTTTTATTTTGAACACCTTCATAGTCTCCGATTGGTACGTATGATATATCGTTAAAAAGCTAAGAGAATGAACTTTAATTTATATATATTTTTCATAATTTTCTGGGTTGATTTATGTCTCCAAAAAATGCAGTAAAATTGATAGGCATTTGTAAGTTCAAAAGGGCGCTGTTGGAAAAATTCAGTTTTGAACACCTTTCCGAACTTCAATTCGTGCATATTATATATCATTAGAAAGCTAAGAGGATGAGCTTTAATTTAAATATTTTTCATAATTTTTTGGATTGATTTAGGTCTTTAAAAAATATAGTGAATTTGATAGACGTTCGAAAGTTCAAAAGGATGTGCGTGCTGTTAGAAAAAATTTCATTTTGATTGAGTTTGTCAATATTCTTTATTTTCCTATTGTGTCTCCAAAATTCATTTTGATTAACTTTTCCAATAAAGAAGAAGAAGAATGGGAAGAAGAGGAGGAGAATAAGATGGTGATGACGATGGCGATGGAGAAAAGATATGTACATGCAATGTATTGCATTTAATATAGAAATGGGTAATTTGGTAAAGATATAAAGTTTAAACAGTAAAAATGGTTGAAATTTTAATTTTTACAAAAAGTGATTAAAATCCATTAAGCCACCCCATCCTTGGCTATGACACCAAAAAATCCGATATTAAATTCTAATTAGAATATAAATAATAAAATAAGAGGGGCATATGTGATCTGAATTTTTTTCTCTCTCTTAATTGAAAAGTAAGTTAAGTTTACAAAAGTCAAGTTAGTAGATGGAGAACTTTTAATTAATTAAACTGAAAGAAACTCCACATAGTTTTAAATCTTGGTACTTAGCATTTTAATCTTAATCATTTGGATGACAAAATAAGCAAAATCAATGAAACAAAATGAAATAGCATCCCTTAGATTTTTGGTACTGAGAATCTTTTATTTCAATTGTTGCATATGACTGTTGGTCTGTGTTGGATTGGGTCATGGTGATTGATATAGTTGTAGGATTTTATATTGAGTTTATTCAGGACAAAATGAGAGAAATGGTTAATATCATTAACATTCCTTTGAAGGTTTGGTCCAAATAAAGTAACCCCATTAGGTTCAAGAAAATCACTGACGCATTGTAGGAGTGTAAATAAGTCGAGTCTATTTGTTTTGCTGAAAAGGTTGAGTCTATTTGAGTACTAGATATTCAAGTTTGGCTCATATGATATTATGAATGATCACTTCTACAAAAGCGTTGAACGGCATGCTAAGTTCAGTTTTTTAATGTCTTGTAATTGTTACATACAATTTTTATTCATATGTAATAACATGCAGGACTATTATCCTGAAAGACTGGGAAAGATGTTCATCATTCATGCTCCATACATATTCATGGCAATATGGAAGATTGTTTACCCTTTTATCGATTACAACACTAAGACTAAGGTAAAAAAGTACAAACATGTACACGACGCATCTACATACATCATAAGCTCGACGCAACTACTAATTAAGTACTTACATAAAAATATTTTTTTTCATACATAGGTCGTTAAAATTGTTAACTTCCACCTATGTTGCTCCAATATTAGTGTGACATTTATATCAAAATTACACGTCACATCGATGTGATATAGAATTGAAAGTTAATAACATTCAAGATTCTAGACGAGAGAATTTATATATATATATATGTATCATACACTCTTTTTAGGTTTGAGTTATTTTCCTCTTATTTTTAAACTAATATATTTTTTATTAAAGAAAGGTAAATTAATCACTTTTGAACATTGTTAGTTATTGACATGTAAAAAGGGATAGACATTGAAAATAAAATGAAATCAGAGTGGCTATAGTTTACTTTTAAAAAATAGGGTGGTTCTAAAAAAAATTCAAACTACAGGGATTTTTTAAGTTTACCCTGAGTTTTTATTATATTCATTTCAATAATAAAAAAGGCTTTTATTATATTTATATGTGTAGAATACATACCACATGTTTTGTTTCGTTTTTTTTTGGCAGATAGTATTTGTGGAAAGCACAAAACTAAGGTCAACTCTACTTGAAGAGATAGATGAAAGCCAACTCCCACAAATATATGGAGGTCGATTGCCATTGATTCCTATACATGAATGTTAATTATATCCATGCCAAGAAAAGACACTATTAAACTTTCTTGACATTTTTATGAATTGTTCAGCCTTTATACATACTAATTATATATGAATAAACGTCTATTTTCATTTGATAAATCACAATTATTTAGGAGAATATATATATATATATATATACACTGTACTATAAAGATGTCTGTATACATGATACATTTTAAAAGGGTATAAAAGGTATTATATGTAATTAATGCATTTATAAGTAGTGGAGTCACTTGCCGACTCCATTTTGGGTTTATGCCAAACACAAATGTAGACCCGACAAATTTACACATGATCCGTTAACAAGATACGAACTCACACAAATAAATCAGTGTTCGGGTTTACTTTACACGGGTTGAGTCCATAATGGGTCAACCCGTTAAGGACTCGTTATGTTAACATTCACCCGTTTCACCTCGTTTAACCCGTTAAACAGGGGTATTTTTGTACTTTTATTAGATAACTTATTAGATACCCTAATTTTGTTTATGTATGCCTCACCACTCACCTCTCTCTTTCGTATATGGTTTTTCCTCTTTGCTAGCCGCATCTGCTACAACTTTCGTACTTTTGCGAACTTGAAATCTCAATTTGGGTGGGACATTTTTGAATTTATTATTTTGTTTAAAATATGCAGTAGATTCCGCATTAATAATTAATATCGACAACAATACTAATTTTAGTATTTTTTTTTAAATGGCTTCAGTCCACGGTTTGCTTTGATCAACGCCTAGCAACAGCCGAGGCCGGCAACAACCAACAGCTAATTCCATATCTCATAGGCATAATCGGCTCTCTATATCTCTCTCTCTCTTTCACAAGACCTCACCGTTGGAATTGTTTTTGAAAAGTGATCTATCTCATTACAAAGGAAAGGTGGGCACTGGCAGGGCTGAGTTTTACAGTTCCATTTTAGAGGCTACTTGTTCAATACCTGGTTATTTTTCTTAGGACTTGGCAACTTGTTCACTACGGTAAGAAGTTTCCTTCACACTTTATATATATATATATATATATATATATAATTTGGCAAGTACTTGCAGAGCTGTTAGAATTTAGAACCATTCATGAATGAGAGGGAATGTTAGAATCAAAACCAGATGTTGTTTTCTTGATATAATATGTTTAAAACAGCATGATCTTAAATGGTTTGACGTTTAGCTGATTTATATACACTAAATTTCTTACATTTTAATATATTTTTTAATTATTTTCTTAGCAAACAAACGGAATGATCAAGTAGGAAGTTGTTTGATCAGATTGTATTCCAAAAGATGGCTGGAAATTATAGGTTTGCAATGGACCAAAAGGACATTGTCAAGTTATATTTTTGTCGTAGAATTTCTCTATCCTTCTCAATTCATAGGTCTCTCTCAAATAGACTTAGATGGAAATGATTCATAATTATGGTAAATGTCTGAATTAATAATATGTCTTTGAATATCCTCAAAATTAGACACACGTTGTAAGGTCAATATCTAATCTAGCCAACTACTAGTAATTAATATATACCATAATCAAACAATACCATTTGATCCTGCAAGCTAGTTCCACATCTTCAGCGCTGAAAACTTTTCCATATTATAATTTGGTTCTCTATCTGACCCACTTACATCGTATCTATTAGTAATTGTTTTCGATTCTTGATAACTTTTAAATAATTGTTTTCGATTCTTGATAAATTTATTCACTTTATCAGTAATTATTACATTCTTTATTTACATTTACTACTTATTATTTATTTTCTATTTTTTTATTCTCTTCTAAACAAAATAAAATTGATACTTTGGCAGAAACTTGTGAATTCCAACACCCAAACTCTAGAAGAAACTTGTGAAGTTAAATTGAGTAGTAGTCAATCTCAGTTGGTAAGTATAATTTCTTATGATTATAATATTTTGTTGTTTGTTTAATCTTTTTATAATTAAAATTATTTACAATTACATATGCATTTGTAAGTCATAACTAATTATTTTATACTATATAGATGGCTTCAAGTAATTCTATCAAGAACTTTATGGAAATTTCAACTGAAGATGAAATTGAAAAAGTAGAGAATTAGGAAACAAAATTAGTAAGGAAAAATGCTAAAAGAATGCCTTTGCAAGTAGGTAAGGGCAATTGTAAATTAAGATCTCGTGCTTGGACATTGTTTGAATTGATGCCTCTTGGTTAAGATAAAAGAAGGTGTGCTAAGTGTAAGCAATGTGAAATACAATATATATGTGAAAGTAGTCGTGGAATGGGAAATATGTTGAATCATAAGCAAAATTGTCCTAAAAATAAATATGGTGATGTGAAGCAAATGCTTTTGTCAACATCTAAGGGCGGTGTTTTATCTCATTCTCCCTCTTTTGATCATATAGTATTTCATGATTTAGTGATAGAGGCAATTATTAAACATAATTTGCCTTTTAGATTTATTGAATATGAGGGTATTAGAGCCATATTTGAGTATATTTCTCTTGATCTCAAGTTACCCTGTAGAAATACTGCTAAAACATATGTGATAAGGATGTTTAAGAATGAAAAGCAAAAGTTGCAAACTGTGTTGAGTTTAATTCCAGGAAGAGTGTGTTTAACATCTTATTTATAGACATCTATCACCACTGATGGATATCTTAGTCTCACAGTTCACTTTGTTGACAAAGAATGGAAATTGAATAAGAAGATCTTGAATTTTTGTCTTATGCCCTTTCCATATACTGGTGTTGCATTGACAGATAAAGTTAATTCATTGTTAAGTGATTGGGGTATTAAGAAGAAGTTATTTCTATTACTTTGGACAATGCTTCTACTAATGATTGTTTTGTTGATCTTTTGAAAACTCAATTAAGTTTTGGAGGTGTTCTTTTGTTGAATAGTAAATTTTTTCATGTTCGATGTTGTGCACACATTTTTAGTTTGATTGTCCAAGATGGACTTAAAGAAATTGATGAATCAGTTGTGAATGTTCGTAAGTGCATCAAGTATATTAAGGGATAATTGGGAAGAAAATAAAAGTTTTGTGATTGTGTTGCACAAGTAGGAATAGTGGGTAATAGAAAAGGGTTAAGATAAGATGTGCCCACTAGATGGAACTCAACCTACCTTATGCTTGATAGTGCAATCTTTTATTGTCGAGCATTCATTAATTTGCAATTGTCGGATTCAAATTTTAAATATTGTCTTTCCTTAGAAGAATGAGATAAAATAGAAAAGATATCGAAGTTTTTGGGGTATTTTTATGAGGTCACTTGCTTATTTTCTGGAACCAAATACCCCACATCAAATCTATTTTTTTCCAAGGTTTTTGTCATTCAACATAATATCAAATCAGCTGTGGAAGGGAATGATAGCTTTTTGAGAAAGATGGGAACACTTATGAGTTTGAAATTCAATAAGTATTGGTTTGAATATAGTTTAGTTCTTGCAATTGCTGCGATTTTGGATCCTTGATATAAAATTCACCTTATTGAATGGGCTTATGCAAAGCTTTATGGTAAGGATTCTCTTGAGATGAAGCATGTTTGAGATAAAATGAATTCTCTATTCAATGTATATATGAATGAGTTTTCTCATCTTGTCAAGCCAAGCAACACTTTGGATGAGACTTCCAACCAATTGGAACTTGGGGACACCATTTTTGAGGTAAATTATTTATTTAGCTTATTTTAAATTTAACAAAATAAAATTTACTACACTTAATAAATATAAATTATTTATAAGTTGTCTAATTAAATTGTTGTTTGTGTGCTATAGGACTTTGATATTACTTATATGGAAAGTACCTCTTTAAGCAAAAAAAATGAAATGGATAAATATTTTAATGAAGAAAGGTTAGATAGAAAGCAAGAACTAGATGTCCTTAATTGGTGGAAAGGAGAGCAATTTTGTTATCCTATCCTTTCTCAATTAGCCAGTGAGGTGTTAGCAATTTCTATTTCCACGGTTGCCTCCGAATCCGCTTTTAATATTGGTGGTAAAGTTTTAGATCAATATCATACTTCTCTTTTGCCGGAAGTTGTGCAAGCTTTAATATATACTCGTGATTGGCTTTTTGAGAAAGAAGGTAAATTTTTTATATTCATGTATGTTTTTTTGTCACTATTTTTTATATATATATTTGTGCAACTTTAATTTTTAATTTTTTTATGTATAGTTTCTTTTGATGAGAAGGTCAATTTGGATGAAGTTTGTGAAGATATCTTCAAATTGAGTGTTGATGAAGATAAATCTTACCAAGGCTCAAATAATGTTTCTGTTGATTGAATTTAGAGAATTAGAGAAAAATATTTATGTATTCTTATTATAGTCGAATATTTAGTTTTTATTTTTTTAGTATTTTTTATATTATTAAGTATTATTATATTTTTAGAATGGAGAAAAATATTAATAAAAAAAATATAGACGGTCAATGGGTAAAACATGTTAAGCGAATACATGTTAATATATTAATTCATATACAATTCAAAACATTAACGTATTAACAGGTTGTTAACGAATCACCCGTTAATTTTACGAATGAATTTGAATTTGAATTTTCCCACACGTTAGCTTAACGGATCGTGTTTGAATGAGAAAAATTTAACACGAACACGACACGACACGAATTCGTCTCAACACGACACGTTGCCAGGTTTACAAAAATGTACCCCTTATAAATATATATATATATATATATATATAAAGAAATACAAATAATAATAATTTTTATTAAATTAAAATATTTGAATTTGCAAAAATAATAATAATAAATTTTCAAAAGTTTAAATTAAATTTACTCTTTTAATGTCTTTTTAATGAAAATTTAGTTATTATATTATTACAACCAATCTATTTTATAGTTTTTTTAAATATATACTATAGTCAAACCCACAAAGTATATGCCACAACTAGTCAGGTTTTCACTGATAATTCTCAAGGGTTTTATGGCCCAACAAACATTTGTACAAGCATAATTAGAGAAAGGATTTTTTTTATGTCATAGCCAGATTCAATCTCATTTAATGAAAAATAGTCCAAAATTCAAATAATTAAAAATATAGCCCAAAATTACCTTTATACCCCTATAAACAGTTTAATTTTAAAATTGAGATAGCCCATTTAACCACCATCTGCTTGTCTAGTTCCTATTTTGACTGACACTAGTATAGTGCCCATTTTGACTAACATTCCATAATTTAGTGCCCATTTTGTAAGACATCTATACCTTTCTTCTTCTTCATCTTTTTGATCCGCACCTCCACCAACACTATCTTCTTCTTGACCGACACAACCCACCCCAATTCCATCTTCTTGACCAACACCACCCACACCATTTTGTCTTTTATTCTTCATTCATCATCATCATCTTCTTCTTCTTCTTCTTCTTCATTTTTCTTCTCAATTTCATCTTGGGTTACACATTTTAGAAGTCTAAGTGTATCACAGCTACCACATTGGTCGTGAATCTCCCTTGGAACACATTGTTATTATCCACATCTACCATATTGGCCTTGAAAGTCTCTCTTGGAACACATTATTGCCGTTCAAGTGCACCACATAGTAGATTTGTACCATACAAGAGGTTAGAATATGTGAGCTTTAACTTTTTTATGTTGTATTTTAGTTTTATTGTTTATGAGTAACTTATTTATGAAGAATATTGCATGATTTTTACTTTTTAGGTTAATGATTTTGGTGTAGATGGTTGGTGTAAATGAAAGAATTTCAAATTTATACAATAAATTAGAATGCATGCTAAGTGTTTGATAAAATATCTTAGTTAAACTTTATAAAAATTTGCAAGTGTTTGAAATGAGAGAATGCATGCTATGAGTTTTTATTGTTTATAGGTAACTTATTTATGAAGAATATTGCATAATTTTTATTGTTTATAGGTAACTTATTTATGAAGAATATTGCATAATTTTTACTAGTTGGGTTAATGATTTTAGTTATATTGTTTGAATAAATGAAAAAATTTTAAATTTATACAATAAGTTAGAATGCATGCTAAGTGTTTGATAATATGCCTTAGTTAAACTTTATAAGAGAATGTCTTAGTGAAGCTTTGTGTGTATTACAAAGTGGGGTTATGTGTATTACAAATTAGCATAATGATGTCAGTTTGCATATTAAGTATTTGAGTAATATCCTTAGAGAAGTGCTCAAATACAAATTGATGTCGTTGTGATATGTTATGAATTGTTGATGGTTAGGTGTTGAATTTTATATGTTTATATGTTGATTTTTAACCAAAACACCGACGACAGATGTACCTTGGGCTTGGCACATTGTGACTTGGCCTTGTGGCCTGTATGGCCTTGACATATTGTGCCTTGGCTGTGTGGCCTTGGCACGGTATGTTGTTGGTGGCCAATCGATGACACCATCGGTGGGGAACCACTAGGCCAATGTATGACATCGGTGGTCCTACCGATGGCCTATTGATGGGAACCACTAGTGCCATAACATGGTTTCATGTCATGATTTTAAGTTGTATTTATCAACTGCACGTAAGTTAAATTTGAAACATGATTTGAAGTCATCAATCCACCCAGAAAATTAAAAAAATATTTAAAAAAAGATTATCCTCTTAGCTTTCTAGCCATATTGCCTCAATCCGATACCGGGAAGGTCATCAAATACAATTAATACAAAAACTATACAAATCTGCCGAGATACCACGTAAGTTAAATTTGAAGCATGATTTGAAGGCCTAAATCCACTTAGAAAATTATAAGAAAATATTCAGAAAAAATCTTATCCTCTCACTTTCAGACCGTATATTATTTATATCAATCTGATAGTGAAAAGGTCTTCAAATGTAATTTTTAAGAAAACTATACAAATTTACCGAGGCTAATTTGTATAGTTTTTGTATAAATTATATTTGAAGACATTTCTAATATCAGATTGAGGCAAATCATGTACGGTTGAAAAGCTAAGAGGATAAGATTTGTTTGAATATTTGTTTCACAATTTTATGGGTTGATTTAGGCCATAAAATGATGCTTCAAACCTGACTCACGTACTGTCTCTGCAGATTTGTGTAATTTTTGTATAAATTATATTTGATGACATTTTCGGTATCGGATTGAGGTAAATAATATACAGTTGAAAAGCTAAGAGGATAAGATTTTTTTGAATATTTTTCATAATTTTCTGGGTGGATTTAGGCGTTTAAATCATGCTTCAAACTTGACTTACGTGTTGTCTTGGTAGATTTGCATAGTTTTTATATAAATTATATTTGATGACATTTCCTGTATCGGATTGAGATAAATAATATACGGTTGGAAAGTTAAGAGGATAAGATTGTTTTTCAATATTTTTTCACAATTTTCTGGATTGATTTTGGTTATAAAATCATGCTTCAATCCTGACTTACCTGATATAGGTCCTTATTGTGGCACTGATGGTGCAGAATCCCGAGAAGCCTTCAAAGTTGAAGGAAAGACAGCTTAAAAAGTTTAAGAAGAGTTGTTTTGGCACCCTCATTTTAAGAATACAAGAATTAGGATTAAGTGATGGAATAATCCATGATATGATTGGAAGGCAAGCAGATAGCTTGAACAATGATGTCATGGAGTTCAATTTCAATGGGAAAGGTGCAATCTTCACATGAAAGGAATTCGCTATAATAACCAGCTTGAAGATGGAACATTCATTAGATGTGACTCTTCCACTAAGCTCCAATTGAATTCGAAACAAATATTTTAGAGATATGAAGAATATAAAGAATTGCGATGCAAGAAATTTCTTCATTAATTTGAAGCGTAGGGACATGGAAGATAAGAACGACATGGTTAAGTTAACTTTGATTTACTTCCTTGAATGTGGTATACTTGGCAAGGAAAGCCAAGTAGATATCAATGAACCACATTTATCTATGGTTGAGGACTTAAACTACTTCAACCAATATGCTTAAGGTTTAGAGTCCTACAATGCTACAATATTTTCTATGCATAGAGCATTAGGTTTACGTGAAGCAAATTAAATGAATCGGCCATATACAGTTTATGTGGGTTTCCATTGGTTTTCCAGGTAATATAAATTTTCACATACAGTTTAATTTATTTTGTATGTTGCATAATTAAATGAAGCTTATTATTTATTTATTTGATTTTCTTTTTTTTAGGTTTGGGGCTACGAGACAATCTCTTTAATGAGAGATTTGTATGCAAATAAGGTTGGTGACTCATTCCCTCGCATTTGCAATTGGGAGGATAAATGTCACACCATATTTCGAGTCTTGTAAGAACAAGTTAATAATTCTACTTGTATAATTTATATAATAGTTTTCATTATATTGTTTCATGTATCCCTAAGATATAAATAATTTATTGTTATTTCTTTATATCATCTTGTATAGTTATATATTATTAGGAGGTTAAGACCAATAAATGCAGATGAAAAGTCCATCTACCAACAAAATAAAAATTTCCCAATACCCCTACTAGAACAATATGTCAACGAAGGTCTAACAAATTTCCACAATGAGCATGAAATTTTTTTCTATTACCACCAATAACAACAAACCTGCAATGTTAAAGGACCAACGATTGATGATTTTGCTGGACCATTTAGTTCGTTACACTGCGTAAGTATATTATTATAATTACACATTATAATAAGTTTTAAATATGTTTTTAAAATATATCGTCTACTATAATTTTGGCAATTAACGTTACTTTTTTTTCCGATATAGTTTGACGAACTAAAATCACACATTGATACAAGATTCAATCATATTGCTAATGATTTTAGTTCCTATCGATTGGATTCAATGCGAGATCTCCAATCAATTGATGTGAAGGTTGATCGTAGAATCGATTACTATGAGAGTTGATCGTATGAGTTTAGTGAATTTCGATTGGATACAGTGCGAAAGTTCCGATCAATTCAAAAAGTATTTGATTTTATGCAAAAGGTTTGTTTATTAGTTTATTTTAGGGTTTAGTTTTAGAAAATTTTTATATGATTATAGCAATTTTTTTATTTGTAATTATATACTAACATTTTAGTTTATTTAGCAATATCACCTGGTCCATCATGACATACATATGTATGATGCGACCGAAGATGTGGCAATGAGAGATGAGGGTGCATCACCGGATTTGAATATGAACATGGTTTATGATGACAACGAGATTCAATATGTAACACCTTTAAAGGTGGTACAATGCGAGCCACATATTAAAAAACAATCTGAATTTTTGAAGTCTCCATTTGTTGTGACGATAGATACACGAGAGACTTTGAAAAATACATTACCTTATCCTCCCGAACATTTTAATTCGAAGAGGAATTTCACCAAAGAATTTTCAGCTAACTTTTGGATGTATTTTACTTTGGATACATATTCATTGATCGATATGAAAATATGCGATGTCAACAAGGATTTCTTCAATATACTACTAAGTGAAGGGTGTTGGTTGAACAAAAAGGTATATTAATTTACTTATATTAATTATGAATTTTACATTATTCCAAAACATTAATACAAGTTTCACTATTTGTTTACTCCTAATCTTGACAGCATGTTAATGTGATAATGATGTTAAGGCGTGACCAGATGAGAAAATATCTGACCTTATTTTGCTCAAGAACAGCCATCATGGATGCTTATTTTTGGTTAAGAATTTTAATGTTTACAAAGTCATATTTAATCATACGTATTTAATTAATTTAAAGCAACTAATTTATTTGTTATATATCTTATTTTAGGGAGTTCTCGAAGAATGTTGGCCGACATTCAGTAAATTTAGAAAGGATAATCCAAAGCAATCTTATTCATTTGATAACACTTTACTGAATTATATTACGGGAAGTTCATACGAGCCATTTGGTCAAAATTGGAAACATTGTGACTATGTAAGTATCAATTACAAATTAAATACTTCATTCTTAATATATTGTGAAATAGGGTGAGGTTATATGGTTATAATCATTTGAATACACCCTAAGTTCTTATGTTCGAGGCATTGTGTGCAAACTTTTAGACTTATAAAATTATTTTGGTATTTTTTAAATTCAGTATCAATATAGTGTTTTATTTAACATAGTAATAAAATAGTTATGAAGAGGGACAACTCATATGATTATGGGTACACCGCTAGTTCTCGGGTTCGAGACATCGGGGGCTAATATAATTTAATTTAATTTTTTTATTTATTTATTTTCTTGTAGGTATTCATGCCATTTAATATTAAAGACGAACATTGAGTGTTGGCACATATTGATCTATGCAGTAGAAATATTAATATATATGATTCAGCATATAGTAAAAGCACGAATCGAGAGTATTTCAAAACATTATGGATCATGTTACTGTACATATTGAGACATTTAAATTTTTTCACCGAACGTTTGACTATTAGGTCAACAATGACATAGTTCTTACACTCATACATAGATAATTTTCCAAGGTAAGAGAACGTATATGTTTCTTTTAAAATTATAATTTTTTCCTATTACCAGTGTAATTGTGTTTTACATGCTTAATAATTTTTTCCTATTACCAGTGTAATTGTGTTTTACATGCTTAATAATAGATGTTTTTTAGGTGATGTACATTGGAGATTGCGGGGTGTTCATGCTCAAGGCAAGGAGTACATACTTGCAAATATGAGATATCATTTAAACAAGAAGATATGATATTTTTTAAACAAAAATATTGCATTGAGGTGTACAATATAGAAACTTTCAATATAGAGTTGTGTTATATTCAAATTATTAATTTTTTCTTCATTAAATTCCAAAACATCACTATTCTTAAACTATAAATTTCGTACATAGAAATTTGGCTGATTGTGCAAAAGTTTGTCAAGTTTAAAGCATGATTTGAAGACATAAATCTACCCATAAAATTGTAAAAAAATATACAAAAAAAAGTTATCCTCTTAAATTTTCAATCATATATCATTTACATTAATCCGATACGGGAAAGGTCTTCAAATATAATTTAAACTAAACCTATGCAAATCTGACGAGACAACACATTAGTTAGATTTGAAGCATCATTTTGTAGCCTAAATCAACCCAGAAAATTCTAAAAAATGGTTCATACAAAATTTTATCTTCTTAGTTTTCCAACTGTATATTATTTGGCTCAATCTAATACTAGAAAGGTCTTCAAATATAATTTTTTAAAAAACTATACAAATTAGCTTAGGTGGATTTAAAAATGGACTAGTGGTGGGTGGTGGTGGCCACCACTACCACCGAGGTGCCCATCGATGGTCCCACCAATAACATACCATGCCAAGGGCACACGATCAAGGCATACTGTGCCATGCCCATAAGGCCAAGTCACAGCATGCCAAGGCCAAGACACGTGTGCCGTTAGTGTTTTAGTTAGAAATCGACGTATAAATGTATAAAATTCAACACCTAACGATCAACAATTCATAATATATCACAATAACATCAATCTAATGGTGGGGTGTTGGATGGCACCACCAGTGCCACAACGTGGACCTATGTCATTCTTTGAAGTTGTATTTGTCAACTGCCCGTGAGTCAGGTTTGAAGCATGATTTGAAGGCTTAAATCCATTCAGAAAATTCTGAAAAAATATTTTAAAAAAACTTATCATCTTAGCTTTCTAATTATATATCATTTACTTCAATCCAATATCGGAAAGGTCTTAAAATAAGTCTTAAAACCTATGCAAATCTACCGAGACAGCATATCGGTGGATTTAAAATGGCATGAGGGTAGACCATTTTTAGATCCACCTTGGCATATTTGCATAATTTTTTTTAGAAATTATATTTGAAAATATTTTCCGTATCGGATTGAGGCAAATGGTATATGGTAAAGTTAAGAGGATAAGCTTTTTTCGAATATTTGTTTAGTATATTCTAGGTTTTTAGGCCATAAAATGATACTTCAAACTTGACTCACATACTGTCTTGGTAGATTTGTTTTTTTTTTTTAAATTATATTTGTAGATCTTTCCGATATTGGATTGAGATGAATGATGTATGGTTGGAAAGTTAAGAGGATAAGTATTTTTTTTTTAATATTTTTTCAGAATTTTCTTGGTGGACTTAGGCCTTCAAATCATGCTTTTAATCTGATTCACATACAGTTGATAACAACTTTAGAAAATGACATAGGTTCAAGTTGTGGCATTGGTAGTGCCAACCAACACGCTAAGGTGCTTGTTGGTGGGACCACTGATTGTGCCATTGGTAGGCCTATCGACGGGCACCTTAGGCTGGTGGTGGCTACCACCACCCACCACCAGTCCATTTTTAAATCTACCTCGGTAGATTTGCATACTTTTTTAAAAAATTATATTTAAATACCTTTTTGGTATCAAATTGAGGCAAATGATATACAGTTAGAAAATTAAGAGGATAAATTTTTTTTGGAATATTTTTTTCAGAATTTTATAGGTAGATTTAGGCTATAAAATGATGCTTCAAACCTGACTCACGTTCTGTCTCGGCAGATTTGTATAGTTTTTTTTAAATTACATTTGAAGACCTTTTCAGTATCAGATTGATGCAAATAATATACACTTGGCAAGCTAAGAGGATAATCTTTTTTAAAAAAAAAAAATTTTGGTAGATTAAGCCATCAAATCATGCTTGAACTTAATTATGACATGCTCAGTGCAAATGATATACAAAGCAATCATATTACATTGTATGACCACCACTAGAACCTTCATTTACACCACGTAATGGCTCAGTGCATCTTGCACGGTTGTGTCATAACATTCTACATCGACCACATATGTATTTTTACTTTTCCTCACCTTGGGATAATATTCTATTTTTTCCTCATCTACCAACGGGACGTCGTCTATTATCTGGGGGTCAAACTATTTTCGTTTGATTCTCATGTGAAACCTCCCATTGAATGGCTCCACCAACAGGATATATAAACTCACTATAAGCAGTAGAAAGTGTGTCGATATGGTAATACTTCGATCACATATTATGGAATTCGATATGCCTATGTAAACACACTGCCATACCATGCACACAAGGATATTGATCCATGTCAAATTTTCTGCACGTGCAGGATCTCGTACTCAAATTTACCATACCCTCTATTGCACCACCACCAATTACTCTATATGTATTATGATTGATAGGTTGAACGAACGAACATTGTGTTGCAGGTTCCCTTTTCTTCAAGCGTTCTTCAGTCCATATGCCTAATGTGGTTGTCATATTAGCAGCCATATTTCGTCGATTATAGAACTATTTTTGTAACTTCATGCAAATAGTTTCTAATAAAGGTATACTGACATTTCTCTTCCGTCCCTCAATACTGCATTTATGCATTTAGTAATATTTGTGGTCAAATTATTGTATCGAGTAATAAAAAACTTACATTGAACTCACCTTTCAATGTCTATTTCAGATAAATGTTCAGCTGCTTGTATGGTTGTATTCCACAACTCGCCCATATAGTAGTCAACTCTTGAAGGCAAATATACCTTTGCCACCAAATAAAAGTAGAAAGTATTTTATCTTTGTGTTCAAACTTCTTAGCTTGCAGATTTTTACTTATATGATATATACACAATCCATGATTTGAATTGGAATAAACGATCTTCAATGCATTTTCAATACCCTTGTGTCTATCTGATACGAAAACCAAATTATCAAGTTCTCCACAGGCTTGTTTAAAACATTGGAAGAACCATGTGTACGCGCCTTCATTTTTCGCATCCCTTGCACCAAATGCAAGTGGAAAAATTTAACCATTTTCATCTACTACTGATGCAATATATAGATAGCCACGATATCTATGTTTCAAAGTTGTCTCATCCACAACAACATCAAACCTTATGTTAGAATGGAAATCCTGTATGCTTGCCCCCAATGCCATAAAACAATATTGGAAGCACTTTCCATCAACAGTAGCAATGCGTGTTATTGTTCCTAGATTCTTAGCTTTTAACATTACAAAATATGATGGTAGAATTCAGAAAGACTCTTCAGCTGTGCCTCTAATACTGTTTAATGCATGCTCTCTTGCCCGCCAAGCTTTATCATAAATTATGTCTACACCATATTTCAACTTCACATCAAATTTTATTTCATTTGGCTTGTATACATGTGTTATCCCATTATATTTCTCCTTTATATCATCTCCAATAACTCTTCTAGTAGCTTGCCTATGAGGTCCATTGATAACTTATGAATATTAAAGGCAAACATACTCATGGGAATATGCCTTTACAATCCATAACTTCTTGAATGTGGGATTTTTTTAGCTCAAAGTTTCCAATAACAAGTATCATGGAAGCATTGAAACTCATAACGCGTAGTAGATAATCGCACAACCTTAAACTGAAAGTTCTTTAAGACAACATACAAATGTAGCTTTCGCTTCAAATCTTATTTCTCATCATATACTTGACCAACACTAAACTCATCACCAACACAAGAACCTGATTCTATGTCCATGTAACAGGATGAACCACTTTACAATGATGATGTTGTTCGTGAATCCGAACCACCTACACATGATACATTCAATATTGGAAAAGACTTAACACCAACCTTACTTCTTCTACAATCACTTAAAGAAGTTTCTTCTTCATGTTGAGTTATTGGCAATTAATTTTCCAAGTGGGTATGAGTTCCGAAGTGTGTTTGAGTTCCCTATACACATATTTCCTAAGGTATGCAGGTTTCCACAACTTAGGTTTACCATTATGCTTCACTTTGCCAATGTGATACATTTTCCCATACATTTTGAGTATCTCAAATAAGACTTTGAGATATTTGACTTTCCCGCAATTGAGCTTCCGCAACAATGAACACATTAATATATTTTCCTTTTCTTTCCCTTTCTCTAATTTCTATGGCAGCGCAAGAAGTTGAGAAATGAGTGCTTCCGCTTCTCGCATTAAATTGAGCAATGCATCATTGTTTCCTTCATCCGTGGAATAAACTTCAGCAAAATTTAAAAATATCTCCACATACAAAGGAGTCACTGGCATAATTGCTTTCACAACATGGATAAGTATTTTACATCTTGATCTGAATTTAATTCTTGTGGAGCACATGGTTGGTAACTAACAATGTATTAATATTTCATCTTCACATTGAACCTTTCCTGATCAACTTTTATAATTTTGTAAATCTCATCCATCAACTGAGCATAAGTACAATTTATAGGTATTTCAATCATTTTCGACTGATAATCCTTAAATTGATAACGACCATCGTCACCCTTAAACCATGTGCCATCATTAAACACAACAATTATAACAATGCTCTTAGAATCCATAGGTATCTATAGCAAAAATAAAATACAGGAAATAAGAAAACAAACAATAACTACAGCATGTAGTAAAATGAAAAAAATAGAATAAATAAATATTAAATATTAAAAAGACAAACGGCCTAGTGGTGGTCCCATCGACGATAGATGTCTCAGTGGTGGTCCCATTGACAGTAGATGGATACCACCAGTGTGTCATGACCACCATCGATGGCCTGGCGGTGGGCCCACCAACGGTCTGGTGGTGGGCACCACCAATGTGTTGTGACCACCATCGATAGCCTGGCGGTGGGCGCACCGACTGCTTGGTGGTGGGCCCACCGACGGTTTAATTTTTATGTATACTGTTTACCTTTTTCTTATATACGATGCAAAATTTTTCTAGCAAACATGATTTTTAACAGTTTACCGTTTCTGCTTGAAAAGCCCATATCAAATCCAAAATCATTAACAAATCAACAACCTAATCAATAATAGATAATTTTTTTTTTTTTTGAGAATTAGTGTTAATATTAATTTATAAAATGAAAAAAATAGAATAAATAAATATTAAATATTAAAAAGACAAACGGCCTAGTGGTGGTCCCATCGACGATAGATGTCTCAGTGGTGGTCCCATTGACAGTAGATGGATACCACCAGTGTGTCATGACCACCATCGATGGCCTGGCGGTGGGCCCACCAACGGTCTGGTGGTGGGCACCACCAATGTGTTGTGACCACCATCGATACCGGCGCGCGACCGCGGTGGGGCCCACCGACGGTTTAATTTTTATGTATACTGTTTACCTTTTTCTTATATACGATGCAAAATTTTTCTAGCAAACATGATTTTTAACTTTCATCATTTCGCGAAAAGCCCATATCAAATTCAAAATCATTAACAAATCAACAACCTAATCAATAATAGATAAATTTTTTTTTTTTGAGAATTAGTGTTAATATTAATTTATATAAGTTTAAATGTACATTAATAGTCGATTTAACGAAGACAGAGAAAATGTGTACTTTGATTGAAATACAAATTAATTAAAATATATTTTTTTATTGTTTAAGAAAATTTTTACTACTTATATATGCATTTAATTTAAGAAGATGGTAGGAGGTGTCCGAATTAATTGGGAAATAAAAGATAGGATGGGTAATTAGGTAAAAATATTTATGAAATGGGTAATTAGGTAGTTGACAGAGCAGCATCCTACCATGTCACTCCGCATAGAAACTTTTTCAACACATACAAAGTTGGAGACTTTGGTATTGTGAATATAGAAAATACCATTTTCACGAAGATTATGGGAATTGGTGATGTTCAGATCAAAACAAGTGTAGGGTGCACGGTCACTTCGAAGGATGTCTATCATGTTCCAGATCTTCGGCTTAATCTTCTTTCAGGAATAGTCTTTGACAAGGAAGCCTACGACAACCACTTTAGTAAAGGCACATGGAAAATGACAAAAGGTGTCATAGTTGTCGCCCGAGAACATATTTGTGGAACTTTGTATAAAACTCATGTGAAGATATGCGTAAACAACCTCAATATTATAGAAGGAGATGCGTCTCAAAATTTGTGGCACCAGAGACTCGGTCACATGAGTGAGAAAGGTTTGGTAACTTTGATAAAGAATACGCTTATCACTGTTTCTAAGGACGCTATGCTAGATTCTTAAAATTACTATCTGTTTGGTAAGCAACAAAAAGTCTCGTTTAAATCCTCTTTATCGAGGAAATCAGAGTTGCTCAGTCTGGTGCACTCTGATGTTTGTGGTACTATGGAGGGGGAATCATTATGTGGCAATAGGTATTTCCTGACCTTTATTGATGATTTTTCTCGGAAGGTGTGAGTGTATTTTTTAAGGAGGAAGGATCAAGTACTAGATTACTTCAAGCTATTTCATGTCATATTAGAACATGAAACCGGAAAGAAGCTGAAGTGCCTTAGATAAGATAATGGAGGCAAGTACACTTCCAAGGAGTTCAATGCCTATTGCAGTAGACATGACATTCGATATGAGAAGACGGTCCCATCAACCCCACAACATAATGGAGTAGCCGAGAAAATAAACCGGACAATTATGGAAAGGGTCAGAAGTATGATTAGTATGGCTAAGCTGCCAATGCCATTTTGGGGAGAAGCTGTTTGTACCACCTATTATCTATTTAACATATCACCGTCAGTTCCATTGAATTTTAAAATTTCGGAGAAAATATGGTCTGGTAAGCACCCCTTCTATTCTCATTTAAGAGTATTTGACTGTTTAGCTTTCGTACATGTATCCAAAGAACTCAGGCAGAGATGTAGTGTTTCATGAAAGCCAAACAATAGAAGACATTGAAAAGTCCATAATGTCTTCTGATTCGAAAGACAATCCCCAAGATTTTGTTTCATATAATACACTTGTACAACCTCCCACAGATAATAATAAGGTGCATAAAAAAGTATCAGAAGTAGAACAAGGAAGAAGAAGAGGATGTTGAGTAGGGGGAGACTCAATCCTCTCCACCAAAGAGTAGTACATCTCCTATAACTAGCCAGTTGCAGAGATTTGAACGTAGCAGGATTCTGTCAACTCAATATTCGAAATCGGAGTATATTTTGCTTATTGGAGAGGGGAAGTCAGAGAGTTTCTAGGAAGCAGTATCTCATCAAGACAAAGGAAAGTGGCTGCTAGCAATGAAAGATGAGATGAAATCTTTAAATAAAAACTATACGTATGAGTTGGTTGAGCTTCCAAAAGGAAAGAAGATATTGAAGAATAAATAGGTGTTCAAGCTTAAGAAAGATGGCAATAGAAAGGTAGTGAAACACAAAGCCCGGTTGGCAGTCAAAAGATTTCTCAGAAGAAAAGAATTGACTTTGATGAGATATTTTCACCAGCTGTGAAGATAGCTTCAAGTTGTATCATTCTTGGATTGGTAGCTAGTTTGGATTTAGAGCTTGAACAAATAGATGTAAAGACAATATTTCTTCATGGAGATCTGCATGAAGAAATCTATATGGAGCAGCCAGAAGGGTTTGAGATCTCAAGAAAAGTAAATCTTATATGCAAGCTAAAGAAATGCTTTTATGGTCTTAAACAAGCACTTAGACAGTAGTATAAGAACTTCGATTCACTTATGGTGAATCAAGGATACAAAAAGACTATTGTAGACTAGTGTATTTATTTTTAGAAATTTCAGAATGAAAATTTTATTGTACTTCTACTATATGTAGACGACATGTTGATCATTGGAAATAATGCAGCGAAGATTAATCAGCTGAAGAAGAAACTCTCTAAGTCTTTTGATATGAAAAACCTAAGACCAACTCAATAGATTTTAGGAATGCAAATAGTTCGAGACAGGAAGAAGAAAAGGTTGTGGCTATCTCAGAAGAAGTATATTAAACGGGTAATAAAGAGATTCAACATGGATAATGCAATACCAGTCAGCATTCTATTAGGAAATCACTTGAAGTTGAGTAAGAATTTGTGCCCTTCATCTAGGAAAGAGATAAAGGAGATGAAATCAATCTCTTATTCTTCAGTAGTTGGGAGTTTAATGTATGCTATGGTATGTACTAGGCCAGATATTTCTCATGCAATAGGAACAATGAGCTAATTTATTTCTAATTCTGGAAAAAAATACTGAGAGGCAGTCAAGTAGATCATCAGATACCTAAAGGGTACGTTGAAGACATGTTTGTGCTGCAAGAGAGTTGATCCAGTCTTAGAAGGCTATACAGAATCAGATATGGCCAGAGACCTTGATGGAAGAAAGTCTTATAATGTCTGCTTTCTTTTCCATACAGTTGGTTTTTAGTCAAAGTCAATATTTAGACTGGTAACTGTCACGTCATGATTTTTGAATTAGTTTTATGTTGGCTAAGACTAACTTGTTTGTTTACTTTTAATTAATTAATTGTGTTTTTATTTATTGGTGGTCAAAGTCAAAATCAAAGTCAACCCTTCAACGTCATCACTTAGATTGACAGAGGACTGACTGAGATTTTTCTTTTCTGTACACATGACATGTGTAGGAATGGATTTTAGCTAAGTTCAGTTAGATGCAGTGGGATTACTTGGAGACCAAGTTTGACTTGGTCAAACTTTGGTAAAAAAGTGGTCTAACTTTTGCCATCTCATTAAAGCCTTAGCCCTCACTATTTAAAGTCATGTGTGAAGAAACCAAACCCTTATTCCACACTTTGCTAGCCGGCCCTACATCCTAGAGAGAGAGAGAAGAGTGGTTCTTGGAAGAAAAGAGTGAGGAAGTAAGTGTTAGTGAGGGTTTTTCAAACTTTTTCAAGAGGGGATTTCATCTAAACTTCAAGAAAGAGGAAGGATCTAGTGAACCGGCCATTTTCAGCAGCTTTATTGTGGTTTTTCCTTTTGCTTTTCAAAGGGTTTAAGCTAATCAAAGGTAGAGACCCTTACCCATACTTGATTTCATTGAGTTTGGAGGTTTTATGCATGTTTGGCTTTGGATCTAGCTAGTTCTTTCTCTTATCTTTGTGTGCTGTAATTATTTCTTTTGAAATACTGTCATGGGCTACTGTACTATGGTATTTGATCTACTCTTGTAAAGAGGTGAAAGTGCATAAACTATGAATTTCTAAATTTTTTTTAGAATTTTGTGAAATTTGATTGCTTGAAACTCTAGTTATTTTTGTCCAAAAATTTTTGGCAATTTTTTTATAGTAACTTGAGTTTGACATGAATTATTTGGCTTTTGAATCACTGGATTTGGATTAGCATTGAGTGAGAACTGATTTTGACAAAATTGTTGGTTGATTAGGAATTTCTGGAAAAATTTCAGTACACTAACCCATTGATTTTGCTAAATTTGAAGGGCTTTTATTTTTTTTTATTTTGGTTCGTATTTTTCCCTTTTAATTCAATTAGTCATGGTCACTTTAGCTTTGGAATTTCTCAATTCGAAGTTAAGATGAGAATATTACTTATTTTCTGGAAAAATCCTGGAACAGATCAATACTGTTGCACCATAGGAATTAATTGTTTTACTATGGTTACAATTTTTATTAATTTTGTGGCATATTGTTCCCATGTACTATATTAAGTAATGAACATATTGGTTTTGGAATCATATAAATCTAAGTTAGAATGAGATAGTTATGATTTTTACAAAATCGGTTTGATTAAATTGATATATTATAGTAAATACATTACTACTAGTTTTGGATGTGGTACCTTATGTTTGGTTAATTCTTTTATACCAATAAATGGTAAAGTAACATCTTTAGGTTTAATTAAGTTATATTTTGTTTAGCTAAGTTCTATTAAGTTATTTTACTATTTAATGAACATGTTAATTTCACTTAGAACGTGTTATATAGAAAGTCATTTCTTAATGCTTAATTTCTTTCTTTTATACTTTAAGCTTGAGTTTGTTTTGATATATGGTTTTATCCTTTTTGAGTTATATACGCTAAGGTGCAATACTTGATCTTTTGATACTGTATACGATTGGACTGTGATTTAGTTGGTAAATACTTTGGATTCTACATGTGCTTTATAGATAAAGTTAATGCTTACCATTGTTAAGAGAATCATGAGCATTCATATACATCAAAGCATGCCATGGAAGTTTTTGCCTCTTTATAGTTCAATCAATTTTTCCACATGAATCATGTTTTGAAAATTTTGAATTGAAGAGTCATGGCCATGCATACGTAGGCATCGGTATATGGTAATCAAATGGATGTGTTATATGAATCGATTAGCTGAGGTCCTACTAACTAGTGAGAGGAGAGTTTGGATTCTTATATGCATGCACATGCGGCCGTATTGGTGTATGTGGTGGTTGTAATCCCAGCACTTGCATGAAGTGGATGCAAGCGAGTCTCTTCTCCACTCACACTGTTTCCTCTAAACGATTAAGGATAAAGAATTTCCTTGAAAGTATGCATGTGTACTATTTTAGAAAATTAGAGTTGCCGACGGGTAACTAGCTCCAGAGTAACTAAAATTTATGCTAAGTTAAAAGTCCTATGAACATGAGTTTTTAAAGAGTCATTGCATAAGTGTTTTGAAAAGATTGTGTTTTGCATATGTACTATGATGACACAAGAATGCTCTTTTTAAATAGAAATTGGAAATTGGAATCTATTGCTAATGACATCCATAAGCATTCTGCATTGCACTAACACCTGCATGTTGTGAACCTACTAAGTGATTTCCACTTACCCCTATTTGTTTTCCTTTGTTTAGGTAACTCCGATAGCTTAGCTTGAGTGGCTTGGTAGCATTGTGGTGGACCAATGGAAGGAAGCAGCAGTACAAATAGACTTTTCATATTTTTATTTCTTTTGGGCATTTGATATACTCTGATAGTCTAGATAGTTTTTTTACGTTGTGAGTACTTTGTAATAATCTACATATAATTTAAGTTTTGAATCACTATGACTTTTCAATGGTTGTTAAAGGTTTGGGATTGGTCCTAAAGAGTAAATAAAACTTTTGTTTGAAATTTCACTTTTGTCCAAAAGAACCGTTTCTTTTACTAATCATTTTGAACGCTTTTAGATGTGATGTTCCTTTAGTCGGGTCTCTGGATTTGGTTAAAGGGGTGTTACAATTCTACTTCAGATTTTATTTACACTTTTACAGTGGAAGCTATATCACGGCAGTCAAGATTACAAAGATGTGTTACTTTATTCACAATAGAGGTACAGTGCATTGCTATAGCAGAAGGAGCAAAAGAAATAATATGGTTAAAGCAGTTTTTTGAAGAACTAGGCTTCAAGCAGATTGAGTACAATATACATTGTGATAGCCAAAGTGCTCTAGATTTGAGCAAGAATTCAATGTACCATTATCAGACAAAGCATATTGATGTTTGCTATCAGTGGATAAGCGAAATAATGGATCAACAACTGTTGAGACTAGTGAAGATCCATACAAAAGAGAATCTAGTAGACATATTGACAAAAGTGGTTACTCGGGAAAATCTAGAGCATGTAAAGTCATAGTTGGAATGGATGGCATGTGACAGTCAATTTTAAATGCGGCTTGAGGGGGAGAATTGACAAGTCTAACCGCATAGAAGTTTCTTCCTACCAAACCAGGCACCAACACCCACACAGTTAAGAAGAATTGCTGGTGCATTGGATGAGGAAGGTGGCTGAAGCTTCTACCAGCTGTATAATTGGTGCGATGCAGCTTTTGTTGAATTTTTATAATTTTTGTTAAATGTATTCACACCTTAACAATTGCCTATAAAAGGGCATGAGTGTTTTGTGTATTGTCATTTTAAATCCCATTGAGGATTGTATTACCAAAGAGTGAGGAACTTCAGAGAGAGTTGAGTTAGGAGAGAGCTCTAGAGAGAGAGTCAGTGTTTGAGAGTTTTATTTATTTTTTTCACTGTGTAATTACATTCATTATAAAATAGATTTTGTTTTTCTCAAATTGTTTATTATTAGTCATCAGAGAATCACAACATTATGCACCATATTCTTGGCAATAATGCTCATATCTCTATCTGTATATTATCAATAATCCTAGAGTAACTAAAAGTTTACTTTTTCAACTGATATGATGGTTTTGCCTAAAATAGATGCTAGGAAATTACATATTATGAACAATAACAAAAAGGAAAAAATGGTTAAATCTATAGGAGCTCGAAGAAAAAAAACTGCGAAGATTGAGTTATATTGAATTTTTGGAGTTGATTAGTGTTGAGTGTGTCCCCTCATCCCTTCATTCGGAAGCTGTATATAGAGCTACTTCAGATCAGGAATATGGTATTCGACAATTTCAAAATTGGGAGGAAGGGGGGCAAACTACTACCACCACCACCCCCAACCCCCCCTTTCTTTTTTTTTTTCTAAAAATTTGATTATTTTTTAATTTTCCCATTTTCCAAATCACCATTTTAGGATTAGTTATTTACACACAAGAAAAACCCAGAGAAAAAAATGCAAATGGTAGTGAACGTTTTAATCAGAAACCAAGTCTCAATAAGGCTTTCTGAAAAAAAGAATTATATATACATGGCCTAATATAAAACTAGTCACGTGTGAATAGCGGTTTGAAAAGGGATATTTAATTTTGGATTTTTCATTATCATATCCATATATTTTTTTCAATTTTTTCTCCTCACTATATCTCTTTTTTCTTTTTCTTTTTTATTTTTTTTCTTATTCAATTAATAATATTATATATATTAAGTTAAAAACCCAAACACATATAAATATTTTTTTTTATTTTTTTTTACATAAAACATACTAAGATTATCATCTTATCTTATTTATTTTAAATTGTTTAGAAAATCAATTCATTATGGCCCATTTGGAACTGCTTATGTAAATAGTACATTTTTCAAAAGCTCTTTTTATTTAAGCACTTTAGTTAAAAAGTACTTTAATGATAAATCATTTTATATTTGGTGAAAAACTATAAAAAAGTGCTTTAAAGACATTTAACAGTGTTTGAAAAAATACTTTTTTAGAGAAGCACCTATCAGGTGCTTCTTAAAAAAAGTGCTTTAAAATTTTTTGGTCAAACATGTTTCAAACTTTTTTTTAAAATATTTTTTCATTCAAAAAAAGCAGTTCCAAACGGGCTATTAGAATCAATTAACGAATTGCTCCATTAAGAATTAATTAGTTTGACGAATTACTTCCTTGAGAATGAATTCAAATTTTTAGTGAAGATAAAAAAAAATTATTATCATCATTATCTTATTTATCTTATTACATCAAATAAATAAATCTTTTTTTTAAAATTATTTTTAAAAAATAATTTTTGTTTAGGCCTAATTACTTTGTCATAATTAATTCGTTAACGACGAATTGCTTCGTCAGGAATGAATTCGTCAAATTTTTAGAAAAGATAAAAAAAATTATTATCATTCCTATCTTATTATATTATATAGATAAATTTTTATTTTAAATTATTTTTGTTTAGGTCCAATTACTTCATCAATAGGAAACGTAAAAAAAGAAAAAAATTATTATTATTCGGCTTGTGACGAAGTGATTTGCTATCGACGAATTAATAATGAATTGATTTGACATGCTCTATTGTTTTTTAACAAAATAGAATTTATTATCCTGGAGGGTTTTTTTTTTTGTTTTGATAATTTAGGATAAAATATTTATTATTTATTAAATAGACTAAAAAAATTCAAAAGATATTAAGTCTAAAAATAACTTGAAAAAAATATTTTTTTTTTGTTTTTTGTTTTTGTTATTTTCATCCTCAGCCACACATAAAAGGTTGAAGTTAGATCTATCTTCTTTCAATCTATGAAGAGATCAAACTTTTGCATTTAAGAAAAGCTCGCCCCACTCAAAATTATTTTTCATGTAAAAGTACAATAATTCTGTCATACCATTTTCATTTTCATTAAGTAGTCCTTTCTCTTTCTTTCTTTCTTTTTTTTTTTTTTTTTAAATGTAAATCTAATTGTCTATTATTCACTTAAAATTAAACAATTTCAAATGAATTTTTTTTGAAAGATAGTAAATGTCTACACATCCTAACAAAGTTTTTGAAGTCAAATAAAATTAGGGTGACTATTAAAATTAAACTTGCAAAAATTATAAAAAAAAATTTAAAACTTATTTAAACATGAATACATAGACAGTCAAACCCAATCTGCTTAAAATACTTATTTCAAAAATTTTAAGTAATAATTTAAAATACATATAAATTATTTGTTACATAATTTCAAACATACAAAGAAAACAGATAAATTTAAACATTAAATAGTTTGAGATTCTGCTTCCACATTAAATAAAACCATACTAATTTTTAAAGAAGTAAAACGATAAACATAAATGAAAAATAGAAATGGCAATCCACAGATAACATTGTAAACCTTCACTTAGTATCCAAAAGATTTCCTTCTTGAGCTATTATGAAGTCTAGTATCTTCACGAGTTGTTGAAATAAGCATCATGGTTTAAACATTCTCACCTAGAAAAAAAATAAACATAGGTGTGAGTTTATAAAACTAATTAAGTTTTTCAAACCATCAAAAAAAATAAATCAAGAATGATCAAATACGTCAAATTCATTAACACAATTCATAACATCATAATTAATCAAACATGTACTTGCTTATTCATGAATTATCAAACTTATTCGAAGTTTTAATATACCATAATGCAAAACAAACTTATGGCATGATCAAATCAAGCTTCAATGCATTCAAGATTCATAAGTTTAGCACATAATAGTTGGATTTTATATAAAGTAGGCATTTCAATATAACTTGTAGCTGCTTTACATATCAATGATGTGCATATGTTTCAATCAATTTGTAGTATAGAACAGTAAACATTTCAATTTAACTTATAACATATTTAGTTTGTCTTGATTAAACTTAAATATTTATATAGCGCACTTTTAAAATACCAACTATATGTAATGTATCGTTCATAGTCCATCGTACATTATTATACTTATACATGTACTAGCTAGTAGCAAATTACTTAAACTATGCAGTTTAGTTCTTGATAAAAATGTGCATAACCCACTTACTTTTCATAATCATCAATTGCATGGTACCATAATAACAATGATGAAATAACCATTACATAAATTTTTAAGTTAATATTCAACATTCATTCATGGTAATTACCAATAGAAATATTGTAAAATTCAAATATTAGTGTTGATTCCAAAAGCATTAGAAACAAATGTCTCCTATAACCTAGAAGTTTCTTAGAATTTTTAGAGTTTAGTAATTATTTAATTACAGCCAATCATTACAAACTGTCACACAAAATTTTCAGCAAACTAGAGACAATCAAATAATTTTAATTAATTTTAAAAAATTATTTAAAAGTAAACTACTGGCAAAATGATCAAAGAACACATATATATTCATATAAATTTATTTGTACATTTCCAGATAAGACAACTATAGGTTTTTAATAGAAAACCAATACATTTTTATCATTCCAAGAATAAATACGTAACCTTCAAAAATTCTAAAATTCAAAATTCTAACTCACACATGTCTTAGGTCTAGTCTGTAAAAATTTCAGAAGAAAACAAATTTGTTTACCCCTTAAAATCGCATAGAAAAGAAGACCGACTAGTCAAGATTTTCCTATTTAAAAATGTAAACTTTGGAAAATTTTAATTAATTCTACAAAAAGAAATAAAAAGAAAAATATTGATAATTAAAAGATCTATTCATGCTAAATGGTTTAAAAATTTCAAAAACTCATTTGGGTATCAAAAATTTAAAAATTTAATCCAAGATGAAAATTATGAAATTTTGATAAAACATTTTGGTAATATAAATAAAATTCATTATATACATATATATATAACATTTCACCAACTAAACAATATTGGGCTTGGAAAACCCACCTTTATTATTGAATTCTTCAACTAATCTTGCAAAATTTTTCCAAACAAAACTACCAAGACCTTTTAATCCATAAAAGATGGAGGAATAAAACCAATATATATATATATATATATATATATATATATATATATGTATTTTCTTCTTCTCACGGCTGATAGACAGAGGGGAAAGATACAAAGAAGAAAAAAATTAAGACAAAAAAAATTATCTTTAAATAGACAACCTAGGGTTATTAAGAAAAATAAATAAATAAATAAATACTTACCTACACCCATATAGCCGACCCTTAGTAGAAATTTAAAAAAAAAAATCATTTTTTCCTCCAGCCAACTAAATTAATATAGATATTTATTTTTCTGAATTACCAAAATAAAATTAATTTACATTATTATAAATATAATAATTAAAGCAAATTGATATCACATAAATGTAATTACCTCAAAATCAATCAATTACACCAATTCATCAAATCATTTAATGATAATTGATTATCAATTAGGATTTTAAAATCCCACAATAAATAGATTCGTTCTTTATTTTGTTATTACAGGGTCCACAATAATACATTCGTTCTTTATTTTGTTATTATATTGCAACGAAATTATGATACATAGTGCATGTGAAGTGTATTTATGATACATGTGGATACTGAATATATAATCTTTTAAAATCATAGGTGTGACCTAGCGGAAAGGAAGCCGACCATTCCATCACACTCGCTTATGAGAGTTGTGGTTTGAGTCTTGGCAAGCCCCGTTATTGCCTCAGGTGTACTCAGCCTTACTTGAATCGCCAGGTGGAGGAGGATATGTTAAGGGGCCGAGCCAGCTACTCTAGACTCCTACATGGTTGCAAAGCTGGAGTAGTAAGAAGGCTTTACCCAGTAATAGAATCCTAGGCTAATAAGATTCACATCGAGACTTTTTTTTATTCATAAAAAAAAAAAAGCAATATCAACTCGGTGTATATGCTATAGTTTTAAGTAAACTATTAAATTATTCAGGACGATTTGTTTATTAGTTTATGAATTTATGGATGAGTAAATATTTATTAGTTTTTAAAAAGTTTGATGTTTTTAGTAATTGTACATTTATTTTATTCACTTATTTATTACCAAGATACATGTAAGACGTCCCATAGGGTTAGCAGCCAAGTAATAAAAAGTTATTGTTTCATAAGTAATAATCCAAACCAAAATCTCCCACCTTTAATATAAAAAAAAAGAAAATAGTTTTAAAAAAACTTATATATATTAAAAAAAACAATAGATCTTGTCAAAAATTTAAGGGCTATTATTATAGTACTCCTGACATTTAGTTAAGTTTCAATCAACCTATGAAAAATAACATTAGAATCCTCTCTCGTTAGTTTTTCACGGTTAAAATTATCAATAAAAAGGTAAATATGTCATTTTAATTAAAATTATTATAGTTATTAAAAAACTCTCTCTTCTCTCCTTTCTCGCTTCCTATTCCCTATGACAATAAATATATGGCATTTTTAATTTTTAAATCATAAAAAATAATTTTAAGTTATAATTTTTATTTTTTATTCTTTATTCTTTTTTATTTTCTCTCTCTTTGTTTCTCCATAACATTCTCTCCTCTTTTTCACTCTCACTGTCCCCCTCTCTCCCCTTCCTCTTCTTCACCCTTACCTTGACCCTCACCCCTTTTCTTTTCTCTTTTCTCTTTCTTTTTTCTTTCCTTTCTTTTCTCTCTTTCACCTACATAACCATAATTCCGGCTAGCAAGCTTGGTGTTTTTCAAGAAAGTTTTGCACCATGACCAATTTTTCAAGGTTTGCAAAGGGTAATCAATGGCAAATGAGGGGAATGGAAGAAAAATCAAAGTTTTGTCCTTCCTTCTTCCGGCGCTGGTGGCACAGTAAATCCCAACCTCCATTGCCAACCCTACCAAAGCCATCGCCAGTCTCCACCTCGTTGTCGCTTACCTGCAATGCCATAGTTCAAATCTGACGAGGTGCTAACAAATTATAGTAAATTTTGTCGAGCAAAAAGTCATTTTTCTTGTAATTTTCTGAAAATTTTTTTTTTGTTTTCCTCTAAATCTGTGAGATTTTTAGGTTGTGTTTGAATTTTTGGGTTGTATTAGTGATGAAAATTTACTATTGATGAGTTATGGAACTTCATTTGAACATAAATATGTAGTAAGAATTATAATAATTTTTTTGCAAGCATTATAACATGAATCGCATTAGATTAGTATATGGTCCCATTTTAAAAATCTTATTTTAAAGAATTGAAATTAAAGAGAAGAAGATTTTTTTTTTTTGGTGAATAAAGCTGCATTAAGCAAAAAAAAAGAAAATAATAAAAAAACAGTAAGGAGTTACACAGAGAAGCTACCAGCCATAATGTCCAAAAGGATTTGATGCTCAAAAGAAAAAGGAACAACATCCATAAAAAGATTAAAATTTTCAAAAACAAAAATATTTTGTAAACTGCAACCGTATCAGCTAGGCAATTTTAATCTCTGCTTAACATCCAATACTCCTTCAAAAACATTTTCTTCAAAATTAACAACTCATCATAGGAGTCCCAAGAGCTTGGTTTAGAATTGCTATAGATATCTTGAACTACCATCTTGGAGTCATACCGCCAATGAGCTCTTGACATACCTTTTTGAGAAACAATATCAGAAGTCCATACTAAGGTCTTTACCTCCGCCGCATAAGGGGTCATAAGAGGTGGAAACTTTGATGCCAAGAAGAGCAAGTCTCCGTTGTAATCACAACCACTATGACAATAGCTACTACATCTTTTCCAATGGCTATGTTCATATTGATAACCAACCAGTCTAAAGGGGGAGCTTCTGGCATAGACAAAAACTTTTTTTGAGAGGCCAAGTTACATAGCTTAGTATCAATAACCATACCATATTCCTCCACTGCTGCCTCAAAAAGAAATATTGCATTTTTAAAATTAGTGGCTCCCCTAAAAAGGACATCGTTCCTGTGATGCCACACCGAATATAAAACAAGAACCGGAATTAGAGACAAATTTCTTTCTTCCTTCACCTCTTTTACTCCTTTTACATTTAAACAAAATTCAATCAAAGAGGCAACATCATTGTAGTGGAAAGGATTTCAAAACAAGCCCTATTTACTTCCAAAAGAAAGAGCTTTAGTGACTTGGCAATGATACTCAGTTGATTCCACACCAGAGTCGCACAAAAAACAATCAATAATTGGTAAATGAAAACAACTGTTTAGTCTTTTGTGAGTGAGAAGGCAACCAATTAGAACTCTCCAAAGAAAAATTTTAATCTGATGTGAAGCTTTGCTTTCCATAGCTCAAACCAAATTCGTTCCCTTCCTTCCACAAAACTAAAATTTTTCTCCACCATGTAAGCATTTTTAACATTAAAAATACCCGTTTGGTTTCCAATCCACAATAAATTATTTTGTCTGTTATGTGTTGGCCATTCAAGTTTTAGAATTTCCTGCACACTTCACAATTCCAAAAACTCCATAAGACATTCTTCATTCTAGAGCATGGAGTCTTCCAGGATGAAATCCACCACTATGTTATAACTAGTTGTTCCAACTCCTTCTTTCCTAATTGGTATTTTATTTTCCAAAATTGAAACCTAAGGATCGATCGAAGGGTTGATAGCCATGTCATTTCCCAGTTTAAAACAGCTTCATGATCACTTCCTTGATGTTTAAGATGCTTCTCCAAGCCCAAAAATCCCCTAAAAGAGAAGAATAAGAAATTGCTAGAAGAAGAATGAGAAGAAAAAAAAATTGGAAGTGCACGGTGAGAGAAAAAAATAGCATTGAGGGGAGGAGAGAGAAAAAGAAAAAGTAAACGTCTTATTTTTCTGAAAAAACATATTTTTATTTTATATTAATATTTTATTGTAAATTTGTGATTTTAAATATTTCTAGACGAGACTTTTCCTTAAAGACCAATGAAATGCAACCAAGAATAAGTCCTTTATTTTTATAAATATTTAACTGGAATTTGTTAATTTTAGGAGGTAGAATAATATTACTCATACGTGATTTAAAATAAAACCAAATCTCGAGGTGATTGGATCTATACAGCCCAAAGTTTAATGTGCATGCATGTATAGAAGCTTAACAGTTGATAATTGTGTTTTATCAACACTTAACCAAGTCTTTTAAGCAATAGTAACCTTAAGAACTATTTATTATAATATATATATATATATATATATATATAAACATATATATTAAATATGGTATATGGATAGCAAAATATTGAAGAAGTTAAAAGTTCGATTTAGCAACAAATAAAAGACAAACGACTATGAATGTATATTTTTCAGACTGAGTTAAATTGTGAAAATGGAAGTTGTTGAGTACAAATGTAAATTATTCTTATTTTCTATATAATTGGACTATCAAGTATTTGTCAAAAAATTATTATCTATTGTATTTAGCAAGGTTATTAATTTAGTACGAGTTGGAACCTGTATGTCTATGTAAGGAATTAGAATCTTCTTTTACTTTGACACATAACAAATCAAATTAAATATTTGTATTAATATGTATTAACTATTTAGTATTTACTTTCTCCAAAAAAAAATCATAAAAAAAAAATTGTCAACCTATGTTAAATTGAACCATTAATAATTAAATTATCGTGTGTCAATAGATTATAAAAAGAGTTAAAGAAGAAATTAGATCACGAGAGTATCAAAACTTTAATAAAGAAAAAAAAAAAACTCTAATACACTACTCAATACTCATTTGACTCTTTGAAAGCTATTTGTAATATGCTTACTGGCAACGTTAGCTTTCCGTTTCTATCTTCTTTTCTGACTCTCTGCAATAATTCCTTTGTCTTTCTCTCTTCTTTGTCTCTTTGTCTCTTTCTCTCTTTGATCAATCATCCGTCTCCAATTCTCTTTGTATAGCAGCCTCATGTATTTTCCACATTTTTAGAAAGAAATTTTCTTTTATAGAAAATCAATCCAGAAAAAATTCCAATATTTTTAGAAGATTGTTCTTTATCACTCGCCTTCCCCAAACTTTGTATTTATGTATACATCAATCCAAATAAAAAATATTTAAATAAGTACATAAAAATCTAATGTGTCTCATTGGTAAGAGTATGTTTGAAAACGTAGTCATTTTTTATTTTGTTTTTTTATTTTTTAAAAAATAAAAATGAAAATGCATTAGTTTTCTAATAAATATTTTCCATTTTCCATTTCTCTTTTTACGAAAATGTTTTTCAAATTCCAGATAAAAAAATGTAAACACTGAAATTTTGTTTACACTTTTCCTTTCTTTCCCTTGAAAGATGGGCTTTTAGTATCCACCGTTAAATTTTTATAGTTTTAACACGGTTCTAATAAAGACCGTTGTTAATACATGTTTTTTTTTAATAAAAAAAAATATCAAGTTAAAAAAAAAATCAAAAACAAAATTGATTACAAAATAAGTTTTTTTTTAAAAAAAATAAAAAACAAAAATGATTACCAAATAAGTTGTTATTCTTTTAATAAAAAACCACAAATAAAAAATGAATGTGTTATCAAACGACACTTGAGTATTGTTGGAGATGTTGTCTTTTATAGCATTTTTTTCTAGACAATACTGCTAAAAGATAAAAAAAATAAAGTCCAACTATTACCTAACTCTGGATCTTCCATTAAAAAACTAAATTTGAAGACTTTCAAAAATTAATATATAAAATAGATATATGAATTGTTGCAAAGCCCCCAAACAAAGTTTTTCCCACAGTTAAGAGAAAGAAGAAGAAGAGAAGTGGGATGACAGGAGAAAGAGATGGATGAGTGACTAGGAGAGAAAGAAATGAAAGATAGAGACAGAGGAGTTATTGGATAGAGATGGAGAAGAGAGAGATATGGAGGAGCGACCATATAGAGACAAAGGGGAGAGACACTTGGAAATGGAAAGCTAACTTTAGGAAAAAACTCTAGTACTCTTGGACTACTGAGTTAGTGGGTACTACTCTTATTAATTTTATGCCCACTGTAATAACTTTCCATGTCAGATTAAAAACAAATGGACGTTTATTTCTCTTTTTTCACATTTTCTCTGTTGGCTTTCTCTCTCTTTTTGTGCCTCCTCTCTACTTGCTTTCTCTCTCTTTGGTCTTTCTCCAAATTCCCTTTCACTCTACCTCCAAAAAAAACTTCCACAAAACCACTAATCTGACTGTTTATCTTCCAAATATTAAGAAAACAAAAAACCTATATATTTCTTCTTCTTCTTCAAAGTTTTATGGCTTTCGACTTCTTAAGTTTTCAATTAGTTCCTCTCTCTTCAGTCTCTCACCAATCACCACATTTTTTCTTTTTCTCTATTTCTAGCTATCTAGTCCACCAGTCACCACCTTCCTTCTTTTTCTCTCTTTCTAGCTATCAGTCCTAAAAAATTCCTACCACAGCTATCATAAGTGTTTGTCTTCCAAAACATTAAGAAAACACACAACCTTTGAACATTTTGCTTCTTCTTTTTCTTCAAAGTTAATGGATGTTAACTTTTGTTGTGCACATTAAACTGATAAGTTTTTTTTGCTTTATTTTTGTCTCATACCAATAATTCTTTCATAACTTTGGTTAAAAATATAAGTTTGTTATTACTAATTGATTTTAGTATACTTATACCATTGTTAATTGTACACTGAGTTTGGAAATTTTGTGTTGTTTTTGGCACATTATAGGAATATTGTTGGTGTGTAATTGATTAATTGACAAATAATTTTATCTTAACCAATACAATTGATAGCTTCTATCGGCAATGATTTACAAGAGCACCTAGAGCATATGGCAAGCATAGGTGAACGACAATTCAATAAGTATTTATGTATTTATTGACATTTAAATGTCAACGTTCTAATTAATTATAATTTTGTTGAACATAATCTACAGGTGATAAGTATTATGATCGCTCAACTTCTATGTCAGAAAATGATGTTGATTCAATTGATATTTTAGATGAAGATGTTGAGAAAGAGCATGGTACTTTTGTAGGAATTACCTAAAATTGGGATGCTATTCTCAAATGAGGATGAAACATTTAAATTCTACAATGCATATGCAAAAATGCTTGGTTTTAGTGTACGGAAAGATAAATATTGGCGATTGGCAGATGGGAGAATAAGAAAAATAGCATTTGTATGTTCCAAACATGGATTGCAAAGATTGAAGGACCCTTCACATATGAAAAAGGTGAAACGAATAGAAACAAGAACTGGGTATTTGGCAATGGTAGAATTTACTATTTAAGATGGTATATGAACTATTTCCCAATTTTTTCTAGATCATAATCATCAACTTGTGAAGCAAAATCAGCAAGATATGCTTAGATTGTAGAGGCAAATGGATAGAGCTCGAGCAAGCATAGTTGATACAATGGACAATGTTGGTATAAAGCCCCATAATATATTCTCATACATGGTAGAGCAAGCTGCTGGTGCTAAAAATATAGGTTTCTTAGAGAAAGATTGTGATAATTTTTTACGAAATAAAAAGAGGCATATTCTTCAAGTTGGAGATGCACAAAACATAATAAATCACTTCAAGCAAATGCAAGCAAATGATCCCTCATTCTTCTACACTATGCAGGTGGATTTTGAAAATCGTATGACCAACTTCTTTTGGAGGGATAGTAGATCAAAGATAGATTATGCTCATTTTGGAGATGTGGTCATTTTTTATACAACCTATCAAACAAACAAGTACAACATGGTTTGTACACCTTTTATTGGAGTGAACTATCATAGGCAAAATATTTTTATGGTTGTGCTTTTTTCTTGAATGAGAGAACTTAATCTTTTTTTTGATTATTTGAATCATTTTTGCAAGCAATGGGGACAAGCATTCAAAGACAATTTTTGCATATCAATGTCAAGTAATGGCTAATGCAATTGGAAAGGTATTTTCAGAAACTCAACATCAACTTTTTTTGTGGCATATTGGTAAAAATACTTCTAAAAATCTTTCTTTTTATTTAAGGATGCGTCAATTCAGAACATTTTTCAATAAATGTCTTTAAAATTGTGAAACGGAGCAAGAGTTTCATGAAGTATGGGATAAATTGCTAACAATGATTGACTTGCCCAAAAACTCAAGGCTTCAAACTTTGTTTGGGTTGCGTAAAATCTAGTGTCCTCCTTTTAACAAGTATTATTTCTTAGCAGGTATACTATCTACACAAAGAAGTGAAAGCATGAATAATGTTTTTTGTGGTATGACAACTAGGACATTATCTCTTACTCAATTTGTTCTTCGGTATGAAAAAATATTAGGGCGTAAAGACTTTCAATCAAATCAATATGTGCCTATTTCAAAAGGTAAACTTTGAGGTATTGCCAAACAAGCATATATTGAATACACTAATGTAATGTTTAAAGAGTTCCAAAAGGAGTTGTAGAAATCTTTATCATTAGCAATTGAAGAATTTGGTACTGAAGAAAGCTTCCATATTTACAAGATAGTTAGAGATGGTAAGTTTAGAGATTCTGATTGTTTCATTGATTGCACTTCCAAAAAGTTTGAATCTATGGGCATTTTATGCCATTTCAATATACTGACATTGATTCGTAAATTGAGATGAAAAGTATTGAAAATGTGCTTAAATTGAAAGAAGTTGAGGAAACCACTACTACTAAGGGAGGTGAATACTACTACAAAAATCAGATTCGACGATGCTACTGTAGCGATGGACACATTAAAATCTATCACTAAAACTATTTGATGATGGTCAAGCTAACCATCGCCACATCATTACAAGATATGGCGATAGTCTTTAAAGAAACCGTTGCCAAATTTGCATAAAACTTAATTAATAATTAAATAGATAAAATTTTGGCAACGATCACTGTAAGGTCATTGTCATATTTATAAATTTTTTTTTACAAAATATAATTTATTAAAAAAATTACATGGATAATACTTTTGGCGACTGTCTGGGTAGCCACTATTGCCAAAATTTACATATATAATAAATTATCAAATAATAATAAAAAAATATTAAATAAGAAGTTGAAATCTATTCACAAGCACCTTGATCTACCACTAAAACTTCAAAATCCAAGTTTTCAAGTGGCCCGCCTTCCTTGCCTCCTCTTTTTCTTTGAGTTTTCTTGCTTTTCTTTTGAAAATACTTGATTTTCTCTTACTTTCCTTTACTTTCTCTCTCTTGAATAATGGTGGCCAACTACTAGGATATTCAAATGGGGTTTGGTCTCTTGAAAAGTAGGTTTAAATAGTAAGGTCTTAGGGTTTTAAAGAGGGTGATGCAAGAGAGACTATTTTTTGACTAAAGTTTGACCAAGTCAAACTTGGTCTCTAAGTAACCTTACTGCTTACATCAACCTTGACAAAATCTCTCATACACATACCATGTGTACAGGAAAGAAAATCCCAGTCAGCACCCTGCCAATCAAGATAATGACGTGGCAGTGTTGATTTTGACTTTGACTTTGGCCAGTAGTCATAAGCACATTTAAGTGATAATAAACAACTAAATTAGTTTTAGTAAACTTGATACCAGTCAAAACTATAATGTGGCAATCACTGGTCTAAGCGTTGACTTTGTCCAAAATCAACGGCACAAAAAAAGAGTCAATATTACAACTCACCCCTCCTAAAAAGAAATTTCATCCTTAAAATTAAATTCAAGAGGTTAAAATACATAATCGAATAGAGTTGGGTAATTGACTTTCATCTTGTCTTCTTGCTCCCATATTACTTAGTTGACTGCATGGTTTCGCCAGAGAACCTTCACTAGTAGAATTGCCCGATTCCGAAGTACTTGATCTTTCTGGTCTATGATCTTGATTGGTTTATCCTCATATGTCAGGTTCTCATAGACTTCTAATGGTTTATTCTCGATGATGTGTGAGGAATCATGCACATATTTCTGTAGCATTGATACATTAAAGACATCATGAATGCCAGATAGTTTAGGAGGCAGCATTAAACGATAAGCCAAAACTCTGACTGTTTCTAGTATCTCAAAAAGTCTGATGTAACGAAGACATAATTTCCCCTTCTTCCTAAACCTCTTTAAACATTTCAATGATACAACTTTGAGAAACACCTTCTCTTTGACCTCAAACTTTAGGTTTTTTCGTCGATTATCAGCATAACTCTCCTTTTGATCCTGTGCAGCGTTCATACTTTGTCTTATTTTGTTGATGATGTCTCTGGTCTGCTGTAAGATTTCTGGCCTAAGTATATTTCGTTTACGGACTTCATCCCAATGCAAGGAAGATATACTTTCTTCTATAAAGGGCTTCATATGGAGCCATCCTAATAATTAAATGATAACTATTGTTGTAAGTGAATTCCATTAATAAGATGCTTTTTCCCAACTTCCTTGGAAATCCAATGTGCACTCTCTTCACATCTTTCAATGTCTAGATAGTCCGCTCCGATTAACCATCAGTCTAAGGATGAAAAGCGGTACTGAAGTTCAACTTTGTCCCCATTGCTCTGTGTAAACTCTTCCAGAATGATGATGTGAACCTTAGGTCTCAATCTGAGATAGTCGACATTGGTACACCATGGAGTCGTACGATTTCTTGTACGTACAGATGAGCAAACTTCTCCATTGAGTAAGTCATTTTTAGGGGTAAGAAAAGGGTGAAATTTATAAGTCGATCCACAATCAACCAAATAGCATTGCTGCTTTGCTGAGACGATGGTAAACTTACTACGAAATCCATGACGATGTGCTCTCACTTTCACTCTGGAATCAACAATGGTCTTAACAAACCAGATGGTCTTTGATGTTCGATTTTCTCGTGTTAACACGTCAAGCACTGCTTCATGAAATTTGCTATATCTTGCTTCAAGCCAAACGACCAGAACATTTTTGAGATATCCCTATACATCTTGGTAGCTCCTGGATAAATACTGTAAGGTGTACAATAGGCTTCCATCAAGATATCTTGCTTGAGTTTTTCAACATTTAGCACATATAGGTGAGTACCAAATCTCAACATTCCATCTCCAAAGAGATTAGACTTTGGTCTCTTCCTTGAATCATTTCATTTTTGACTTTTATAAGAGTCGTATCATTAGCTGAACCTTACTTTATCTTATCTACGATTAAGGGTTGAATCATGAGTGTAGTTAACATGGATGAATATTGATTAGGAACCAATTCAATCTCCATTCTTCTCAGGTCCTCCAAAATATGTGGTTGGGTGGTAATCAAGCTTCTACTAAAATCTGCTTACTTTCTACTTAGTGCGTCTGCCACTATGTTTGTCTTGCCCTGGTGGTAGTTGATTGAGCAATCGTAGTCTTTTACCAGTTCAGCCACATTCTTTGCCTCATATTCAACTCTTTCTGAGTAAAGAAATACTTAATGCTCTTGTTGTTAGTATAGATGTCGTACTATGCTCCATACAAGTAAAGACACCAAATATTCAAAGTAAACACCACTGCTGCTAGCTCTGAGTCATGCATAAGGTAGTTATATTCATACGACTTCAACTGGTACAAAGCCTAAGCGATCACCTTGCCATTTTGCATAAGCACACAACCTAGTCCTTTACATAAAGCATCGCTGTAGATCAAAAAATCATCCTTGCTATTTAGCATAGTGAGTACAGGTGCTGAAATCAACTTCTTCTTATGCTCTAAAAAACTCTCTTCACATCCTTTAGAATAAATAAACTTGCATTTCTTCTTCAATAAATGTATCCACGGCATTGTAATCTTCAAAGATTGTTGCACAAATCTGTAGTAATACCCAACCAATCCCAGAAAATATCTGACTTCTCAAACATTGGTTGGTCTCTTCCAATCTTGAACTGCTACAACTTTGTTAAGATCTACCTGGATACCTTTGTCAAATATCACATGCCTAAGGAATGTGATGCTTTTCATCCAAAACTCGCATTTCTTGAACTTAGCATACAACTGATTCTCTCATAACCTTTGCAATACCACCTTCAGGTGTTCTTCTTGCTTAACAACCATCTTTGAGTAGATAAGAATGTCATCGATGAACACCACAACAAACTTATCCAAGTAGTCGTGAAAAACTCGACTCATCAAATTCATGAATGTTGTCAGTGCATTTGTCAGCTTAAATGGCATTACTACAAACTCGTAATGGTCATATCTTGTTCAAAATGTGTTTTTCTGTTTATCCTTCACCTTGATCTTTAGTTAGTGATACCCTAAATGTAGATCAATCCTTAAGAAAATACTTGCTCCTTGTAGTTGATCGAACAGATCATCAATCCTCGGCAACAGGTACCTATTTTTTATCGTTACCTTGTTAAACTCTTAGTAATCAATACACAATCACATTGAACTGCCCTTTGTAACGGACAGAACTGGTGCTCCCCAAGATAAAACACTAGATTTGATGAAACTCTTGTCCAAGAAGTCTTGTAGATAATCCTTCAGTTTCTTCAACTTTGTCGGTGCCATCTTGTATAGTGCCTTTGAAATGGGCGCAAATCTAGGAACCAAGTCAATGGTAAACTCTACTTTTCAATCCGGTGGTAGCTTCGATAGCTTTTTAGGAAACACATCCAAGAAGTCACTAACTATCTTTATGTCTTACAGTCTTAGAGCTATCAGTTTCTTATCATATAAACTAACAAAGAATTCTTGGTAGGTCTTACACAAACACTTCAGCGCTCGTAGTGTTTTTAGCATTCTTGGTTGTGGTCTCAACTATGACCCTTCAAACTTAAAATACTGGCCACATACAGGGCTAAACAATATTCTCTTCCCCTTATAGTCGATGCAAGCTCTACTCCTAGACAATCAATCCATACCGAAGATCACATCGAAATCATATGTATCTAATATGATCAAGTTGGCATGTAACTTCTTATTTCTGAGACACACTTCATAGGAATTCAATACAAATGAGGCACACATACTAACACCAGATGGTGTAGCAACACACAAGTCGTTGTTAAGTCGAATTGGTTCTAGAGCTAACTTAGATGCAAATTGACTAGATACAAATGGGTGCATAGCACCCGAATTAAACAAAGCATATGCATCCAGTCCTTATAAAGAAGTCATACCTGCCACCACTGCAAACAAAGTGTATGCATTCAATCCTTTTCCACATCCTCTCTTGTCATCTTAAAAACCAGACTTTTTGTGGGCTACTATCTCTTTCCTCCAAGTTTAGGACAATCTCGCATCAAGTGACCAATCTTACAGTACTTAAGGCATGCTCCAGTCTTCCTTTAGCACTTTCCAATATGATTATTATTGCACGATTGACACTGGGAATGTTAGGTTGGTTTCCATTTCCCTTAGGCTTCTTGTTGTCTTTATTGTTGTTACGGTTATTGTTCCACTTTCTTCCTTTAGCCTTCCTCTTGTGTTGGTTACTTCCTCCCCAAGTCTTCCTTTGAGTAGTAAAGCTTTGCCAAGTAGCCATGGTCATCTTTGGAGTACGATCCTTCGCGATCAATTGGACTCACTATAGTACATCAGCATAAGTAGGCAGTCACAACACTGCTATGGCATTGTAGAGTTCTGGCCTTAATCCTTTCTTGAGGCGTTTTACTTTGCATTCTTTAGTGTCCACTAGATGTGGCCCATAGCGAGAAAGCTCGTCAAATTTTTGCTCATATTCGACCAAAGAGAAGTTTCTTTAAGTCAACTTTAGAAATTTAGCCTCCTTATCATCTCCTTTCACAGTAAGGAAGTACTTCTCTAGAAATAGCTATATAAATTGGGTTCAAATCATAGGATTTCCTTCAAGATTATAAGCTTGCTTGACCATATTCCATAAGTAGCTGGCTCCTCTTTCGAACATGAAAGAGGCGTATACCTCCTTCTGAGACTTTGTGCAATCCATCAGTATGAAAATCTCCAGTTCTCTAATCCAATCTTCAGCTACCAATATATTGTTGAGTTTTCGAACATTAGGATGGAATCGCTTGAACTGCTCTATGACCCTACTGATTTTGCTAGAGTGATGTGATCCTTGGTCCCCGATACTTACCAGAGTCTCAAGCAATCGGCTGGCCAAGTCTGTTGTATTGTTCTCATGGGTGTTGTTAGTATCCCATGCTACACGTGATATCTTATAACAGAAGAATCCCATGCAAGATAACAAGATAGCTAGATAAGATAAACAAACTAGAAGAGCAAAGGAAACAGCTAATGAACACAGCCAACAACTCCTATCTAAACTATTACTACTACCAAAATAAAAAACATTTAATCCTCAGTAGGAAACTTCTCAGGGTCTTCTTCTTCCTCAGGATCCTCAGACTCCTTAGGATCCTTATCTTCCGAGCTTACCTCCGTTGTGTGTGAAACTCCATAAAAAAGCTGAGCCAAATGAACAACACGAGCTTCCTGCTCGCCAGGACCATCTTTGTACTAATCCTGGTACCAGTGATACATCTCGTAGCTATGGTCTCTTTGGAACTGATCTAAATCCCTTAAATCAACATACCACACCTCACTATCAGGTAAAGGTATGGTAATGATAAAGCCAATCAAGAACTTTGCTATTTCAAGCCTTTTTCGATAAGTCTCCTAGTGCATTGAATCCTTAGACACTTCAATATCTAGACAATAAACCTCGGGAAATGATGTTGGGGTAGGCACTGTCATATGATGAAGTAACTCTTCTTCCACAATGACTCTCTTTCCGACATGCTGGTGTGATCTGTCAGATGGACTCTTAGTCTCCACCTTAGCCTAGTGCAGCTCAGCCACTATGTCAGCTCTGAACTCGTCCACAATTTCTTAGAGCTTGTCTCCTCCACCAGGTCAAGACCCCTCTTGTGCGATATGTGCAAAAACACACTAAGTGACTTATCTTAACACAACCATTCCAATATAAGCACAAAGTCAAACAACAAAAAACTAAATACAAACAAAACAATTTACATTGGTGTGCGGTTCGACACTGAAGCAAGACAATTAGTACAAAATTTAAACAAACCTTTGACATTGACACCAAAAACTGTAACACCCCTTTACTCGAGTTCGAAGACCCAACTAAAGGAATGTCATAAGCAAAATTCATTCAGAATAAATTATTAAAGGCGGTTCCTTTAGACAAAGCTAAAGTACGAATAAATTTTGTTTTTACTCTTTAGGACACATTCAGCCTCTTAATACTAAATGGAAACCTTAGTATTTTAAATAAAAATAAAACATAGTTGTTTGCAAAAAGATCCACAACATAAAGAAAATTATCCAGTTGATCAGAGTTTTACAATGTCCAAAAGAAAATAAAAGATAATGCGGAAAATTATTTGTGCTACTATTATTCCTCCATCAATCCGCCACAATGCTACCAAGCCTTTCAAACTAAGGTTATGAAATTACCTAGACATAGAAAACAAAGAAGGGTGAGTGGAACCAACATGCACATACTAATGCAATGCAGTATGTTAGCGAAATATCATTCTTTTTCAAACACTGATTTTCAATCATATGCAAAACATAATTCTTTTAGAGGTCTTAAGCAATGATTTTAGAAACAGACGTTCGTAGGACTTTTCATTTAGCGTAACGTCTGGAATCTCCTTAGTTACACTGAAGCTAATTACCTATCGGCAACTATTATTTTCTAAAGCAACACACAGACATGCTTTCAAGATAATCTAATCCACTTAGTTATTTAGAGGAAACAATGTAAGTGGGGAAGAGACTCGCTTGCATCTGCATTATACAAGTGTCGGGGTTACAACCATCACATACATTAATACGCTTGTATGTGCGCGCATGCAAGAATTCAATCTCTCCACTCATTAGTTAGTGGGACTTCAAGTTCACATACTAATTCCATATAACTCCATTCAAGGTATATATCTATTTGCATACGTATACATGGCCATGACTTTTCTATGCACTTTTCTAAACATAATTCATTTTGGAAAAACAATCTTATTGCATAAAAGTAAAGTTTCCATGGCATATTTTTATGCAAATGAATGCACATGAACTAACAGATCCATGCAAATTTTCCAATCTCATCTATAGTTAAGTAGGGATTCTAACTACAACCAGTAAATCATCTCACAGACAGAAATAATTTCATACTCAAAACTAATCCTATAATTAAATATATAAATAAGTATGACAAATAAAGGTTTCATACTCTTAGTTGTTCTATATATTTATATATATATATATATATAAATACAAAATATCTTTCTTGCCCTCAAGACAAGCTAATTAAATATAATTGAATATAAAAATACTATCTTTGCTCCCAAAATAGTTTCAGTAAATATATTAACTATGTAAATATTATCTTTACTCAAAAATAATTCCAATAAATATATTCATTTGTAAAAATACAATTTTTATGCAAAAAATATGTATCAAGAATAAGTTCAATCGTACCAATACTATTTTTACACCAAAAATAATTTTCAAAAATATATTCATTAGTAAAGATACCATTTTATTACCAAAATAATTTTTAAATATATATATATATATATTCAATTGTAAAAATACCATTTTTATACCAAAATAATTTTTCAAAAATATATTCTATAATAAAATATCAACTTTACTTCATTAAATACCTCATTAAACAAAAAACACATAATTGAGTTTACCAATAACTAAGGTAAGCCAAAACTAATCACACCCGTGCAAAATTCATACCTAAATTAACCACCAAATATCTAAATTAAGCTTGCATTCAACTTGAAAACATCTAAAAATCCCCATATACATGGCCGGTCACAAAATTGAATATAAACTCATTAAATTTTTTACATAAACTCATCACAATTTACATAGACTTAAATGTAATTTTATAGCATAATGAAAAATTCACCAAATATCCAAAATACCCTTCTTGGCTGAAAATCCCATATATCAAATTCCATGAAATTTTCACCACAATCCAACAATAAACATGAAAAAATACATAAATATAACATAGGTAATCATTTTAAAATAATAATCATGCAATTAGTGTAGTAATTTTCATAAATGTCAAAACCCTAACATACAAATTTGTTTCACTAATCACACTAGATCACATCTAGATCATGCCAAATTTAGCAATTTTACACAAGATCCAAGTAAATCAAGAATAGATTTGAATAGAAAAGGGGTGGGAATAGATGGATCTAAGATCAAACATGCTCAAAATACCAAAAATCAACAAAACAATTAGTGAGTATGGAAATCTACTTTTGCAAAAGCTCAAATGCCTTCACAAGCAGCTTGATCTACCACTAAAACTTTAAGATACAAGCCTCAAAGTAGCCTGCCCTCCTTGTCTCCTCCCTTTCTTTGGGTTTTCTTGCTTTTTCTCTTGAAAATACTTGATTTTCTTAATTTTCCCTCACTTTCCTTCATTTTCTCTCATTTTCTTTCACTTTCGCTCTCTTGAATTGTGGTGGCAAGCTGCCAGGGTGCCTAAATGGGGCTTATTCTCTTGAAAAATAGACTTAAATAGTTAGATTTTAGGGTTTTTAAGAGCGGGATGCAAGCAATACTAATTTATTACTAAAATTTGACAAAGTCAAACTTGGTCTCTAAGTAGCCTTACTGCTTTCATCAAACATTGACAAAATCTCTCCTACATACACCATATGTACAATAAAGAAAATCTTAGTTAGTCCCTTGCCAGTGAAGGTGATGATGTGGCAGTGTTGATTCTGACCAACAATCACAAGCACACTTAAGAAATAATAAACAATCAAATCAGTTTTAGTCAGTACCAATCAAAACTATGACGTGACAGTTACTAGTTTAAGCGTTGGCTTTGACCAGAGTTGACTTTAACCAAAAGTCAACGACATAGAAAAAGAGTAGATATTACAAATGATAATTATAAAAAAACCCCTCAAGGCAATGGTAATTACAAAACACCATTCTTTTAACCCAAAATATATTTTTTCTAAAAAACTACAAATATATTTATACACACACCAATACGCAAGTATGTATATTGTAACACCCTTTTATCCGAGTCCCTGCTACATCATATAATTTTTTAAATAGATTTTTCGGACAATGCCAAAATTCATATCAATAATTTTCTTTCCTCTTTGGGATCATTTCTTTTTCATACTCATTAAAACCATATTAATTAAAAGTAAACATAAAAGCTTATATAATCCACAATGTAAAGAAAATAACATTTAAAATTAGAGTTTATTATCCAAAGAAAAGAAAACAAATATAGAAAATAAATTTGTACATCTGTCTTACCCTTCTTGTCCTCACTGCAACCAAAGCACATAGTACTTTCTCACGAGACCTAATACATAAATACAAACAGTTGTGAGTGATAAACATCATTTTCTTTGAGTTTTCCTTACTTTTTCTCTTGAAAATACTTGATTTTCCCTCACTTTCCTTCACTTTCTCTCACTAGAAAGCAATTTCTCTCTCTTAAATAGGGATGGTCGGCTTCAAGGGTTCAAAATGGGGCTTGGGCCTCTTGAAAATGAGGTTTAAATTAGGTAGTCCTAGGGTTTAAAGAGGATAATGCAAGTAAGACCACTTTTTGACCAAGTCAAACTTAGTCTCCAAGTACCCCTACTGCTTACGCCAATCCTTGCTAAAACACTCTCCTACACATGTCATGCGTCCAAAAAAAAATTCAGTCAATCATTTGCCAGTCAAGGTGATAATATAGCGATTATGATGTAACACCCCTTTATCCAAGTCCGGAAACCCGACTAAAAGATTGTGCGATGAAATACATTTGAAAAGATTTATAAAAGGTCATTTCTTTTGGACAAAACAAAGTTTCTAATAAAATTTTTCTTTACTTTTTAGGACACATCCAAACCCTTAAAATTAAATAAAAACCATAGTATTTTAAAATTTAAAACGAAATATAGTTGTTTATAAAAAAAAAACCCACAACGTAAAGAAAATCATCTAGTTAATCAGAGTATTACAATATCCATAAAGAAAATAAGAAGGTACGGAAAAATTATTTGTACTATAGCCAACCCTCCACCTGTTCGTCACCACACTACCAAGCATTTTAGGAAAAAGTTTTGGAATTACCTACACATAGGAAACAAATAATAATGAGCGGAAAATCATTAAGTAGGTTTTCAACATACCCATACCAATGCAATGCAAGGTGATAGTAAAATGTAAACCTCTTTCAAACACTAATTTTCCTTCCTTATTTCGTATCATAAATCATATGGAAAAACTTAACTCTTTTGAATGTCTTATGCAATAATGTTAAAAACAGACGATCTTAGGGCTTTCCATTACGTAAATTATGAATTATGCTGGAGTTAGTTACATGTCAGTAACTGTTATTTCCTAAACCAATACACATACATACTTTTAAGAAAATCCAATACACTTAACCATTTAGAGGAAACGGTGTAAGTGGGAAAAAGACTCGCTTGCATCAACGTTATACAAGTGCCAAGGTTCTAACTGCCACATACACCAATACGCTCACATGTGCACGCATGCGAGAATTCAATCTCTCAACTCACTAGTTAGTAGGACCTTAGCTACATATTCATTTCATATAAGTTCCATTCAAAATATATATATATATATATATATATATGCCTACATATGCACGGCCATGTCTTTTCTCTATATAACTTTTAAAACGTAACTTGTTTGGAAATTTAGTTTTTTTGTATGTAACAAAAGCTTTCATAACATGCATATCAATGCATGTATATGGACATATGTCACTTGGCAATAGTATGCACGAACACAACATGACAATCACGTCGGTAATCTCAATCACATAGTTAAGCTTAAAGGTCACAACTTTACAACACACATAACCCAAAAATGTACATAACTAACATAAAGATTTGAACTTTAAGTATAACTACACAATTAAAGGTTTCCAAATCATAAAGATTACATTAATTATTCGAGAATGATTTAATACTAGAAAATAATAAATAATAAAAATAAAATGATATATATATATATATAAACCAAACCAGTTTCAACATGCATAATAATTTTTTTTAAAGAAAAAAACATATCTCACTTTTGAAAACCATAATGATGATGACTTAATATAGTTTGAGGGAAAATATGCCACAAAAATAACAAAAATTGCAACTTTTCAAAAACAGTGAAATTCGTGGGTGCAAGTGCAGTATTTTTCCAAAACTTTTCAAAAAATTAACAATTTTGTAAAATATATAACGCAATCAATTCAACCTCGATTGAAGAAATTTCAAAGTCAAACTGACTATGACTCATTTTCGTACAGGGGAAAAATATGGCAAAAAAAATAATAAAAATTAAAAGCCCTTCAAACCTGACAAAACCCGTGATTTATGTGCATAATCGTTTCAGAAATACCCAGAAAGCCAACGATTTTATAAAATTCATATCTTACTCATTACAACTTCAAACCAAGTTATTCAAAACACAAAATGTTCAAAACAAACCTTAGAGTAAAATTTTCAAAAATTTTGGATAACAGTATCCAAGATTTTCATCCAGTCAAATATTTAAAGTAATCAATAAGGACAACACATTATCTTAAAGTAATCAATAAGTCTAAATCAAGCTATTACTCCACAAATCAATCAAATTTTTCAAGCACAATTTCAACAGTAAACATAGAAAATATATAAATATAACTTGGGTGCTCAATTTAGAATAATAAGCATGCAATTAATATAACAATTTTCATAAATGCCAAAAACTTTAACACCCAAATTAGGGTTCTCACCAAATAAAATAGATCACAAATAAATCATGTTAAATCTAGCAATTTTACACAAGATCCAAAAGCTTCAAGAAGTGGTTTGAGTAGAAAAGAGATGAATATAAATGGATCTAAACTCAAACGTACTCAAAACATCAAAAATTAACAAAACAACATGTGGGTATGGAAACATATCTTGTAAAAGTTCAAAACTCTACACAAACACGATGATCTACAAGAATAAACTTCCAAGATTCTAGCTCCAAGTGGCCGACCCTCTTGGTTTCACCCTTTGAGTTTTTCTTATTTTTCTCTTGAAAATACTTGATTTTCTTAATTTTCCCTCACTTCCTTCACTTTCTCAATTTTTCTCACAATAAAACACTTTTCTCTATCTAGAATGGTGATTGTCGACTGCAAGGGTTCAAGACTTGGTCTTTTAAAAAGTGTGCTTAAATATGGTGGTCATAGGGCTTTTAATGAGGTGGCACAAGCAAGACAATTTTTTTTTAGCAAAGTTTGATCAAGTTAAACTTGGTCTCCAATAACCCCACTGCACTTAACAAGTCTTAATAAGATCTCTCCTACACTTGCCATGTGCATAGGAAAGAAAGTCTCAGTCAATCCTCTGTCAGTTTAGTTGATGACATGACAATATTGACTTTGACTTTGATTTTGACATTGACTTTGACTAACAATCACAAGCACCCTTAGAAGATAAAATAAACAACCAAGCTAGTTTCAGACAATTTAAAACCAATTCAAATTATAACATGACAGTCACCGGTCTAAATATTGATTTTGACCAGAGTTGACTTTGACCAACAGTTAACTGCATAAAAAAGGAAGCAAATATTACAGATGACTTTGACATTGACTTTCACTTACAATGCAAACACACTTAGGTGATAAAAATAAACAACCAAGCCAGTTCTAGTTGAATTAGTATCAGTCACTGCCATGATGTGGCAGTTACCAGTCTAACTGTTGACTTTGAGCAGAGTTGATTTTGATCAAAAGTCAACTGTACAGAAAAAAAAAACAGATATTATATATATAACCACACACATACATTTATATACCTATACACATATATATAAATGTATATACATATATATATATATATAAACACATACACGCACATACACGTATATATATATATATATATATATAAATGCATATCTACATACATTCTAACACACATATGCATATTTATATATATTCACACTTATATAGATATACCTACACATACTCACATACATATATTCATACACACATATATGTAAACAATTCATGCACACTTGCACACCTTTACACATACACACACACACACACACACATATATACATATATATACATACGCACACACATGTATTTATCAAAAATCTTAATTTCCAATTAAAAATTTAAATAATTAAAAAATATGAAATGATCAAAATACCATTCACAAATTCAAAAATACTAACTATGTCTCCTCTATGTGAAAAGACCAAAATATCCTAAACAATTTCAAAAATACCAACTATATCCCTATCCATGGCCAACCCTTCAAAGATTCATAAACCAATCAAAATCACACCAATTTAAGTAATAAAAATTGGGTTTTGCATAAAATCCATATAAATCCACATTTTCCACAGATTCAAAAACACCTAAAATTAAGGCTTTTGCCATACAATTCAACCAATCAAATTCACATCAAATTAACCATAAATTAGCACAATTCAACCTAGAATTCATATGCTTCTACCAATTACTCAACCTAAACAATAAAATTCCACAAAAATACAAGAGGATTAAAACACCTACCTCTTTTTCAAGCTTGAAACCACTCAATTACCATTTGAAATCACCCTTTTTCAGTTGCTTTGGAGTCCCCTAAGTGGCTAATTCCTTTCTCTTAATTTTTCCTTGAATTTTTCCTTAATTTTCCTCAATTTCTATCTCTTTCTCTCCTTCTCTCTCTCTAGAAACTTCTCCAAGGATGTGAATGGAAAAATGGCCAGCCCTATGGGCTAAATAAAACAAAATAAAAAAGTAAAAAGTAAATAAGAAGAAATAAAAATAAAAATGGAAAGTCAAAGTCAAAACTCAAATTTTGACTAAGCGTAAAATGGGAAGAAAAATAAGCATTCAACCCGTAACTGGACACCTTAGGCCCTTTCTAAATGCTCGAGAAATCTCGGGTGGCTCATTACTTTGAAAGTGGTGACATGGCAACCAAACTTTAACTTTGATTGAAAGTTAACAATTTTGGAAAAATGTAAGTGTTACAGTGGGGTTAGAGGAAGAGGAAGATGAGCTACTACCATTGAGCTGGTAGGCTAGTTGATTAGCTTGTGTAGAGCTTGAGATGTAGTTGAAGACCACCTTTGCTCCTAAAAAATGGAGGTGGATGGCTATGGTGTGATCGATGTCGCGCAATGCACATTTTATGATTGTTATGTTTTGGCCGAAATATCCTCCACCACAAACCATCAAAAGTCTTATCGTCAGCCTACAAAATGAGAAAGAAGCGTGAAACTTTTGGTGGTATCGACCAAAGAATCTCCAATGCTTAAGTCAGTCTCAAATATAAGAATTAGTAATTGGCTTTAGGTATTTGTGAGTGTCAGGATTGCGTACCTTTGTATTGTATTATACTGGAGTATTTATAGACTTGGTTTGCCTTCCACACTAAGGTAGGAATGAAAACCTAGCTACCTCAGTTTAGGGCAAATCTACAAAGTCAGTTAATCCCAATTTGGAAAGTAAAATCTATGAAAGTATCTAGCATTAACTACGAAGTGAACTTTTCCTTTTGGAACCTTCCTTAACAATTACTAACTTAAAGTCAAGGAAATCCTTTATGAGCCATCAATGTTAGCCCACTACTCAACTCTCCTCATGTTCAAACTTAGTCATATCTGAACCAAATAATGACTCCCCTTCAGAGGACCTCATGACTATCCGAATTGATCGGTTCGGTTCACCCAAGTCAGTCATGGATCTTGCTGCTCTTCCACCTTGGATCTACTTATTCTAACTCAGTGGAAATTTTGTCTATACAGTTAGCCCTCGTCCCCAAGCCAAGATAGCCGAGTGGAACTCTAAGCAGAATGGCTGAGTTATTGATTCATCCATTAAACTTCTTGACACTTGGGAAAGTCCAACTACTCCTATGACACCAAACCACCAGCACACCCACAATCCAATTATGACAGGATGTAGGGTGACATGCTAAAATCAAATAGATGTGCTTAATCACAACCGTCGATTCAAATTTCAAATCTTAATCATAACTGCTCAAGTCTAGGTTTACATAAACCCTAGACTATCCCTCTTCACTTTTGCCTTCTTTCTTCGTGAAACCCTTTGTACTTTCCTCCTTCTCCATCGTCTTCCCGCAAGCTTTTGTCTTCTTCAGCCAACTTCCAATTAGAAAATCATCATTCTGCATCCATTTTCATGCTCACAAATACATTATGTCCATCTTGCAGCAACTCTCAGTGCCTTTTATTGTGAAATCAATTGAAAGTATCAAACGTCATTTTTGATCACGCATGAGTTCTTCCATCCTGACCATATCTTTTAACTCCAGCAAACACTCAGTTTTGGTTAAATCCTTCCTTTCTTTAAATTTCATTTATGTTTTGCCCCCCCACCCAAAATGTCCTCTCAGGAATCTCATACTCCTTTCAATCGTCAATTAGTTTATTCAAATTCCTCTTATAAAACTAGTTCTTCCATTAGGGTTGTAGATCTAAAACCAAATGGCCGAACAAAGCCTCATGTAAAATATAGAACCTAGTGTTAGGAGAGATGGTTTAGACAAAATAGTTATAGACTTGTAATCATGCAACCAGTCTTGATTACAACTGACATCCCTTCCATTTTTCAACAAACGAAAGGTACGAACTTCCAAGCCACACTTAGCTATCTGCTCTCTGGCCAGACAAAAGGGTGGATTTTATCTGCGAAGCATGGATCTGTTTTTATGAAATAGCCTTCAAGATTAGGCTCAAACTTCCATTTCACTACATCATCAATATGGTGTAGGATTACTTCAACCTTGTGCAAGGGCAACTTATATCGAACAGCTAGCACTATCTCCTTTGACTCATCATCATCTCTGAGAAGTATGGTATACCCATAGATATCGTCATATTTCTACACTTCTTCTATCTGAAACCAGATGAAGAGGGTAGGTACATCTTCTACGCTTAGAGGTTTGCCAAGCTACTTGAAGATGTAGTGGCCAGCGACAAGAATTGGAAGGACATATACTACTTTATTAAGAGGGAGCGCTTGTTTGGCCTGATCGGTTCGTAGGACTACTTAATTCTCTCGACATGGATTGAAAAAGGTACTTAATTAATTCGTTTACTGAAATCTTCGTTTCTTGACTTAGTAGGGCCGAACTGATTTTCCCTTTGTGCAGTCCTGAACCTTAGCTCCAAACTCCCTACTAACACTCAGCAGAATGACTAGATTGACATCCTTCAAAGTGCCAAGGATAGAAGTCTGCATTCATTGCTCTCCGAATAGCCATTCCACTCAGTAGGTTACTAGCCATTAGAGAATCGTGCTCTGGAAGTAGAACTCTCAGAACCACCAATCGAACAAATTCCTGAAGGTATCCCTCTACCCTCCATTGAAGTTTCGTACTTACACATACTTGAGGGTTATATTAAGCTTTTATACGGTGAACTAATTGACCCACTGTGGGCTTCCTATCCAATAGTTAACATGCCCTATGAGGCCGAGTTGGAGACCCTTAGAAAGAAGAAGAAAGACAAGAAGGCCCCTTAAAAAGGCAGCAAAAGCATTCCAGTTAACCCTGTCGAACAAACCCTAGGGGGAATAGTCCTGATGGAGCCTAGAAACCTACCTGTAGCTATGATAATCGGGAAGTCTCCCCCTCACAAGTAAGCGAGACAAGCGAGGCCCCCGGCTCTGGCTCGTGCCACAGAGAAAAGGACGGCACCAATGCCCATCTTAGGCCTGGAGGACAACCACTCCCTCCATGTAAACACATCTAAGGTTGCCTTGGCTACACAAGGATTGCTTACATGCTCCGCCCTCAGGGGCATGACTTTGGAGGAGATCCATCTCGACTCCCGCTAGTGCTCTCTCAAGGTAAAACCGAGTTGAACACATATACTTAACTCTGAATCTTCCATCCTATATTCGTTGACAAAATTTTTATTTAACTATTATGCAGCTAGCACAAAACAACTTGTATGGCCATGTGCAGTTCAAGTTAGTTGAGCAGTACAAGCTGTTTAAGGCAGATGACAAAGCTCTAAAAGTTACAATCACTGAAGCCAACGCCAAGATGCAACTACTGGAGCAGAACTGGTCCGAGGCGAACCATAAGCTGGGAGAGGCAAAAAGGGAGCTGACAACCTTTCGCCTTGACTATACCCAAGCTGCTGCAGAGAAGAACAAACTGTGGGCTCGAATGACTCACTGGTGCCAAAAGAAGAAGAATGTCTACCACAAGGGTGCCATGGATGCCATCCTCAAGACTCAAAATGATGTGATCTGGAAGTTCATGGCCAAGAAAAATGACTGGACTACTCCCGAACTGAGAGAGGAAGAGGATGGTGAATTAGCTTTCGAGAAAATCTCCTCAAAAGATGATGAGCCGGACGAAGATAAGGAAACTTCTGAGCACCTCTCCCCAATAAAAAATTGAATAAGACTCCCTAACAAGATCCGCCAGTCGTGGCTAAATTGGGCCAAAGAACCCTAATAGATTCTTTTGATGAGGCCATGAGGGAAGCATGACACAATGACGTCGGACTGAACCATACTGCATAGGACAAAGAGGCATCATCCATTGTAGAGCAAAATTTGAAGCAGAGACTCGAGTAATTTCTCAAGCTTTTCCCTTTTAGCCTTAACACACTATGCTTCAGCCAAAAGAGACACCCTCCTACCTGTCTTCGTATACGGGCTAAGCTTCAAAAGTGTGCTTAAGTTTTTAAGAGGGTTCACTCTTTTTCTCGACAATTCATCCAAGCTTCATAATGTCCTTTTAGATTTTGTATGGTTAGTCATATATAGATACCAACATTGTAAAGATTTATGATTAATGAAACTATTTGGAAGGTTCTATTCATCCGCTTTTAATTAATTATATAATTGGCCCAGTGTTTACTTGTGTTCCGAACTAATAGTTTAGTTGTAATTGACCAAGTCACATGCTAACAAATTAACCGACCTAATCAAATAGGTTCACTTGTCCTACTAGTAGGGACAATACCACTAGGATTCTACTCAGTCCGAAATCTGAATGGATGCTAGCTGAGAAGAATAATTAACCTTCTAGACGGTTGTCCATATTCTTACAAGGCCAAAAGATGATAATTCCCAAATCTAGGGCCTAATTGACCAAGTAGTACAATTCTAAAGTGACCATGACCTAAATAATTCCGTTTGGAAAACATAAAGGTTAGGGCAAAACTTCCTATTTGTCCCTTAGTCTGAACTTGCAGCCCATAATAAAAATAAACAAAACTAAACCTCCGCCTTCGCTTGTCATTTTTCTTTTATGAAGAAAATACGACTTGAACGGTGGGAACTACAACTTCTGCAGGAATCACGCCCTTTATTCCATATACCAGAGCAAACGAGGTCTGGCTATGTGGGGTAGTTTGGCTGACCCAAAGTACCACGGATAATTCATCAAGCCACTTGTTGTTAGTCTCTTCTAATAGCTTCTTGAGATTGGTTATGATGGTCTTATTTATTGATTTTGTTTGGCCATTCACCTAAGAATGCCAAGGTAGGGCGAAACGCATAGTAATCTTCCACTTTGCGCAGAACTTCTGCGTAACTGAGTTGATAAATTAGGACCCCATTATCCGTAACCAAAACTCGTGGTAAACCAAACTAACATATGAGATTCTTCCATATCAACTGAACCATATTTTTGTCCTTGACTTGGGAATAAGATTCAGCTTCCACCTATTTACTAAAATAATCCAAAGTTGCTGAGATAAACCATTTCTGCGCTGCAGCGAATGGTAATGGTCCAACAATATCCAGCCCTCACTGTATAAATGGCCACAGACTTGTCAAACTGGTTATTTCCTCTGATAGTATGTACGGGGTCAGAGTAAAACGCTAGCACTTATCATAGTGTCACGAGTATTCCACAGCATCCCTCCGCATAGTTGGCTAATAATATCATTGTGGACATTGCCTTGTGAGACAAGGTTCTTCTACTAGAGTAGGTTACCACAATATACTTCGTGAATTTCTGCCTGAACTTAGTTTGACTCTTTTTCATTCAGGCATCTCAAAAGCGGTCCTATGAAGGATATTCTATATAGCCTCCAATTAAGCATGGTGTACCGAGTTGATACAATCTGTAATTTATGAGCCTCAGACTTTTCTGGAGGAATCATGCTAGAAATAAGATATTCCACTATCAGGTTTATCAATCCAGGTTCCACATCCTGGTTAATGCTCATTGCTTCCTTACTTTCTTCTTCAACGACATCGTCAATGTTCAGCTCTGTTAGGAATTCCAACATAATCTTCCTACATCATTCTCCTGTTCCCATTGAGCCCAGAGCAGCTAATACATCAGCTTGCATATTTTCACTCGTTGGAAGTTCTCGCAGCTCAAAATAACTAAATTGAGGAATCAGCTTTTTTACTAACGCTAAATAAGCGATCATTTTCCTATCCTTAGCCATATATAATCCTTATTCACTTGGCTTACTATCAATTGAGAATCACTATAAACCAATAGCCTCCATGCTCTCGCAGCCCAAGCCAAATTGCTTCCTACCAATAGTGTCTCATACTCTACTTTGTTGTTTAATGTGGGAAAACCAAAGTGAATTGCCTAATCTAAAGTTAGGCTGTTAGGATCTATCTCCTGGTCCGTGCCAATTCGAAGAATCATCCATGTGTAGCTTCCAAATCGGCTCCTCTTCAACCCTCAAATTCACCTCACTACTTGATGCCTTTGCTAAAGCAGGCTTATGTCCGGCAGTGACAATTTTACTCAACTCTCCTGGTTTCGGTTTAGACAATATAGGAGGGGAACTTAGATACGTCTTTAGGTGTTGCAATGCCTCCTCACACTCCACTATCCATTCAAAGCCTTTATTCCCTCTTAGGGCTCAGAAGAACAAATGACAAGGATTAGACGACCTTGAGATGAACCGACTCAAGGCTGTTATTCTTTTGTTCAGCCTCTGTGCCTCCTTTATACTTCTTGGCGAAATTAGCCTTAATCCCCCTTTGTGTAGCTCATGACTTACGGTGGCGTCCACCATCATGTCAATTTTGGATTATGCTTTTGACAGTCTTTGTTCAGATCCATGAAATCAATGTAGACTTAAGGTTTCCCATTCTTTTTCTGAATGACCACCATATTGGCCAGCCAATCCGGGTATTGTACTTCTTTGACAAATCCATTTTTCGACAACTTATTGATTTCCCCATTTATGATTTGGTTCCGCTTGGGTGAAAATTTCCTCCGCTTCTGCCAAATCGGTTTAGAAGTGGGGTCAAAATTCAATTTATGGGACATTACATGTAGGTTAATCCCGTCCATGTCATCCATAGACCACGCGAAGGTATTACAGTGGTCCTTTAAAATTTGGATCAGCTGCAGCTGAACCTCCGGCTTCAACTATGTTCCAATCTTAGTAATGAGCTCCAGGTGGTCTAGATCCAATGACACTTCCTTTAGATCTTCAAGAGCATCCATCTCGTCGATTTGGGCCACCCCTTACGTCTTTAATTGCTATTTGGCCTTATCACCCACGATCTTCACATAGCAGAGCTGAGCTATGGACTGGTTGCCATTCAGTTCTTCTACACTTTTGCCTAATGGGAACTTGATCTTCTGGCGGTAGGAAGATGGGATGGCCTTCATGGAATGCAATCAAGGCTGATGCTGATGGTGCATCATTACAATCATTTTCGTTAACTACATTATGCCCTTCGTAGCGATGGGTAGGGTGATCTTTCCTCTTGCAATGCTTTTATTCACATCGTACCCCACCAATGTTGTTTTAATGGGCTAAACAGCCATAGGGCTAATCCCTATCTTCTCCAAAGTGCTGAGGAAGATAATATCGGTCGAACTACCATTGTCCACTAAGATTCTTATCACTGTGCAATTTGTGACATCAAGCATTACTACCAGTGCATTAGCATACGAAAATAGTGTTCCAATTGTGTCTTCTACAATGAATACTACACACCCTCCATCCACATGGATGAGACTTGCATATTTAGAATCCTAGCATATACTCTCTCCTATCCTCGCTCAATTCGCCCCCGCATGCGGTTCCACCTTGAACTGGGTTTATGATCTTTCGGTTCTTCGCTTCATTGATTCAGCTCAGTGAAGGTTTTTTTAGTGGGGATTCTTTCTAGCCCTTTCCTAGCCCTACTTTTCTAGGTTTGAAACTATTTGGCTCAAATATCCACTCTTTAACAATTCCTCAATTTCATTTTTGAATGCTCGGCACTCTTCAATGGCATAACCGCGTTCTCTATGGAAAATGCGCCACTTTGAATTATCCCTCCTCTTAAGGTCCAAGTTTAAAGGTTACAGCCATCGTACCTCATTTATCTAGTCCATATGTGCTATCACTTTAGCTACAGATACAATCAGTCCAAATTTCTTGAACCGAAACTTTGTATGTTCGTTCTGCTCATCCCTTCTATGGGGCTCTTTGCCCCTTCTCAGCTCTATGTACTCCTGCTCAGGGCATTTCTGATCTAACCAAACTTCTCTTTGGTCGCGAGGATATTCCACTAGTTCACTATTCTGAGCCCTTGTAATTGGCTCGGATTGAATTGTCTTCTCGCCACTAGAGGGTACGACTCTCCCTTCCCTGACAGCCTTTTGCATATCTAGTGTTGTTTCTTCCTCCAGAACCACAAAGGATAGAGATTTTAGCAAAGTCTACAGCAGATTCCTCAACTTCTACAGGACCATATAATCATAAATTTTGGTATAGGGTAATAAACCATATTTAAAAGCGTTACATGTGACTACCTCCGGGCAGTTTATTATCTCCACCTTCATGTCATTGAACTGCTAAATGTATTCTCAGAGCAGCTAACCATTATATTGTTGCATCCTAAATAAATCATTCAGATCCTTCTAGTATGGTCAACTAGATGCAAACTTAGTCATTAATAACTAAGCCAAGGTATGGAATGAATCAACGCTGTACGGTGGTAGACGGTTGAACCAAAGCAAAGCTGGACTTCAAACTTAATGCAAATAACTTGCACATCAATGCATTCCACTTTGGTTGTGGTATACAAGTTGGGATCATCGTTTACTTGAAGTGAATAGTATGATTCTGCAGGTCGACTATTCCATCATAGAGAGTGAACTTCAGTAGTGAAAAATCGACGGGGGTATCTACCTTGATAATTTCATCCACAAAAGGTGTTTCTTCTACTTCTTCATACCAATCGTTGCCTTTTCCTTCCTATCTAATTCAGTCGATCTATCCAGTCTTATCCTCAAGAAGAGGGTGTTCATACTTCCCAATCCACGAATAATATGCCTTTACGATCCTCCCCCTTTTATGTATGTGTTCGTCTGTAGAATCAAAATCTCCATTCGGCTATGTCCCTTTGTGGCTCCATATTGTCCTTCTAGAATGGCCTCCATTCTGGGTGCGGTATGCTTTCCTAAACAGCTAGTCTATTCAGCATTGCTCTCTTCTTCCCTAGCTTGGCCTTTGCCATGGCTCATCTCATATGCTCTTTTAGACTTTTCGAGTGGATTAATCCTTTCCTACACATAATTGGTTCGGACAACATTGTATGCCTCCAATAGCTACCTGTTGATCCGTTCTTGTGCCTTGGTGAGCCCGTGTTGACTGCACCAATTCCTTAATCTTTGCTAGCAGTTGGTCTACACGTGCATCAGTTGTGACAGCTCCGCTGCCAGCCAAGGATGTTCCTACTACGTTTCCCTAGTAAGGTGTTGTTTCACTCTCTCGTCGTTTAGGCACAACGACCATAAAGGCTGAAATTTGACGTTCGTTAGACATGTTGTGCTACCGACAAGGCTTATTGACAATAGGTCATTGATGATTTTTAGTGCAAAAAACTTGATCACGACACTCCTAGCGCCAAACTATTTGGGCCAAAATATATTCCACTGCAAACTGTCAAAAGTCTCGCCGTTAGCCTACAAAACAAGGAAGAAGCGTGAAGCTTTTAGGGGCACCGGTGTGGTACCGACCAAAGAAATTCCAACGTTCAAGTTAGTCTTAAATATGTGAATTGGTAATCGGCTTTAAGTATTTGTGAGTTTTAGGGTTGAGTACTTTTGTATAATGTTATACTAGGGTATTTTTAGACTTAGTTTGCCTTCCTCACCAAGGTATGAATGAAACCCTAGCTACCTTGGTTCAGGGCAAGTCCCCAAAATCAGTTCATCCTAATTTGGAAAGTAAAATTTATAAAAGTATCCAGTATTAACTACGGAGTGAACTTTCTCTTTTGGAACCTTCTTTAACTCTTACCACCTTCAAGTCAAAGGAATCCGTTTTGAGCCATCAATGTTAGGTTACCACTCAGCTCTCCTCATATCCAAGCTGAGCCTTCTCCAAACCAAAAAATGACACCCCCTCTAGATGATTTCCTGACTATCCGAGCTGATTCGTCACTCAGTCTCCGAGCCGACTTATTTGGCTCACTCAAGTCAGTCTAATAGGCCTTGCCGCTTGGACATGGTTGACCCAGCCCAATAAAAATTTTATCTATACATGCTACATGCCCATTTAGATTTAGTGGGTTGCTCCTAGTCATCTCCCCAACTGTGTAGACGCCATGAAAGAAAAGATGATTTTCAAAGTTTGAATAGCTATCTAGTTATTAAATGGAATAGGAGACAAATCTTAAATAATGGTGTATTTTTATACTAAAAAATTCTTTTAATATAAAAATTTTAAAAAAAAGTTGTAGAAAGAGAAAAAAAGATAAAAAAAAAAAAAAAAAGTAGAGATGAAAATATAAGTGATGAAGTTGCCAAAATAGTCCTCTACCTTTCGATATTTTTGCAGAATTATCTTCTATTATGGAAAATTACATTACAGTCTTTTATATTTTATTTTTGTTTCAATTTGTCCCTTTTACAATAATGACTAATGATGCTAAAATTACATTACTTTACACAACTTTATTAAATTGTAAATTAATTTTAAAATATAAGTAAAAACTATAAATGTGTTTAACGATATTATTTGATTAATTGAAAATTTTTAAGTAAAATAATTTTAAAAATTTTTAAATAAAATTAGAGAGTTGAAAGTGTCATGAATGATATTTAGATTGACTACATTTGACTAACAAATATGGCTAGATTGAAATAAAAATGAGGTGCAGTGAAACAAAAATAGAATGGGGTTGTAGTGTAATTTAAAAATATGATAGTTATTCTGAAAAAAGACAAAACGTTGGGGTTATAATGAAATTATCCCAAGTTTAGTTGCTCTTGAATTATGCTTTTACACTTGCACTTGAAGTTATCATTGTTTTTTTTTTCCTAGTTATTAGCTAGAAGTTTATTCAAATCTTGTTTATACTGAATTTGGTCTGTAAACGATCTAATTATTTTATTCATCTTAAATTTTTAGTATTAAATTACACTCATTTAATTTACTACTTTACATGTCAATTTGATGGCATAATTTAGCATCATAGGGAAGGGAACACTCAAGTCGGTAAATGACATGGCATGTTTTGATATCCATCAGGATCGATTTTCTAGCTTGTCTTGGAAACTTCCATGGAATGCTATTTAGTAGACCTTGCCGCAAAATTATCCTTCTAATAGTAACTTTGTTTTTAATTTTAATAGCTCTTCTATTGGGCACGTGCCCCATCCTTTGGCCTGTAGGCTTTGTTATGTTAAAAAAATAGGTACAGGTAAAATTTATAAAACAATAAAAATGAAGAGAAAGTTTTATGATAGGTTTTTCTACCCCATATATATATATATATATATTAGAAGACCTGTAGCTATTGGATTACTACCAATGATGAAAAATCGAAAATATCCACGAAATTTTGTGGATATTTTTGTTTTTACAAAGTATAGAAATTATTCATTAGTCAAAATTGAAAATTGTTGTAATTTCTGTAATTTCCATTGAAATTTCCGATATTTCTCTGATATTTTCGCAATATTTCCATTAAAATTTCCATGACAGTTCCTTCACAATTTGGCCAGAATTTCTATAATTTCCATGGAAATTTAGGTTTCTGTAGAAATTTCCATATTATTTATTAAATACAACATTAATATTTTTAAAAAAATTATAATTACTATATTGTATAGAGTTTTTTTTATACAATTTATACATATGTAAATCATGAAGCATATTTTCTTTTTCAAATTCTAATAAATTAATAATTACTTTATATTTTTACAGTTTATATGGATATACATGTGTAAAATATAAAATATTTTAATAATTAATTTAAAATTTTACAGTTTATACAAGAATAGAATATATGGTGCAGAGCATATTTTATTTTGAAAATATAATATATTTTTTTCGAACTGTATAATGAGTATCTGCATAGCATATTTTACTTTCAACGTCTAATAAATAATTGCTTTATTTTTGTTTTAGTGCGGAGCATCTTTTGCTTCTTCTTTTTTAATTTATTATATGTATTCTTTTACTTTCAACATGTAATGATTGCTTTTTTTGTTTTAGCATGTAGAAGAGCATCTTTTAGTTTTTTTTTTTTAATTTATTATGTGTGTATATATATATATATATATATGTAAACAAACTGATCATTACAATTTATATAATGATTCTAAAGCTTTTTAGTTTGATGGTCTGATATTGTGTTGAGCGGGGAAGAAAGAAGACAAGTATGCAAAGTATTGCCAAACAAGTCCGATGATAACTTCACAGCATCTGATGCATATCCCGCATTGATATCAGTATCGACACCTTTCCGGCGGATGGTAAACAACGAGTTCTTGGAATACTCTATTAGTGAATCAATCAATTTGTTATTTAAGGTATATTTCTTCTTGTAACTCCTAGCTTTTTGCACAGAAAAAGAGTTTTTTTTGCCTTCCTCACAATTTCCATCCCTTTCTACACAGTCCGGTTCAAAGACATTAGGCACATTCTTCATCAACAGCACCGGCTCGTACTTGCTTTGGCTGTTTTCAACACTGGAGGAGCGATTTCGTCACTGGAGCTGCATCCCTACTCACCTAGTTCATGCACACCGCTCTCTCCAGGAGGTTGGCTGCCTATCCTACATCTTATTTTATCTTTATTTGTCCCTTTAGTTTGTCCTTTTTAATTTGTTAGTTATTCCAACTTGATTATGTTGCGCTGGATTTTATAATTGGTTTTTTTTAATATTATTTCTCAAATTATAATTAGTAATTGTATGCATATAGTCAACCACTTTATTTTTTGCTTTTTTTCCTTTATGCTAGATCAATTTAGTTGCTTAGTTTAATTATTAATAATAAACAATGATTATGCTATACGAGCTTTGTCCCTAAGGTTCTGCTGAATTGCCAAGTGGCTCCTTTTTTGTGTTTAAAGGCATGATCGTATTTACATTAAGAAAATTAATAATAATAAAGAATGATTTGATAATTCCATCTTCGATGGCATTGGCAATAAGATTATATATATATATATATATATATATATGTGAAGGCATACAACAAGTCAAAGAACAATTCTCTACCGTACTCAAATTTATACTTATCATTATTTTAAGTCCTTGCGTAAACTATTGGAAATCAATCAATCAATTTATCACAACTTTTTAGATAGATTACACTTCAAGATTATTTGAATAATAATAATTGTTTTTTTAAAAAAAAGAATAACAATTTATTGTCATATTTCAATATATCAAGTTCTTTTTTATGCCACTAACAAATATAATTTTAGTGATGTTAATTGTGATTAAAAACCTTATCTTTTGTCAGACTATGATAATAAATAAGTATAATTTTTTAAACCAATAACATGTTTATAATCATTTTTTTTTAAAACTTGTTGATTAATATATATATATATATATATATAATTTTTGTTCTTGTTGCATTTTATTCTATCAATCTTCTTATTATTATATGAAATGTATTAAGTAATGGCTAGTGAAGGAAGCAAATGTGATCCTGCCTGGAAGCATGGCATTCCATTTGATGGCAATAAAAATGGAACAATATGCAAATACTGTGGACATGTGATGAAGAGTGGTGGAGTAACAAGACTTAAATAGCATCTTAGTGGTATGGATCCCGCACACAATGTACACCATTGTGAAAGTGTGCCTCCTGAAGTAAAAAGTTACATAATGGGGCTACTGAAAAGAAAAGAAGAGCTCAAGACAAAGAAGGCCATTCAAGTAGATGAGATTCATGTAGAATTACGAGGACAATTTCATACTCAATCAACTAATGTTGACAAAGAGTTTGACGATGATACAATGTTTCCACCTGGAATGCATCTTTATGAGAAAAAAGAATATAGAGAGGCAATTCATGCTTCTAAACAAACAGAGTGGGAAAGAAGTCATCTCCATAAAATTTCATCTGGAGCTCAAAAAGGTAAGTCTAGCAGTCATGTTAGACCAACAATGCAACGAACACAGAGTCTTAGATAACCACAACCAAGGCCTGAACCAAGCTTCTACAAGTCATTTCAAGCAAGACAAAAAAATACAAAAAAAAAATCTTTTCTGGAGGAAAAATAAAGGAAGGTATGACAAAGCTTATAAGTAAATTTTTTATTTATGAAAATATCCCAGCTAATAAAGCAGCATCCCATCATTTCAAGAATTTAGTAGTAGGATGCCAACAAGCAGGGACAGGTGTAGAACCCCTAACCCCATATGAGATTAAGACAAAGTACTTAGATTTGGAGCATGATGAGATAAAAGAATATGTGAACAATATGAGAGAAAAATGGAAAACTTATGGTTGTACAATCATGTGTGATGGATGGACAGGTCCCACAAAAATGTCTATCATCAATTTCATAGTGTACTCCAAAGGAAAAACCATTTTTTTAAAATCTATTGATGCTTCGAATACGATAAAAGATCATGCATACATTTATGACCTGTTGAAGAAAGTAATTGCGGAAGTGGGGAAAAAGAATATGGTACAAATAGTAACAGGCAATGGCTCTGCATTTGTTAAGGCTGGGAAAAAGTTGATGGAGCGTTATAATTTGTATTGGACTCCATGTACAGCACATTGCATTGATCTTATGTTTGAAGACATTGGAAAAAAGGAGCAAGTGGCGAGTGTGATCAAACAAGCTAGAATGATCACAAATTACATCTACAATCATAATTGGTTACTAGCAAAAATGCGTGAAATTTGTAGAGGAGATATTATCCATCCTGGAATTACACAATTTGCCATAAACTATCTTGCACTTGATAGTTTGGTTAAAAAGAAAGCTGGACTAAAGCAATTATTCACGTATGATGATTGGGCAAGCCACAAATATAGTACTTCAAAAGCAGGTTAAAAGTAGAAATAATAGTATCTGATCATATTTTTTGGGATCAACTACAAAAGGTGTGTGAAATTTTTGAGCCATTATATAAGCTTTTATGTGTTGTTGATACTGAGGTCTATCTAATAATGGGAGCAGTGTATGAGTTGATGCGTATTGTTAGAGAGGAAATTGGAAGAAAATATGGTGCAAAATGGGTTTTAAAGATCATCAATGATAGGTGGGATAAAACTTTATCTCATCCATTATATGCAGTAGGTGTGAACTAATACTCAATTTATATGAAACTCTTATAATTTTGTATATAATTAATTATATTAACGTATTTGTCCTCTCTCTTTTTTCTCATATAGCTTATTATTTAAATCCGCAATACCAATATAGACCAAGGGTTGGAGAAAATTCTGAACTTATAAAGCCAGTACATGATGTATACTCTAAATTAGACCCCAAATCAATTGCAATCGGCCAATTTGGAAATGAGGTATTATTTTGATAGTTTGTTAACTTAATATATTTAAAGGGTTTATAACTTAATTCAATTTTATTGTCAGCTCACATATTTTAAAGATGCGAGGAAAGGATTTGGAAAACCAGCAACAATTGCTGCTCGAAAAGAGATGTCGCCTAGTAAGTACAATATAATTATATTTGAAAATCAATCAATATTATTATATAAATTTATACTTATACATCTATTTCTTTATGACAGTTGAATGGTGGGTTATGTATGGCGATAGTGCTCCTACAGTTAGAAAATTAGCTATGAAAATATTATCACAAATAGCCTCATCCTCTACTTGTGAAAGGAATTAGAGTACTTTTGCTTTAATACATACAAAGCAAAGAAATAAACTAGCATACAGCAGAATTGAGAAGCTAGTATATTGCTACTACAATATGAAACTGAAGTTATGAGATATGGAAGCAGAAGAAGAAAAGCATGAAGAATTTGATCCAACAACAATATTTGATGCTATAATAGATGACAATGATGAAGAAGGTAATCAAATATATCAATGGATCAAACCAGTTCATTTAGATGATAAGGAAGGGAATCCTGATCAAAAAATTACTCTACAAGCAGAAGAGGATGGTATAAATATTACAAGAGTGATTACTGAAGAAGTGGGTTCTAGTAATGCTGATTCTTTTCAAAACTTAATGAGGGAACCAATTAGAACTCCTAGTTCTTTAGCCCCTTTTAGGGATACAGGTTTAGAATTTCAAACCACTAATAGTGACTCTGGCTCAAGTGGTGATATCAATAGATATTACAGTGGAGTTAGAAGTGGTTATGAACAAGAGTCGTCAATTCAAAAGAGATTGAGTCCGTTTACTAGTGAAGAATATTACACTCATGCAACGCAAGATGAAGATCATGGAGTTAGAGATGCTGGACAAGGATTTGATGCGGTAGAAAAAGACTATGCACATCGAGAAAGGGGTACAACGACAATTACACATGAGGAGGAATCTTTTTCTATAAATTTTGGATCAATGAGGGTTGAAGGTGAATATAACCCTTATTCAATGGATGATTATGGAATGTTAGCAAGGAATAATTCACGGATACATTCTCAAACTCAACCATCAGGGAGCAGCAGTTATGTAGAGAGCTAACCAATATCATATCTATATCATGATTATCAGCAACAATCACATATAATATTAGATTCATATGGTTGGCATATTAATAATTACATACAAAACCATCAAGGAGATGTGTCCTTTGATCAGTATTTTTCTCAATACACTAGTGGAAATGAAGATACGGAAGATAGTGAACATTTTCAACCACCAAGAAATTCTATATGGTATTGAGTTATTTTTAAGTAATTATGTATTTGTATCATTATTCTAATTAATGAACAATTCGTAATAAAAAATAATAATATTTTTTTTACTGTCAACGAGTGATGTAAGTTCTTTAATTATGAGAAATATAAATTGTGCTAAATATTTTTTTAATTTTTTTTGGTTAAATTGATAAGGTAATTAATAAATAAACATATCTTAAAATTTCATTGAAAATTTTTATATTTTGTTATTAATTTCCATCATTTCTTTTAAAGTTTTATCGATATCAATATTTTGTCAATATTTTCAGTGATATTTCCGTATTTTTGACCTTCGATATTTCCGTCGATATCGATATTTTCATCCTTAATTACTACTTCACTGAGTTGGATTCGAGGCCTGTGTTCCACAGTGTCCTTACGATAATTTCGCCTCACACGGTGCTGGTGATCCGGCAGTGATTGTCTCTCAGGATACAACGAATCTACTAGAGTTTTCAACTCAAGCACCTTCCAAAACTCTCTACAATGAACTTGAACAATGAATTTGCTCTATCACACACACTAATAAAAACACACTAAGCCAACTTTCTATTATCTTCCTATCTCCCCCCCAGAAAACTTCCCAAATGAAAGTCTAAAGCCTATATATAGGCTTAGAAAACATAGGTTACAAGACATTTAATATACGTCTTTAATGCATTTAAAAATAAAACTGAAAAATTAAAACCAAAACTCAAAACTGAAAATTAAAAACAATTCATTCACACTTAATATTGTAACTAACCGTTACAATCTCCAACAATTCCCTACATGAATGAATTATCACAAAACACAAGACTTGATCCTGGTGATAGAGCTCTACGATTGGAACCTGTGTATGATAGGTAGGTGTTATCCTTTGAACCTTTCCTTATGAGAATATATTTACTTTAATGATTGAAGGTAAACGCGATGTCCATGAACCTTTTTGTTGTTTATGTAAACGATGATATACCCCACACAGGACTCCTCCTTGGCATCTTTCAGTTCTCACTATTATATTTGTTTCGGCCGTGAACATCTTCCCTGGTTCTGCAAGAGTTTTTAAAGAATTGTGCCCAATACAATTCTCCTTTGAAGCGGCCCCTCTTCTCTCTCACATAGGTGATTCTTTAACTAAGAGTATCCCGCTATACTCTTCTCGGATTTCCCGACGTATAAGAATAATTAAAAGCATAGCTTAACCTCATCTCCAATGGCTATTACTATTTCATCATAGAAGTGAACATGAGGTAAAAACCTCCACAGTGATCCAAACTAGTCTTTACAATTTAGTTGTCCCTTTGAGCCTAGATCTTGGGATCTCCAATCAACTAGATTAAGTTTCCATTGTATTGATTTTCATTTTTATAGGCTTGAGTCTCATTTCTCTTGATGACTTCTCAACTAACTCTCTATTTAACCCTTTGGTTAGCAAATTCGCAATATTATCCTTTGACTTTACACAGTCAACAGAGATAACTCCAGTTGAGATTAATTATCTAACGGTTTTGTATCTTCGATATATATGTCTAGACTTACCATTATACATTACGTTTTGTGCCCTACATATCACAGATTGACTATCACAATGAATGTATATAGCTCACACAAATTTTAGATAATTCTTGAAGTCCTTCCATGTAGAAGGTAGCTTTTCAATGATAGCAGCTACTTGGAAGTCTTCACTCACGACTATCCCTTCAGAATGTATTTCATGGAAGATCACCTAGATCTCTTGAACTTGATTGACTATAATTTTTAAGTCCACCATTTTATAATCCAGGAATCGGCCCACGAAAAATTTCTTAGAACCCACATCCTTGATTTTATATTTCTTTTCAAGGGACTCCCACAGTTCCTTAGCTGTATTCTTTATACAATGCACGTTGTACAGTGCATCAGCTAGACTGTTTAACACATAATTCTAACACAAATAGTCAAAACTCTTCTACACGTCAAACGTCATGAGAGAATCTCTATCATCTTCATTCGTTTTTTGTGGATTCTCAGTCAAAAACCTCGCAAAGTTCAGTGTGGTCAGATAAAATATCATTTTCTGTTGCCACATCTTGAAATTCAAACTATTGAATTTCTCTGGTCTCTCTGCATGGTTCACCGGAACTGTCACAATTAGGGTAGGCACTTGTGCCGCAAGCACTTGTACCCCAGGGTTGGTCGTTGTCCCTACATTGGTCATTTTGCTGTTGAAATCCAAGAAATTATTAATTTATTGCTTTAAAAATTGCAACAAATAATATTTCAAGTAAGGAGGAAAAAATAAATTTCCCCCCCTGATGACATCAACACGCATGCCACATCATTACACCATGTCAGCGTCACATGGCCCAAACATGTGTATTCAACCCAGACTAGCCGCCCACAGCCTATAGGCTCGGACGCGGGCAGCCTCGCGACCCAAACGCATGCAGCCCACGACCCAGATGCGAAGCCAAACGCGACCAGCCTAGTCCGCGTGCCCACATACATGAGGGCCTAGTACAGTGAGCCTGGCCTGCGAGCCTAGGTCCAATTCGTATACACGATCCAGTCCAGCTCACCGCGCAAATAGACCAGTGCTCAACCCGGGTTCCAACCCGCGTGCAGGGTTTCACCCACGCCAAAATGTCACTGTTTTAGCCTTCTTCTTCCTTCACCCGGGTCTGTTTTCCATATAAAACTCGAATCCCAACTCGATTGAAAGATGCACTTTCAGGCCACCAATTTCCGGCTGACCAGTACCAATCTCTTTGTCTCAATACGAGCTAGAGATCCATCAATTCAAATTGTTCAAAAAATGTCCCAGAAATTATGCCCAAGAATTTTGAAGCATCGGTCTTTAAAGTTCACAACCAGTTTCAAAAATAAAAAATTTTCCTTTTTATCAAAGTGATTAACCAATATAATAAACCAAAAAATTAGGCGGTGATGAATTCTAAACCTGCAACAAAAAAAAATTAGTACACAATATATATCGAGTTTAATCAAAGGAAAAAAATTTTCCTTTCTCAATCAACAGTACCTGTTCATCGTTAGTGGGAAATTGTCTTAAGATTGTTAAAAAAATAGGTACAGGTAAAATTTATAAAACAATAAAAATAAAGAGAAAGCTTTATGATAGGTTTTTTTACCACATATATATATATATATATATATATATATATATATATATATAGAAAACCTGTAGATATTGGATTACTATTTCACTGAGTTTGATTCAAGGCTTGTGTTCTACAATGTCTTTAAGACAATTTCGCCCCACACAATGCTGGTGATCCAACAGCGATTGTCTCCTAGAATACAACGAATCTATTAGAGTTTTGAACTCAAGCACCTTCCAAAACTTTCTACAACGAACTTGAACAATGCCTTCGCTCTATCACACAAACTAGTGAAAACACACTAACCCAACTTTCTATTATCTTCCTATCTCCCCCTCAAAAAACTTCCCAAATGAAAGTTTAAAACCTATATATAGGCTTAGAAAATATAGGTTACAAGACATTTAATATATGTCGTTAATGCATTTAAAACATGCATTTAAAAATAAAATTGAAAAATTAAAACCAAAACTCAAAACTGAAAATTAAAAATAATTCATTCACACTTAATATTATAACCAACCGTTACAATTTCCAACATGTTATGGACCAGCTTGTAGTCTTGTTTTGCAATATATTTAACCCTAAATATAATATTATTTTTAAATATTTATTCATAAATATTTTTTTATATGAATAGTTAAATTAATTTATTTTTTTATTTCTCATCATTTATTTTAGCCTTTTAAAAATAAAAAATATATACAAACAGCTAAAATTATACTGTTTTATAATTTAAGGCAATTTTCATCTTTTATCTTTCATTCTAGAAAGAAATTATAGTATAAAGTCCCACAATGCATAGATTATAAGAGATAAGTGTTGAATTAATACTTATTATTATTATTATTTTTTAATAGAATTAATAATTTTTGATAAAAAATTTTAGAATATTTCTAAAAGATTTTTTATTTATTATTTTTTTTCAAAGAGTTAATTTTAAAAAATTTACCGCTATAAATTTTTATTTTAAAAAAAAAAAATAAATTTGACTGTCAAATTTATTCTCTAATTGCATATTAAATAATAAATATATTTTCTATATAATATCTCACACATTTTAATACTTAATTTAAATTTAATTTTATAAAATTATCTTAAATATTTTTATCTTTATTTTAAAAAAATAAATAAATAAAAATTAAATTAATTATTAAAATTAATAAAATAAAAATTAAATAATAAAAAATATTATTAAAATTATTTATTTAATTTAACTCTTTAATATAAAAAATATTTTTTACTTATAAAGATGTACTCTTTAATTTAAATTTAAAGAATATCAATCAAGATGCTATTAATTGACCAACTTGTCCACATCGGTCCAGTGACCGAAATGGCCTCGCCTGCATAGACGAGGCAAGCGTATTGTTATTCACGAAACAAAACCCTACGCCTATAAATATTTATTTTACATAGCGATCCAGTACTTTCTGGAAATCGGCTTGTGTTTGGAATTACCAACAGCGTTCGTTTTCCAAGATGAGAGCTAAGGTACTTGCTTTACTCCATTTTCATTTCTCTTTCTAATTTCGATTATTGTCTTCACTATTTTTTCTGGCTTCAGGAATCTCTCTCTCTTCCTCTGTATTTTTTTTTTTTTTGCTTTATGGATGGGGTTTTGATTATTTTTAATGGGTTTGTCTTTAGATTTTAGTCTACTTTGTTGCCGAGAAACCTTTGTGATGTCAACAAGAATCAAACATTTGATTTTTCTTTTTGTTCATGGTTCTCTAGATCAAAGCTGGAAATTTATTATGATGGCACAGAATTAGGAAACTGGTTGTTTCCTTGCTCGTGGTATTTTCTTTTGGGCGTATAATTTTATATTATAATGAAATTTGTGAGGAAATAAAAAAAAAATAAAAAATAACTGATGAAACAGCCTGCCTGGAATAATTTAGTTAATATTTTGCCTAAAAATTTTTATTTCTCATGGTTCGATTCAATTTTATCTGTGAATTAGTATCTTACTTGTCCTTGTCTTTGAGAAGGAAAAAAAAAAGACACTTGTTTGGTAGGAAGCGGAGGAAGTATGGAGTGTTGAAGGGGGAGGGATTGGTGAAAGGATGGAGTGAATTATATTAATCTCTCGTATTGTTTGGTATGATGGAAAAAAAAGATATATTATTTGGTATGATAAAAAAGAAGTAGAGTATAATAGATTAAAATATAATTATAAATTTATTAGTTAGTTATAAAAAGTCTTTCTCTTTTAATCCATATAATATTTTTGGAGGTATTTTTGATGGATTTGATTCATCCTCAAACTCCCTCTTTTTATTAATCTCTCTTACCAAACAACCCTAACATCTTAAATTCTTCTATAACTTCCTCCCCCTTCCCCAATCCTTCCACAATTCTTTCCTACCAAACAAAGGTTTGGTGTTATTTTGTGAAGTAATATGTTAGATGCTTTTCTTTGAGTAAAGTTATATATATTCACAATTTTTTTGTATTTGAAACATAACCTCTATAATTTTCCATTAGTCTTCTCTTGTGTAATGATTAAGATTCACAAAGTTTCCTATTGTAAGCATTTAATTAACTTAGGTGAGATATCTGCTTATCTTGAACATAGCCTTTCACTTAATGTTTTGTAGGAGAATGATGGTTGTATGCTGGTACATTTATATGCTGCTGATTTTGTCCTTCCTGGGATTCATTGTTCATTGCTGTGCTACTTTAGCTGGCTTTTGTTTTTTCCAGTGAGGCATGCTTCAGTGTTGTGTGGAACTGCTTAATTTACTCAAACCTGGTTTGCCGTTCATCATCATTTTAATCGTTTATATTCATATATACAAAAATGACAATGGAATCTAACTTTAAGGGAAAATTAACTTCAAAGATGGAGAATATAGTTAATATACTCTATGTTTGCAATATGGCAGAAAAATCTGTTTGCCTTGTATCCACGCATGAGTGAAATTTCAACATGCATTATTTTTTTTTGGAGCTCTTTATGCCTTGTTAATTTTTTCTTAAAATGAAGATGATGTAGTTTTTTTATGTTATTTAGACTTTCCAGTGCATTTCATAAGGGTGTTGTGATTTGCTCATTTGTCTTTCCAAGTCATTATGCAATTCATTTTTGCATGTACAACTACAGAAAGCTTGAAGTTTGGTAGTTTTATTTTGCTAACATATTAGGTTTCTTCCAAAATGACTGGGAGCATGTTCTTCTAGTTATCCTTTTCGAGTTACTATAAGATAAATTGTTTTGTTTTGAATATTTCAGTGGAAGAAGAAGCGCATGAGGAGGTTGAAGAGGAAGCGTCGAAAGATGAGACAGAGATCAAAGTAAACACCTGCCAGGAACAAGATGGGCTTGCACTTATGTTCCTTTACGCTCATCACCTTGGCACATATGATGCATGAAGTTGTGAGCACTGGAGGAAGCTCAAGATGATGAGCTTAATCTTATTTCTTGCCTGGAATTCACTTTCTGATAGTTTTGGATTAAACACTCCTTTGAATTTACTGGGATTGTTGAATTTGATGGTTTGAAGCTCTTAGTTGATGAAAATCCAATGGATTGACATAATTAAAAATTCGTTTCCTAAGCTGTGTTACTTATGTTATCGACCTTTCTGTAAGGTAATTTAGTATAATACTAGATAATTTCGAGCCTGAAAAATAAGCACTTTTTGCCTTAAATGACAATTTTAAGATATTCAAAATAATTAATTTACTTTTAAAACTACATTCCTTGTCTAGCTGGATTATATGCAGGAAATGACCTTTTCTATTCTCCAACCTTCTGTGTTTTCTACGACATCTGTCTCCTTTAATGTCATTTATTTATGTATATATTTTTTTTGTTTGGTTCTTTTAGTGTTTTTATTTGTTCGTGAATGCAATCTTGTAAAGTTTTTGTTTTGAGTGATTTATGTATTTTTTTTTATAAAAGATTAGTAGATTTTCTAGATTAAATCCTTTCATGTGATATGAAGTATCTGACACATAAATGGTCAAAAAAGTAATTTTAAAGAAACAAGAGAAGCCCACAAATATCATGGAAATGCATGGGTTTTTGGATGCCATATCATTTGTGGGATCTATTTAAATTTTTTTTATTAGTTTTTATTTTAAGTATTATTTTAGCTGGTTTTTTGATAAAAAGTTAAATATACACTTAAATATTTGTAGGTTTTTTTACTTTTTTTCATCATCTCTGTCTTCATCTTCTTCGTTGCCGTCTTTTTGTTAGTTTTCTTCTGTAATTTTTTTTTTCAGTTTCTTTTATTTAGTTAATATATTATCTCCTTCATCGTAATCTTTTTCTGTAATATCTCTTCTTCTATAATGTTTTTTTTTTAAGTTATTTTTTTCGGAGTGTTTTTCTCCTGGTTCTTTTCTTACAATGTTTTTTTTTTTATCTAAGTAAATAATTTGTGATGAATTAATTTGTTAGTAACAAATTCTAACAAAATTTTGATAAACATTGAAGACTCAAAAAAAAAAAAATTGAAATTCTATAAAAAAAAAAAAAAAAATCTTGGAGACGAATTATTTTGTCATTAATGAAGTGGGATCTAAAGACGTGCAATTAGTTGACCGTCGTTAAAATTTACTTTGTCAGTGATGAAGTATTTCGTCAAATTGACAAATTAAGGGCTTTAAGAACGGACAACTATTTGACCGTCATTAAAGCTCATTTTGTCAGTTTAATTTGTCAAACTAATGAAGTGGACTTTAACGACGGTCAAATAGTTATTTGTCCTTAAAGCCCTTAATTCGTTAAACTGACGATTACTTCGTTATTGATGAAGTAGGCTTTTAACGATGGTCAACTAGTTATCTGTCCTTAAATTCCACTTCGTCAGTGATGAAGTAATTCATCCTTGACGAATTTTTTTTTTTTTTTTTTTTACAAAATTTCAGTTTTTTTCTATAACTCTTCAATATCTATAAAAATTTATTATGATTTTCTTAATTCCAATATATTTGTTTCTTATAATGTTATTTAAAAATTTAAAATTATGTGGTTAAAAAATAGCTTATGACAAACTATAAAAGGATAGGCTAGAAAAATAATTCATTATTCAAGGGTATCATTGTAACTTTAGGATAAAATAATTATTTAAAAAAAAATAATTTAAAATAATTTAAATAGCATTGAGCCTGAACATTGAGTCAAAAAACTCGAAATGCACTCCTTCCTCGTGTTCACGTATCCTCTGTATACACCTACTACATCTTCTTGCTCCAAATCCTAACAATGATGCTCAACTTAAGGAGAATATTTAACAACGAAATCGGCGATTTCCATTGAATATCTAACCGTAACTATTCAGCATAATCATCAGGTTAAAACTCCACTTAGTCTATCTTGTTAGGTTTATAAGCCTGCTTTGATTTTTCAAGTCCCAATTAAGTTCAACTTTTGTATAGTTTGTTGTGAAAGATTTTTTTTTTTTTTTCATACAAGATACATTAAATTCCATCCAATTTTGTCAAATGCTAGATTTTGACAAATTATAGCAACACTTTTTTTTTCTTTCTCTTTTTTTTTAATAAGAAACATAACTCCAATGATAAGAAAATTGAAAAAAAAAAAAAAACTTACATGGACAGCAGGTGAGAATTGCAATATATACAAAAAGTGAAAAAAAAATAGTATTGTGATTGGATTTCGTCACCAAAAGTTCAGGATAGTAGATGCAAAATGGTTGAATTCACATGGAAACTTTTCTATAAGTACAAGAAAGCTAATAGCAAGCTGAGAGAAACCCAAAGATAGAGAATACAAAGTTAGTGGCGATGGAAATGGGATCATTGGTGTGTACCCTCCCACACATTAGTCAATGTTTGAATCTTCATTGGTATGGGAAAATAAGAAATCTCAATGGAAGAAGGAGATAGATTGCTTGGAGGAACAATTTTGTGTCTTCATTAAGAGAATGAACACAAAAGAGGAATCAACAGTGACCAATTCTTTCTTACCCTCCACTTTTTCCTTTTATATTTTGAGTTAGAGATATTGGATCCATGACAAGTGTATAAGTATTACCCTCCCAATAAGGTTAGTACTATAAAAGTTGGCTGGCCTGTCGCTCCCAAGTTAGCTAGAAGTGATTGGTGTGGCAGACTTATCTTTATAATAGTTGGGTCTTTCTTATGTTGCCACGTGGAGGGTAAAAGATATTTAGCTAAGTTGGCTGATATTCTTATCCTCTGGACAAGTTGGCTAAGTTTCCACTGGAGTGCAAGCTGCGGATTTCTTGAAATAGGCAAACCAACCCTAGGTGCTTTAGGTCGATTTTCTAGACTTTCCTCGTATGGAATTCTTCGCTTGCTCACCAAGAAATATAGAGACCAACTCATTAAATGCCCAACAAGCTCGTGGTCTCCATGGTTCTATGGAACCACATGTCATTTGTCCAATGAGCCCTTTTTGGGCTTGGTTCTTGAGCTTCGCAAATAAATAATTGATGGAATAAATTACTCATAAAAGATGCCCTCATAGCCCCTTGACACAGTCCATTGGAGAATCATGGGGCTAACCAAGTTTTGAAGAGGTTCTTCATTTTTTCATGTTTCTGAAGGAGGCCTATGTTAACAAGCAGCTTGATTCCCAACCCTTCGCCTAAGGTGAGGAACGACTATCTTGTTAAACCTGTAGGCATCGGTACGCCTTCTAACGGCTTTAACAATCACAGCATGCCTCATTGGGAAATGGATATACAAACTACATCATTACAAGGTTGTCCTCTCATTGTAAGAACATGCCCCCTTGCATTTAAAGCATCTAAACGTTCATCAATGGGCCTCGTAAATCGTGGAGTGATCTGAATCGTTGGATCAGCATGCGTAGTTTATACGACCAAGGTTTTGCCATGTGTTTCAAACATGGTGATCGTTGAGGATGACATCACCCTTAATATAACACCCCCTTACTCATGCTGGGTTCCACCATGGTATTTTGGAGGCCTTAAAGCCAATCTAAAATATGGAGCCCTTATATATAATTAAAATAATAAATATAAGTAATAATTTATATTCAATAAAAATATAAAAAATTTATAAAATAACAATCTAAAATTTTAAAAGTCTATATTAAATTTATTCTTTTAATATTTTTTGATAAAAAATCAGCAGTTACACTATTACAATCAATCTGTTTGAGAATTTCTTTTTCAATCGACACCATAGCCAAACCATTCAATCTTTCTTGTGACATTGTTGATTGAAGGTAAGATCTTATCGACTTTAACTTTGAGAAGCTCCTCTCAGGAGATGCGACTGTATTGTCAATAATATTCTATAAGCAATCCACACATTTGGAAAACAACAGTCCATCATTTTTATATAGTCTAATACTTCAATTGCTTTTTTGGTTTCTTCTGGCAAACATCTTCTTACAATTTGCAGCTCAGAAAATAATTCTTTCCCATCAATATCAAACTCTGTGTCGTGTTTCAAATATTCTTCAAGTTTATCACACCAACACTTCAGACTATTATTATCCGCAACTTATAATTTTTTTAAATCAAACATAAATCCAAAAGTATCTTCATATTTTTGAAATTGTTCAAACCTCATCTTAAGTGAAGAAAGAGCTTGATAAACTATATATAAAAAATAATCAACTCTAAAAGATTCTTCAGCTAAATGTGTTATCTCATTACTATCAATTTCATCAAATTGCTTCTTTCTAAGAATGACTTGCCTTTCATGAAATGTAGGTTCAATTTCTATTTGAGCAGCAATTTCTTGAGCAACAATCTTATCAGATTCAAATCCACTTTCTCTATAATTTTCAAAGAATGAAATTAGTGCTTTCAAGTGACTAATAGCAGCATCAATAACCATGTCCTTACTTTGCAATATTTTGCTTACTCTATTAATAGCAGACAATATATTATACCAGATAACCATACCAAACAAGAATTCAAAATCCATAATATCATTTGATAAACTTTTAGCATCTCTGAATGCCTTAGGGTCATCACATGTTTCCACCAAGTGATTTAAAGCAGCTTTTAATTCTGGAGCCTGAAATCTTATTGCTTTAACACTTTCAACTTGATTTTCCTAACGTGTTTGTGATAATGGCTTAAGTGTCAAACCTTTTACATAATCATGAAAAACTTTCCATCGCTTAGGAGAAGATGAAAACAATATATATATGCATTGTACAATTCCAAAAAAAGATCTAACCTTTATACAAGAATTTACCATATCACAAAGTGTAAGATTAACTATGACATCCACAAGGTGTGTAAAATGCTCTTGGATTTACTTCTAGTACTCCTTTTTGTACACCTTTATGCTTCCCTTTCATATTAGAACCACTATCATAACCTTGACCTCTTAAATCACCAATATCAAGTTCAAGTGATTTCAAAACATTTAAGAGTTCACCAAACAATCCTTCCCCCGAAGTATCATCCACCTTAAGGAATCCCAAAAAGAACTCTTCTATTTTTATTGGACTTGCTGAGACATCTACATATCATACTATGAGAGATATTTGTTCTTCATGACTTATATCTAGTGTACAATCAAGTATGACTGAATAATATTTTGCTTTTCTAACTTTTCTAATTATTACACTTTTGATTTCTCCTGCCAACATGAGTATGAACTCATTTTGAATTTTATGACTAAGTTAATGATAATGAATTTCCTTTTCTTGAATGCGACGGATGTGTTCTCTCATAATTGGATCAAACTCTGCAATCATTTCGACTAAACCTAAAAAATTTCCATTATCTTCTTCATAAATTTTCTCATTATTCCCCCAAAATGCCAAATTATTCTTACAAAGAAAGCAAACAATAGAAAGTATTCTTGCAAAAACTTCTCTCCAATGTTCTCTATCTTTGTTGATTAGATCTTGCATAGCTTTATCAATTGTTAAATTATGCTGAAATCTCCTTCCTAATTCAATCCATCTTCTCATGTTATGCATGTGTCCATTATTAGTTTCATGGCTTTTAAGCCTAAAACTTAGATTTCTCCGGTCATTCGTTCCTTCATTAGCTAATTGAATATTGTTTCCTTCTTGCTTAAACAACTTACAACAAAAGCAGAATACTTTATCCAATGAAACTGAATAGACCAACCATTTTCTCTCGCTTTTCTCACCATTTGATAAATGTCGAATGTAATATGCAGAAGAGAAATGCCTATTTTCTGAATCTTTAGGATAATTAACCACATTCTCTCTAGGAAGACCTCTTTTCATCAACAAATCTATTAAGTTTTGATCAATAGTTTTCCAATTTCCTGGATCAGTAATGTCTAAAGGAAAATAGACACATTCTATATTAATATCTTCATGTTCTTTGTTCCTATTTTCCTCATCCCCAAAAGTAGCTTGTTCATGATCCATTAAATTTTCATGCTCTTCATTCATATCTTCTTTATTTTCTATATTCTCATCTCGACATACTTCATCAATCAAGTCTTTACTTGAACTTCCAATTTTACTACTAATATTACTACTCAAAAATTTTTCCATAGCTCCTGCTTGAGATTGAATAAACTCTTCATTTTGTTTTTTCTTTTTTCTCTTTTCATGCCCAGACAAATACTTTCTAGTAGACATATTAAACCAATCAACAATTCAGAATAAATTCAAGATTCAACTATAAATTAGTTGAGGGAATAATAAAACCTGATAAAAGATTTCCACTTAGATGTACTGATAGACAAATATTGTCTTCAACCTGTAAAATTTTAAGAACAAATATTTGAATTCCTTATTCTTATAAAACCCTAATAGAAAAAATATTTTTATATTAAAATAAAATTAACATATAAAACTATTAATCATAAAAAAATAAAATAAAAATTAAACTTACTAGAATCACTCACAGTACTCTGTCTCTGTCTGTAGTTATATATGTAGTTAGAATCTCTGGTTTTTAATATAATACGGATAAAAAAATGATAAACAGGAAAAGAAACAATTGACCTGTAAGCTCTTCTTTAGGGTTGTGTGCTCCTTCTGCCTAAAGATATATAGCATCAGACAAAAACACAAAACAATTGGAGGGGAAAATTTGTAATATGAGATGATAAAGATTTGCCAACTAGTCGCAGCTACTTTTTTCAGTATAACTAAAATATTTAATTTTAATTATTTTATTATATTAAATAAATTTTATAAAAATATTATATATATATTTTAAAAAAAAATTTTTGGGGGCACCCATTATTAGGGGGCCTTATACAATGGCATGCCCTGCCTATAGGCAGGGCCGGCTCTGGGTTCCCAAATAAGTGATATTACTTAGTAATATTATGAATTATAAATTTGAAATATATTTAGACAATGTCAAAAATCACTAAAACTTTTTTTTACTCTTTGCGATTATTTTTTCTTCAAAACCAAATTAGATATATATTATTAATTAAAATATCTCAAAATATATTTACACCCACAACATAATTGAAAAGCATGTTAAAACATAGTATTATTACCTAAAAATCAAAATGCGGAATGACTTGTACTCAACTGTGCCCTCCAAGTCTACACTCCGGCCAAACCCTACTGACAGATCATGGATTTACCTACCACATACAACAATAATAGAAGGGGATAAACACTCAATAGACAATCCATATACACATGTCAATGTAATGCAATGAGTGCAAAATCTCTAGTTCCCCTTTCCTTTCTCCATAATCAATATTTTTCCCTTTTAATTCACAACGTGCTTTTGGTCGGTCAACCTGCATTCACGTGGGGTCCAAATACCCATTTGTAGTCGGTGGGTCTATCTCAAGCCCTCACAGAACCCATACGCCCGTTTGTAGTCGGCGATTCACAAGGTTATTGAAAATTGAGTTTCAAAATCAGCATTTACAAGTGCACTTCTCAAATGTTAATTAAAGGAAATGTTCATCTTTTTGAATTTGAACGCCCAAACTTATGACATGTTCTTATACAAATGCATGCCCATGCTCACATTACATTTTAAAGCATAAACAAATAAGCGAAACGCAAATAAACCTAATTACCAAACTACCTCTCATGATAATGATAATTACTAAATTGCCCTTGCTTATCCCATTAATTACCGTAATACCCTTTACACAATAAAATTGCCAAAACACCCTAGCCTATTTTGATAATTACCAAAACACCCCTAGAGGTAATGATAATTATCAAAATATCCTTGAAGGCAATAATAATTACTAAAACACCCTCATTATCCCTAAGATATATTTTATTTATAAAATACTATCCCAAAATATAAATATAATTTCTCTTAAAAACAATATACTTATATATACACTAATACATAAACATATATATACATATATTTAGTCACACAAATATATATTTATACATATATATATATACATGCACAATATACGTGTATATAAATCCATAAACACCTACACATCTATATATATATACACTCTCTCACACACCTATATATATACATATACAAGCACACTTATAAACATATATATAAATTTACAATGCATGCACTCTTGCATACATACACACATAAATATATATAAATATTAATTAACTAGGAAATGTGAAATGAGCAAAATGCCCTTTACAATTTCAAAAATACTAAACACGTCCCCTCCATATGAAACAACTAAAATGCCAAATATGTCCCTTCTATGTGAAAAGACAAAAATGCCCTCGATAAACTAAAAAATACCATGTCCCCATTAATGGCCAGCCCTCTACACCACAAATTCCAATCAATTTTACACCAAAACAAGTCATAAATATGGAGTTTTATAAAATTCCCATTCCAATTACAATAATCAAGCATCAAATCACCTCAATCATGTATAAATCCACGATTTCCACAAAATGTAAAACCCTAACAATTGGGGGTTTTGCCATCACACCAAATCAAACCATTCAACATCAAATTAAACATAAATTAGCAAGAATCAACTTGAAATTCACATAACCCTAGCCTTAAATCCACAAAAAACCAACCAATATCCAAAATTATATAAGGGTAGGGAAGCCTACCTCTCTTCCAAGCTTTAAAAACACCCAAACACCACTTGAAATCCACTTGTTTTGAGATCCCCTAGCTGACCGGATCACTCACCATGGATTTTCTTTTAATTTTCCTCACTTTCTCTCTTTCTCTCTCTAGAAAGTAGTAGAAGCTTGAAGAGTACTAGGGGGTCAGCCACAGGGTTAAAAATATGGGAAAAAGAAAAAGAAATAAAAGTAAAATAAAGACATAAACATCAAAAGTAAGGTCAAAGTCAATAAGTCAACAAATCAAAGTCAAAAGTTAAACTTTGACTAAAGGTAAAATGGGAAGAAAAATAATCTCTCGACACCTAAATGGACACTTTAGGTTCTTGCTAAATGCCCACTGAACTCTCAAGCTGCTCGTTGCAGTGTAAATGGTGATGTGGTGATTGAATTTTAATTATGACTAAAAGTCAACAGTTTTAGAAAATCATGAGTGTTACACTTAACGTCGCTAAGTGTTCAGTTCTAGTAAACCTTGTATGTTGAATTTTAACCACATCAAACGGCTGGATTTCATCTTTCAAAGAGTTTAAGAGTTTCAAATAGTAGGGGAAATAGTTTCAACTGTTCCCTTCACTCTTCATTTCCCAATCTTCTAGTATTAAGCTTCATTTTGGTGAAAATTTTACTTTTCACCTCATTTTGTCTATGATCAAAATTTTTAAGAACAACAAAGTTTCCCACCTTCCTTTGCCTTTGACCACTAAGCATACCCTCGCAAGTAGGCCTCCTCCCTTTGATTTTGAGGTGTCTTCTATCAATCCACAATAGGAAATAGGTAATCTCTTACCTTATTTTCCTTTTCTTCTTTATTCACTCCTTTTTTTTTAATATTATTTCCTAGCATGAGTTAGATTCCAATCTTTGGATCCTTTTAAGGTGAGGTTGACAACTTTTACTTAGGTAGGGAAGAGATCACTTAGAGAAGAGAGAGATAGTGAGTTGTTCTAGGTTGGTAAGCAGACAACCAATCCTCTAATTTTCCTTTCTTTTTCAAACATGGTAAGACAACGACGACCTCTCCTCTAGCAAATTAGGGAATCTTGTGGACTCTTAAGAGGGGTAAATTGAGAATTATTTTTCCGAGTTGAGCTCCTCTAAGATAAATTACCATCACAGATGAGGATGGACCCATCAGTGCTACACACTAGATGATTAGATCTCTAGCTAGGAAAGTTGAAGTAACCTCTGTCCCTTCCACAATACCGGGAGTAGGTAAAGGAGCCTCTCATGGAGTTTATCAAACTGAAGTGAAAGGCTCTCTCTTAAAAGGGAAAGCTATTGCAGGAATTGAGAAAATGATTGTGATTCAGGATGTTGATGAGGAAACCATTGCTAATAAGAAGGTTATTGATGTGGGGGTTGGAGAGGAAGACATTGAGGACTATGGTTTGGATAGGTAGACTTCCATAATCATTGAATCAGAGCTCGCCAAACTAACGTTAATGTGTGAGATTCCCTTAAATGTCACCCTCAAACATTCTAAGAAAAATGACACTTCTAGCAAGGTGATTGACAAAGAAATAGCCTTCCATGCAACTACTCTCGATATAGGAGTCAGGATCCCTCTGGTCCCTTCTGTGCCCAAATTATTACATAACACCCTTCTTCACCTAATTTAACTTACTACTAAGGGATGGCAATCGATTATGTACGCCATTGTTTTGTGGAGGAGGTATCCAATAGTGACCACATACATGTTCTTTACATGCCCCATTTGACTTAAGGAAGACCAGCTTATCTGGCCAACATTATATGTATAATGAAAAAACCTTGATTTTTTAAAAAAGTGGTTCTATGTTGGTGGTAGACCTGTCAACATGTCATGTTCATGTTTGTGTTAAATTTTTCTCATTCAAACATGACCCGTTAAGCTAACGTGTGGGAAAATTCAAATTCATTCATAAAATTAATAGGTGATTCGTTAACAACCCGTTAATATATTAATGTTTTGAATTGTATATGAATTAACATATTAACACGTATTTACTTAACATGTTTTGCCCATTCACCGTCTATATTTTTTTTATTAACATTTTTCTCCATTTTAAAAATATAATAATACTTAATAATATGAAAAATATTAAAAAAATAAAAACTAAATATTCGACAATAATAAGAATACATAAATATTTTTCTCTAATTCTCTAAATTCTAATCAACAAAAACATTACTTCAGCCTTGGTCGAATTTATCTTCATCAACACTCAATTTGAAGATATCTCCACAAACTTTATCCAAATTGACATTCTCTTCATAAGAAACTATACATAAAAAAAATTAAAAATTAAAGTTACACAAATATATATATAAAAAAATAGTGACAAAAAAACATACATGAACATAAAAACTTTACCTTCTTTCTCAAAAAGCCAATCACGAGTACATATTAAAGCTTCCACAACTTCCGGCAAAAGAGAAATACGATATTGATCTAAAACTTTACCACCAATACTAAAAGAGGATTAGGAGGCAACCGTTAAAATAGGAATTACTAACATATCACTGGCTCATTGAGAAAGGGTAGGATAATGAAATTGCTCACATTTCCACCAATTAAGGACATCTAGTTCTTACTTTCTATCTAGCCTTTCTTCATCAAAATATTTATCCATTTCACTTTTTTTGCTTAAAGAAGTACCCTCCATGTAAGTAATATCAAAGTCATATAGCACACAAACAACAATTTAATTAGACAACTTATAAACAATTTATATTTATTAAGTGTAGTAATTTTATTTGGTTAAATGCAAAATAAGCTAAATATATAATTTTCCTAAAAAATGGTATCCCCAAATTCCAATTGGTTGGAAGTCTCATCCAAAATGTTGTTTGGCTTGACAAGATGAGAAAACTCATTCATATATACATTGAATAGAGAATTCATTGTATAACAAACATGCTTTATCTCAAGAGAATCCTTACCATAAAGCTTTGCATAAGCCCATTCAATAAGCTGAATTTTATATCGGGGATTTAAAATCAAAGCAATTGCAAGAACTAAACTATATTCAGACCAATACTTATTGAATTTCAAACTCATAAGTGTTCCCATCTTTCTCAAAAAGCTATCATTCTTTTCCACAGTTGGTTTGATATTATGTTGAATGACAAAAACCTTGGGAAAAAATAGATTTGATGTGGGGAATTTGGTTCCAGAAAAGAAGCAAGTGACCTCAAAAAAATACCCCAAAACCTTCGATATCTTTTCTATTTTATCCTATTCTTCTAAGGAAGGACAATATTTAAAATTTGAATCTGACAATTGCAAATTAAGGAATGCTCGACAATAAAAGATTACACTATCAAGCATAAGGTAGGTTGAGTTTCATCTAGTGGACAAATCTTGTCTTAACCCTTTCCTATTACCCACTATTTTTACTTGTGCAACACAATCATAAAATTTTTGTTTTCTTCCCGATGATCCCTTAATATACTTAATGCACTCACGAACCTTCACAACTGACTTATCAATTTCTTTAAGTCCATCTTAGACAATCAAAGTCAAAATGCGTACACAACATCGAACATGAAAAAATTTACCATTCAACAAAAGAACACCTGTAAAACTTAATTGAGTTTTCAAAAGATCAACAAAACAATCATTGGCAGAAGCATTGTCCAAAGTAATAGAAAATAACTTCTTCTCAATACCCAATCACTTAATAATAAATTAACTTTATATGGCAATGCAACACTAGTATGTGGAGAGGGCATAAGATAAAAATTCAAGATTTTCTTATTCAATTTCTACTCTTTGTGAACAAAGTGAACTCTGAGACTAACATATCCATCAATGGTGATAGATATCTATAAATCAGATGTTAAACACACTCTTCCTGGAATTGAACTCAACACAGTTTGCAACTTTTGCTTTTCATTCTTAAACATCCTCATCACATATGTTTTAGCAGCATTTCTAGAAGGCAACTTGAGATCAAGAGAAATATACTCAAATATGGCTCTAATACCCTCATATTCAAAAAAGTTAAAAGGCAAATTATGTTTGATAATTGCCTCTATTACTAAACCATGAAAAGTATATGATCAAAAGAGGGAGAATGAGATAAAACACTACTTTCACATTATTAACAAAAGCATTTACTTCACATCACCATATTTATTTTTAGGACAATTTTGCATATGATTCAACATATTTCCCGTTCCATGACTACTTTCACATATATATTGTATTCCACATTGCTTATACTTAGCACGCCTTTTTTTATCCTCACTAAGAGGCATCAATTCAAATAACGTCCAAGCACAAGATCTTAATTTACGATTGCCCTTACCTACTTGCAAAGGCATTCCTTTAGCTTTTTTCCTCGCTAGTTTTGTTTCCTCATTCTCTACTTTTTCAACATCATCTTCAGTTGAAATGTTCATAAGGTTCTTGATAGAATTACTTGAAGCTATATAGTATAAAATAATTAGTTATGACTTATAAATCCATATGTAATTGTAAATAATTTTAATTATAAAGAGATTAAACAAACAACAAAATATTATAATCATAAGAAATTATACTTAGTGGTTGAGATTGACTACTACTCATTTTAACTTCACAAGTTTCTTCTAGAGTTTGGGTGTTGGAATTCACAAGTTTCTGCCAAAGTATCAATTTTATTTTGTTTATAAGAGAATAAAAAAATAGAAAATAAATAATAAGTAGTAAATGTACATAAAGAATGTAATAATTACTGATAAAGTGAATAAATTTATCAAGAATCGAAAATAATTACTGATAGATACGATGTAAGTGGGTCGGATGGAGAACCAAATTATAATATGGAAAAGTTTTCAGCGCTAAAGATATTGAACTAGCTTGCAGGATCAAATGGTATTGTTTGATTATGGTATATATTAATTACTAGTAGTTGGCTAGATTAGATATTGGCCTTATGACATGTGTCTAATTTTGAGGATATTGAAAGACATATTATTAATTCAAACATTTTACCATAATTATGAACCATTTCCATCTAAGTCTATTTGAGAGAGACCTATGACTTGAGAAGGATAGAGAAATTCTATGACAAAAATATAACCTAACAATGTCCTTTTTGTCCATTGCAAACCTATAATTTCCAGCCATCTTTTGAAACACAATCTGATTAAACAACTTCCTACTTGATCATTCCATTTGTTTGCTAAGAAAATAATTAAAAAAATATTAAAATGTAAGAAATTTAGTGTATATAAATCAGCTAAACATCAAACCATTTAAGATCATGCTGTTTTAAACATATTATGTCAAGAAAAACCAAGATCTGGTTTTGATTCTAACACTCCCTCTCGTTCTTGAATAGTTCTAAATTCTAACAACACTACAAGTACTTGTCATATTATATATATATATATATATATATATATATATAAAGGTGTGAAGGAAACTTCTTGCCGTAGTGAACAAGTTGCCAAGTCCTAAGAAAAATAACTAGGTATTGAACAAGTAGCCTCTAAAATGGAACTGTAAAACTCAGTCCTGCCAGTGCCCACCTTTCTTTTTCAGAAGCAATTCCAACGATGTAGTCTTGTGAAAGAGAGAGAGAGATACAGAGAGTCGGTTGTGCCTGTAAAATATGGAATTAGCTATTGGCTGTTGCCAGCCTCGGTTGTTGTTGGGCATTGACCAAATCAAATTGTGGACTGAAGCCATTTAAAAAAAATACTGAAATCAGTATTGTTGTTAGTATTAATTATTAATTCGAAATCTACTGCATATTTCAAATAAAATAATAAATTCAAAAATGTCCCACCCAGATTGAGATTTCAAGTTCACAAGAGCAAGAAACAAATATAAAATACAAGAAATAAAATATTAAAGCGATTGGTGCGTCCACGAAAGTTATGGATCTTTGGAAAAGGAAAAACCACATACGAAAGAGAGAGGTGACTGGTGAGTGGTGAGGCAGACATAAACAAAATTAGGGTATCTAATAAAAGTATAAAAATTCCCCTGCTTAACGGGTTAAACAGGAACTCGTTTCAACCCATTAACATAATGGGTCCTTAAGAGGCTGACCCGTTATGAACCCAACCTGTGTTAGGTAAACCCGAACACTGATTTATTCGTGTGAGTTCGTATCATGTTAACGGATCATGTTTAAATTTTCCAGGTCTAGTTGGTGGTGAGTGGGAAGGAGAGGAAAATGAGGAATTAAAGGTTCCCTTCAATTACTCAAAATTAGATTGAAAGGTTGCAACTATTGAATTCCCAAGTACGACTCCTATGATTGAAGGGCTGATGTATAAGAATGAGGTTGAGAGAAAGGCTAGCTACTAGTTAGCTCCTAAGCGTTTAGCTGAAGCTAGCTTATGGAAGAGAATGGAGTAGCCCTCTAGTGATAGTTTAGCTTTCCTTTAGGTTTCTATAATTTAATGTCTTTACTTGCAAGCTAACTTTTTTTAGCTCTTTATGTTTGAGCTTTTCCACAGTTAATGCTCATCTGATTGCTGTCTTAAAAAACCTTTCAAGCAATAATAGGTCTCGGCAATCTCATCATCCCAAACAAAACCTCCAAAGGTTCTAAAGATAAAGGAAGCTGATTAGCAGGCCTACTCCTCTAAGGGGACCTCCTCGAATAAAGATCAAAACTCCATTCCTCCTTCTCCAATAACGAATATGACCAGGAGTATGTACACAGAGCGGACCCACTTTTCCTCCAACCAAGTGTCATTAAGGCCAATCCGAATTGATGCTGTGGTGGTTGGAAAGATGATGGTTCTTAAGAGTATGATCACTTTTATGAGGATTATTGTAGCGAATTTCCCCCTCAGCATTTGAGAACAACAGGAAAATGCTGAGGCAAATAAGCTAGTAGAAAAAGCTGAGTCTAAGGCTTTCAACATGAGTTTCCTCTCCTTTTCTCTCATTCCTTTAATTATCCATTCTCACATGCCTTTCGAGTAGATTTTTCACCATATTCCCTTTCCCTGGTAGCCTGTCTTTTCCTTCTTGTTTGTGGCTTCTAAGGGTAAGAAGATCAAAGTCTTATATGACTTTCACGAAAAAAATATATGGTAGCGGCCTTGGAGTCTAGAGACATGGCCAGTGTTAACTTCAAGTGTCTCCAAAATCGCAAGCTGAATTGAAAGCTCCAACTCAAAGAGCTATGGGGGAAAAAGAGAAATGGACCAAGAGTACAAAGACTTGGAATTAATTTTCGAGAAGTCTCAAAGTCAACAAAGCCAAAATATAAAGGTTGGACGAGGAAATTGAGGGGTTGAAAGCAAGTTTGCTAGGCTGCAGATTGATTTGAACGCTGTAGATGGGTAGGCTACTGATTAAATGATGATATGATTAAAGCAATTGTAGCTAGGAGGTACCCTCAGTTCAACATGGCAAAGCACGATACACTGGCTAGGGAGGAGGCTGAAGGGCACCAGCCAGGCAACACCTACTGAAGAAGTTGTTGATCCTCTTGTAAGTTAGAGTACCTAACCTGCCATGACTGAGGTTGCTGCTTGCTAGGAGGTTAACAAGGAAGGAGAAGCTGAAGGAGTGGCTAAAGAGTGAACTAGCCACTACTGAAGTCTTTACTTTGTCTTCGTGCTTTTGAGTTGCTTTTCCTTTTTTTTTTTTTCTTTTTACATTTGAATTTGTAAAGAAAATTTAGGTTGCCCTTTTTCTCCTTTGTACCCTTCTTTATGTACTGCAATAATTTTTTTGATTTGTATTTAATTTAAATTTTTGCACTTGTGTCCCTTTTACTTCTTGCAGGGTTTTGTAAATTTCAACTACTTTTTACTATCCATAGCCCTTACTCTCTCTTAGTTCAAAATGAATTAGGAAGAGTAGAAGTCTTGGTAATTTTTTTTAAAAAGTTAGCTAAATAAACAAAGTTACTCAGGTTACATAGTAGCTTTCCTTTATGTTGGTAACCTAGTTAATAACCTTTTACGCTTTTTGTCTCGCTAAGTAAGCTACTAGGTTCTATTAAGGTCTAAGAACCTCCTTCTCAAGAGGCTACATCTATCTTAGCAGTATATAGGACCCAGTCAATACTGGAGTCCACCTTGATAATCCACTTATAATATGAGGCTTGTCAGCCTCATCAACTAGTTCTTATTACAAGGGAGACCTAAGTAATCCTTTTATATTGCCTAATCTAAAGGTATTCAAAAAGTAGGTGGTTTCATTGGTTTGACCTTTCCTTTAGGTAGGCTAAAAGCAACCTAACTGGAGGATTGAATAGGGATGCTTCGTCGAACCATGCCTTACCCAACAGTGATCATTAATCGATAAAAATCTTGGGCATTATGTGAGGTAATGTGGTCCACAAACATTTTGTTCACAAATCACTGGTAGGTTGCTCTAGATTCTTCAAGCCAAAGGGCCTCACTTTGTAATAGTACAACTTGCTATCAATAATGAAAGATGTCTTTTTTTTGTTGGGACTGAACATCTTGATCTAGTTGTTACATGAATATGCATCCATAACGCTTAGCAATTGGTGGCCAACTATCGCATCAACCAGCTAGTCTATCTTGGGTAATGGAGAGCTATCTTTTAGGCATGCCTTGTAGAGGTCGATAAAATCCACATAGAGCCTCCACTGCCCATTGTGTTTCTTAATAAGTACAATATTGGCTAATCAAATTGGATAGTCAACATTTTGTTTTGAAGCCAACCTTCAATGTCAATGCCTACATCGCCTTATGAGACCACGCGAAGACGTCCGAGTTCTCTTAGAGAAACCAGATGGAGGCTTCCTTGACGTCTGCCTGTAAAAGAGCTTCTATCATTATTGTTTTGCTAAGATTGTCTAGAAATATACAAATTTCAATAAGTTCCTCGATTGGTTCTTCTCTTCGATAGTTGGCTTTCCCATTAGCCCATTCATCATGGTTGGTGAAATAACCACCTCTAAAATATGTGTTAATGTGTTTATTTGTTGAATTTTCACTTGTGTACTTGAGCACGAGTGTATTCGAGTAAGTTTGTGAAGCACTACGAGGACACAAAGTCTGAGAATGATAGGTTCTATGTCAGGCGCAAGGATGCACATAGAGGAGTTAAGTATAAAGTGAAGTTAATAGGAAATTTTGGATAGTTTTGACACCGCTTTGTAATTTGAGTATGACTCTCTCATCCAAGCTCCGATTAAGATGATTCAAGATGCTATGGAACGAAAAGAAAAAGTTCTACAACTTTTGCATTTTGTGTTTTGAGAAATACTCGATGCATCAAGGTCGAAATTGGACTTGGGATTGACATGCTACCAACGAAAGGCTCAACATCAACAATGGCAGTGCAAGTCAGGTACAATACCAGGCGCCTGACATTGGGCTTGATATGCATTATAGGAGTGAAGACACGAATGAAAATTGGACTAGTTTTGATGAGCAAACCCATGGGTGTCAGGTGCCAAGTCAGGTGCAATGACAGGCGCCTGACATTGTTCGAAGCATTGCATTTTCGCAACCCGAGCATGTCAAGCTCATAGTCAGGTGTAGTGATAGGCGTCTGACATGTTGTCCAACTGTACAGTCAATTTAGGACTGTGTGTGAGCGTGAATGTGGGTACAATTTGATTTGTGCCAGCATATATGTGCATGTGCGTGTCTTTAAAGTTGGCACCCATTTATGTGATTTTTATATATAAATTTATGATTTTTAATTGGTATTAGTTGACAATTAAGTAATTGATACTTTCCTTATAAAGTAAGAGCAATTGAATAAGGCAAGTTAACTAGGATTTTGACTTTAAATTAAAAGGTATCTAAGAGGAAAATTTTCTGCAATTCATTTCTCCTTTTAGTGTTAAAACTTCCTAGAGAAAATTTTAAAGAACTTTTGTGTAATCAAGTAATGACTTTTTAAGGTTTTTGAAGATTCAATGCAAGTTTCATATTTATCTATTGTTTATTTTAATTGTTTAAATCTCTCTTCTTCTCCAATAATTTATATGAATTGATTTAATGATTTATGTATAACAATATGGATTAGTGTGTGCTAGAAAATTTTGATCTAAGAATGAATTTTATCGTTTTAACAAAAATCACATGGATTAGATGAAAGTGTTGATTTTCACAAAAATACACATTGAATCCTTATTCTTTTTATGACTGATCAATATGCAAGTGTCAAGGCCGAATTTTTATCTTGATCTATCATTAATTCATGGCTGATTATGCATGTTAACATATAGATTTGATTAATCTCAATTAGATTGACTTCGAGCAACAATTTTTCTCAAGTATAAAATTATTTTAATTCAATTTATAAAGAGATTTTGTTTGCTAAAAAATTCTGGACATAATAGTTTGATTAACTCATCAAATATGTATGTTTAATTGAGCTTGGATTTATATTATGAATGCTGAAAATTATTGAATTATATGAAATTTGTGTGGTATCCATGTTATGGATTTTATTAGTTGTGATTGAAGTTAGCCAAAATCTATATAAGCATTAATTGAGTTATTTTGCTATGAAATATATATTTTGGACATAATGGATTGACAAATGCATGTACACTTGGTTTCTTAGTTGGTAAAACAAGTATGCAGCAGGATCACAGGTATCAAAGCATGAGCATGTGTATTCAAACATGAATATAAAATTTGGTTTTATAAGAAATGCACATTTTCAAGATTTATTGAAAAGCAAAGTATGTTTTCAAAGGAACACCTTGTAGGCAAATTTGGCAAGTTTAATATGGAGCTTTTGCATATATGGAACCGCATAAGAGAAGACTTGGTTTCGTTGGATCTGACCAAGTTTGTAAGGTTTACATGGGCACGTGTAGACGGATTTGTGTATGTAGGAGGACTCGTTGAGGATCACAATGAGGACATGGCTAATGCTCTTTGGCCGGAGTTATTGGCATCGGTTAATACTTGCATAGCTAGGATGCAAGTTGTTCCTTTTACCCCACTTATGCACATATGCCTTTTTGTTGTTTGAAGTCTCTTGGAATATGATGCTCAGCTATTCAAGGGATACTTGTATGGATTACCGACAGGTAATAGCTCCCATAGATATATGTATGAAAGTCTTACGGTGGTATGTTTTCAAACTAAATAAATAGGTTTTGGTTTGAACTATACAAGATATATTTGAAAGTAAGCAAGTATGCATTGATTCATGAATAAGCATAAACATTCCACGTTGTGTGTGTGTGTGCATCGTGGAACTTGCTGGGTGACTTGTCACTCACTCTTGTTTGCTTATGTGTGTAGGTAATGGTACTGAAAACTAATTAGATGAGACGTGGACTTGAGAAATGTGCAAGGTGGTATTTAGCTATGATATTCTGCATGATCCGAGTTAATAAAATGCTTTTGCTATACAATGTTTTAAACACAGTTACTCTGTTTAAATAAGTTTATAAGACCAAGATATTTGTTAAGTTTCTCTTTGCATGTAGATTTTGAATTTAAGATACAATTAATATTATTATTATTAGTAATATGTTAATTTTAAAGTTAGTATTGTTTTATGGATCCGAAGTTAAGAGGAAAAAGAAAAAAAATTGGTCTGATTTTACAAGGGCGTTACAGTTTTGGTATCAGAGCCCCATTTCTTTCAAACCCCATTTTCTTAAACACTTGTGGTTTATTTCAAATGTAATTAGATCATGCAACCCGTGAACCCCTTCGCAATCCCAAAGTACACACTTTATGCTTGTTTATGTGATTATTCTTACATGAATATACATTGAGACTATGTGTTTTATTTTGTAAAGATGGTAGGAAAGTTTGTTCGTTCTCGTGATAAGGTAAGTGTTGTTGAGTCACGCTATGAACCTCCTAAGAAGGGTTCAAAAGATGATCCTATCATAGTGAGTGATTTGGAGGAAGTTGACTAAGAGGATGAATTAGAGGTTAACAAGTACAAGTGGGACGCCGCATTTGACGCGATGCTTGACGAAGAATACCAAGTTCTAGTTTGGGAGTACGTGTGCGGGTTTAGAAACGCACTGCCCTTTGAGGAAGGAAAACATATACCGGCTTGGTTTACTAGTGAGGAGGACTATAAGAAGGAAGGAGACAAGATGCTTAAGTCTGACAAAGCAGTGAGAACAAAGATAATGAAGGAATTGGAAAGAGAAGACGTTGATCCTTTCAGATGCTCATGATTTGATACTAAACTTTAAAGCATAAAGAAGAAGCTGAAAGGAGATCCGAAGGATATGGACTTCGAAATGAGCTATACTAGGGTGAACGAAAAGGATTATCGGGATTCCGATGATGATGAGGATGAGGACCCTAAGACCCCACTCCATTATCATAGTGATGTGTTTTATGAGGATTCCTTGAATGAGGAGTCAGAGTTAGGGTTTATTTTTCTAAATTTACCTGGAACTTGCTTTTCATTTGTTTACATGTTTAAGTGTTGACTTGAATCACTTTGATGTGATAAACATTGTTAAATGTTATTTGGTTTTTTAATAAAGTATGAATATTTTCTTTTATATGACTATGTGCAAATTATGTGTGGTTGCTTAAAGAAAATATAATATTTGGCTGCATTATGTGGTGATTATATTTAAGTTATACATGATTTTTTTCTTTAAATGGTACGACCACCTAGACCAGCGAGTCCTAGTGAGGGAACTAATGCTGAAGCAATGATGCAAAATTTCCTTCAAGCAATGACGAATATGGCTGCACAAAACCGAGTGCAACAAAATGGGATTACAAGTGTAGTGGAACATTTTTAAAGACTACACCCACAGTCATTTGAAGGATCTTCAAATCTATTGCATGCTGAAAAATGGATAAGGGAGATAGAAAAGATTTTCACGTTGATGACGTGCTCCGATACGCAAAAGATCGCTTATGTTACGTTTATGCTCAGGAAAGACGCAAGTCATTGGTGGGATTTAACGAAAAGGACCTATGAAACTGCTAAAAACTTAATAGTTTGGACTAGGTTCAAAGAATTATTTCTAAAAAAGTATTTTCCATTTGTGAAGAGAAATGAGAAGGAATCGGAGTTCATTCAATTGACTTAAGGAAACCAGTCGCTTGTGGAGTACGAGCAGATATTTGATGAGTTGTCAAGGTTGCACCGCATCTGGTGGACACTGAAGAGCAAAAGGTGAGACATTTTGAAACGAGTTTATGACAAGATCTCTACAAAGCTGTAGCTGTGCTACGACTCGATACCAATGTTGAGGTGTAAGAAAGCGCGCAGATTATAGCCAGGGATGATTCCATGTCTGACACTAAGTCGGTAAACAATGAAAGGAAGTCTTGAAATAATAACAAGAGGAAACAACATGGATGCAAGAGTGGAGAGAAAAAGCATAAGTGTAATGGTGAAAGGAAGGATTTTCCATTATGTGCTATATGTAAGAAGTATCATTTTGGAGAGTGTTTTAAGAAGACTGGCACATGCTTTAGATGCAGAAAGATTGGACACATGGCTCATGAATGTCTGAAGGCATCTAAGGAGCAGAAACAGACTCAAGGATGAGTGTATGCACTGACTCATGATGAAGTAGAGAAAGACCCCTCTATCATTTTGGAGAGTGTTTTAAGAAGACTGGCACATGCTTTAGATGCGGAAAGATTGGACACATGGCTCATGAATGTCTGAAGACTTCTAAGGAGTAGAAACAGACTCAAGGATGAGTGTATGCACTAACTCATGATGAAGCAGAGAAAGACCCCTCTGTCGTTGCAGATATGGTTCAATTAGGTAATCTGATGACTTACGCTTTATTTGATTCGAGATCTATGCATTCCTTTGATCAAGACAAGTCGCATCTAAGATGATGGTGAAACCGTTAAGATTAGACTTTTTATTTCATGTGGCAACACCGTCAAGTGTTAGTATGTGTGTTGATTCTATGTTTAAGTCTTGTGAAGTTTCCCTTGGAAGCAACACATTACTTGTGGATTTGATTATACTTGAAATGTATGATTTTGATGTTATTTTTTGTATGAACTGTTTGTCTGTAAATAGAGCTCAAATTGTGTGCCAAGAGAAGCGAGTTATCTTTAGTCCACTTGATGGGCACTATATTGAATTCAAGGGTACGAAGGTTAATCCTTTGCCACGATTGATCTCTGTAATGCAACCGAGAAGGAGTTTACGAAAAGATTGCCAAGGTGTTGTTGATCATGTAGTTAACATAAATGCGGATGCTCGAGGCCCTCAACATGTACAGATAGAAAATGAATTTCTAGATGTGTTTCCTTAAGAACTACCAAAATTGCCGCCTGATTGAGAGGCGGAGTTTGCAATTAATGTTTTGCCGGGAACTACACCGATATCTAAGACACCGTATTAGATGGTACCTATAGAGTTGAAAGAGTTGAATGATCAACTGCAAAGAGCTATCGTGTTTACGAAGATTGTCCTTAGATCTGGTTATCACCAATTAAAGATAAAGGAGGCGGATATACAGAAAAGTACTTTCAGAATAAGATATGGACACTGAGTTTTTGATTATGCCATTCGGACTGACCAATGCACCTGCTGCTTTCATGGAATTGATGAATCGAGTGTTCATCAACTACTTGGATAAATTTATTATTGTCTTTATTAATGATATACTGGTTTATTCTAAGAGTGCTGAGGAGCATGAAGAACATTTAAAAGTTGTGGTATAATGGTTACGTAAAAAGCAACTTTATGCCAAATTCAAGAAGTGCGAATTCTGGCTGGAAAAAATTTCTTTCTTAGGTAAAGTTGTGACCAAGGAAGGGATACAAGTCGATTTGAGTAAAGTTATAGCTGTGCAAGATTGGAAAAGACCATCAAACGAAGGAGAAGTACGAAGTCTCTTAGATTTGGATGGTTACTACCGAAGGTTTATGAAAGGTTTTTCAATGATTGCTGTTCCGTTGATCCAATTGATAAAAAAGGATGTGAAGTTCAACTGGATTGAGACTTACGAGAAAATTTCATGGAGCTTAAAGAAAGACTAATTACGGCCCCTGTACTTACCATACTAAATGGAAAAGATATGTTTGTAATCCATAGTGATGCATTTGGCAAAGGATTGGATTGCGTAATTATGCAAAATGAGAAGGTAATTGCTTACGCATCACGACAGTTAAAGCCATATGAACACAACTATCCGACATACAACTTGGAGTTAGCTGCTATCATTTCTACATTGAAGATTTTAAGACATTACCTTTATGGTGTGAAGTGTGACATTTACGCTGACCACAAAAGTTTAAAGTATTTCTTTACTCAAAAGGAGGTGAACATGAGACAACAAAGATGGTTGGAATTGGTTAAGGATTATGATTATTCTATCAATTATCATCCTGAAGAAACTAACGTAGTAGCTGATGCTCTGAGTAGAAAGTATGTCGGTTTCAGTGGTAATTTAATTACTACGCAACTGTATATTTTGGAAGACCTGAGAAGAACGGATATTGAGTTAGTCCCTAACCAATATTCATACATATTGTCTACACTTAAGGTACAACCATCGTTGGTCAACAAGATTAAAGAAAAATAAGGAAATGACGCCAGTTTGAAAAAGATCAAGGGACAATTTTTCAAGGAAAGAGGCCTGAGTCTAATTTCGTTGAAGTTGGAACTTTAAAGATTGGAAGTCTCCTATGCATTCCTAACGTTGAAGGGATTAAAAAGAAAATCTTGGTGGAGACTTAGTGTACACCTTACACAGTACATTCTGGAGCTATCAAGATATATAAGGACGTTGCCAAAGTTTATTGGTGGAACAGTATGAAGAAGGACATAGCGATGTTTGTGGAGCAATGTCTAACATGTCAACAAGTGAAGATAGAACATCAAAGACCCTCTGAAATGCTTAAACCTTTGATGATTCCTGAATGGAAGTAGGAACATATTGCCATGGATTTTGTTGTGGGGTTACCATTGTCTCAACATGGTAATGATGCAATATGGCTAATAGTGGACCGACTTATAAAGTTTGCTCACATCTCACCTATGTGTGTGACGTATCCTATGGAAAAGTTGGCACAACTTTATGTTGATGAGATCGTGAGACTTCATAGAGTACCTGCCTTGAATGTGTTTGATCGTGAGGATATGGTGCGTGCTTATATACTGAATTTTCATGGGAATTGTGACAAACATCTACCACTTGTGGAGTTCGCGTACAATAATAGTTATTATGTAACTATTGGCATGGCATTTTATGAAGCTTTGTACGAAAAAAGTGTTGATCTCCAACACATTGGGATGAAGTAGGAGAGAGAAAACTACTTAGACCCGAGATTCTATAGAAAACAAGTGAAGTCATAAGTAGAATTTGGCAAAGAATGAAGGTTGCTCAAGATAGACAAAAGAGTTACGCTGATAATCGGCGGAAGACTCTGAGTTTCAATGTAGGAGACAAGGTCTTTCTTAAAGTAGCACTAATGAAAGGTGTTATAAAGTTTGGAAAGAAAGGAAAGTTAAGCCCACATTACATTGGACTGTTTGAAAATTTGTAAAAGATTGTTGATTTGGCTTATCATTTGGCTTTGCCACCAAATTTATCAAGTGTGCACGATATGTTTCATGTATCTATGTTAAGGAAGTACATGCATAACCTAGAGCATGTACTAGAGTTTGAGTTGTTGGAAGTAAGAGAGGATCTTACCTATGAAGAGAAACCAGTGGAAATTTTGGATCGACGAGATCAAGTGCTAAGGACTGAAACCATTCTTTGGAGGAACCATCCGGCGAAAGAGGCAACATGGGAACGTGTAGATGAAATGAAATCCAAGTACTCGAGTTTGTTTTCTGGTAAGTTTTATATCCTGTTCGAGTAATTTCGGGGACGAAATTTCTTTTTAGAAAGGGTGAACTGTAATAACTGACTCCAAAATGTGTGTGTTAATGTGTTTATGTGTGAAATTTTCACTTGTGTGCTTAGTACTAGTGTATTTGAGCGAGTTTGTGAAACACTACAAGGACACAAAGTTTGAGAATGACAGGTTCTATGTCAGGCGCAAGGATGCACATGGAGGACTTAAGTGTAAAACGATACTAATTGGAAATTTTGGATAGGTTTGACACCGCTTTGTAATTTGAGTATAACTCTCTCATCCGACCTTCGATTAAGATGATTCAAGATGCTATGGAACAAGAAGAAAAGGTTCTACAAATTTTCTGTTTTGCGTTTTGAGAGATACTGAATGCATCAAGGTCCAAATTGGACTTGAAATTTCTATTAGGTGCAAGTCAGGCGCCTACAATTAGGCCTGACATCCTACCGAGGAAAGGCTCAACATCGACAATGGCAATGCAAGTAAGGGGCAATATCAGGCGCCTGACATTGCGCCTAACATGCATCATAAGAGTGAAGACATGAACGAAAATTGGATGAGTTTTGGCGAGCAAACCCATTGGTGTCTAGTGCCAAGTCAAGTATAATGATAGGTGCCTAACATTGTTTGAAGGTTGGCATTTCACTACCCAAGCATGTCAAGTACATAGTCAGGCGCAGTGATAGGCGCCTGACATGTTGCCATTGTACAGTCAATTTAGGGTTGTGTGTGAGCGTGAATGTGGGTACAATTTGATTTGTGCCAACATGTATGTGCATGTCTTTAAAGTTGACACTCATTTATGTGTGTATTTGATATTTAAATTTATAATTTTTTTTAATTGACATTAGATGATAATTAAGTGATTGATACTCTTCTTACATCAAATAAGGAAAGTAAGAGCTATAAAATAAGGCAAGTTTTGACTAGAATTTTGTCTTTAAATTAAGAAGCATCTAAGAGGAAAATTTTCTGCAATTCTCTTCTCCTTTTAGTGTTGAAATTTCCTAGAGAAAGTTTGTATGATCAAACAAGGATTTTTTAAGGTTTTTGAAGATTCAAGACAAGTTTCATGTTTATCTGTTGTTTATTTTAATTGTTTGAATGTCTCTTCTTCTCCAATAATTTCTTTGGATTGATTTAATGATTTATGCATGACAATATGAATTGGTGTGTGCTGGAAAATTTTGATATAAGAATGGGTTTTATCGTTTTAGCAAAAATCACATGGATTGCATGAAAAGTGTTGATTTTTACAAAAATACATATTGAATCCTTATTCTCTTTATGACTGATCCCTATACAAGTGTAAAGACGAAATTTTTATCTTTATCTATCATTATTTCATGGCTGATTATGCATGTTAATGTATAGATTTGATTAATCTCAATTAGATTAACTTCAAACAACAATTTTTCTCAAGTCTAAAATTGTTTTAATTCAATTTATAAAGAGACTTTGTTTGCTGAAAAATTCTAAGCATAATAGTTTCATTAATTCAACAAATATGTATGTTTAATTGAGCTTAAATTTATACTATAAATGCTGAAATTTTTTGGACATTAGTATGCATGCTATATATGAATAATTTTGCAATTTAGGTTGCTGGAAATTATGGTATTATATGAAATATGTATGGTATGCATATTATGAAATTTATTAGTTGTGATTGAAGTTAGCCAAAACCTATATAAGCATTAATTGAGTTGTTTTGCTATGAAATATATGTTTTAAACATGATGGATTGATAAATGTATGTACACTTGGTTTCTTAGTTGGTGAAACGAGTATGCATGATTACAGGTATGAAAGCATGAGTATATGCGTTCAAACATGAATATGAAATTTGGTTTTAGTGAAAATGTACATTTTCAAGATTTATTGAAAAATAAAATATATTTTCAAAGGAACACCTTGTAGGCAAATTTGACAAGTTTAATATGGAGTTTTTGTATGTATGTATGGAATTGCATAAGAGAAGGATTGGTTTTGTTAGATTCGACCAAATTTGCAGAGTTTACATGGGCACATGTAGACGAATTTGTGTATGCAAGAGGATTCATTGAGGATCACAATGAGGGCATAGCTAATGCTCTTTAGCCGGAGTTATTGGCATCAGTTAATACTTGCATGGCTAGGATGCAAGTTGTCCCTTTTACCCCACGTACGCACGTATGGCTCTTCGTGGTTTGAAATCTCTTTAGATATACATCTCTACTATTCAAGGGATACTTTTATGGATCACCGACGAGTAATAGCTCCCATGGATATATGTATGAAAGTCCTACAATGGTGGTTATATTTTCAAACTAAATAAATAGATTTTGGTTTGAACTATGCAAGATCTATTTGAAAGTAAGTAAGTATGCATTGATTCATGAATAAGCATAAGCATTCCACGTTGTGTGTGTGTGTGCACGATGGAACTTGCTGGGTGACTTGTCACTCACTCTTATTTGCTTATGTGTGTAGGTAATGACATTGAAAACTAATCAGATGGAACATGGACTTGTGGAATTTGCAAGGTGGTATTCGGTTCTGATATTCTGCATGATCCGAGTTAATAAAATGCTTCTGCTATATAATGTTTTAAACATAGTTCCTCTGTTTAAATAAGTTTATAAGACCAAGATATTTGTTAAGTTTCTCTTTACATATTGGTTTTGAATTTAAGATACTATTAATTTTATTATTATTAGTGGTACGTTAATTTTAAAGTTAGTATTTTTTTTATGGATTCGAAGTAAAGAGGAAAAAAGAAAAAAAAATAGTCTTATTTTACAAAGGGCGTTATAGTTGGCTCCTAGTAAGGATATACCAGGTTGCATATCCTTTGGCCCCTACTCCCTAGACTTAATGTGAACGTCTCTTGTTGAGCCTAAACAACTTCTACCTCCTCGACTACTGCAAAGAGGTATGCATTAGATGTGAGCTCTGCAAGATTAATCTCTATTGTTTGGCATGCTTTCCTTGATGCAAGTCTTCCTTTGAGTCGTAGATCCTAACCTCAATGTGGCTTTAGAGTGCTAACATTTGTTCCAGCAGGTTATGCTTAAATGGGGTAAGCTCCAATCGTTGTGCAAAAGAAAAAGTAGTCATCTCAACTTTATAAACTCGATGAGGAGTTTGCTTAACTAAATTAAGGACTGGCACTGGTGTTCGAAGGTTACTTCAACCTTGGCTAGGTGGTCAAGTAGCAAAGCTTCTTGGTTTCTAGGAAGTGATGTGGACCCCTGACCCATTCTGACCACTTGAACAATACCTAAGGTTGACGCATAAGTCTTATTTAAACCTTTTATTAAAATTTTTTTTCTTTAATCTAGTTAGAAAGCTTTTTGGCCACATCACCAATTTAATTAATTAAACCTATATTTGGATCAATACATGTCATTTAAATAAGAAAAACAAATTCAAAAGTTAAATAAAATTGTAATAGCTTTTCAACTAGGGGTTCAATATAATATATGAAATGATATCATTTGCGTGTAAAAATTGGTCTGCATGCAAAACACGTGCAAAAAAATGAGAAAAAAAGATGAGATGGAGAAAGCAAATAAATCATTTTGCATTTCATTAAAGAATGGAATGAAAATTCATCATTTTCCAAATAGGAGTCCACCCCCTTAGGTTTTATAGAGTTGACATCTCATTTCTTATCTTTTTCTTCTTCCTCAACTTATAATGGGCGAGTTGTATTTTAGATAAATTTAGTTAAATTGGTGGACAATTTAGGTATATATTAAAACATATAAGCAACAAACACTTTGTTAGTGATGAAGACGATGTCACTAACAAAATATATATTTTACAATGAGATTAAAACTTCGCTAGTATCGAATTAGTTCGCTAATGCCGAGTATAAACACTTTGATATATATATATATATATATATATACATGGAATATCAAACTAAATTAGATGACGAACTAGTTTGCTGGTGATGAAGTTAGATGAAGTATAAATATTATACAAAATTCCAAACTTCGCTAATGACAAGGTTGGACGAAGCACTTCGGTAGTGTCGTAATGTTGAATCACACACAACTTTATGTAGAAAAATCAGATTGACCAGTTCCATAGGAAGATAAATTCGTCCTATGAAAATAATCAAAATCTTTATCCTGCATATGCTATGAATTTCTAAATTCAGTATGCACGACGAAGCATAATGAAGCACGACAAAGCAACTTGGGCAATACATGACGACGCAAAGGGACAACATTATGCAGCAAAAACAGACTGACCAATTCTATCGGTAGGGAGAGAACATTGCATATTCGGGGACATTTTGCTCATTTTAGGATAAAGTATTGATTATACATTAAATAAGATTAAAAAAATTGAAATATATGGAGCTCAGTAGCCTATCTAATTATGCCTACCTAGTTCATCTCACCTAATTTAACCTACGTCAGCCCACCTAGCCCAATGAATTATGTGTACATTTTTTAAAAACAAATAATTTTTTTTTCTTACTTCTCCTCTAGCCTAACTTCTGAGCCCCTCTCTTGTGTGTCTCGTGTTTTAATCTTCTCTGGCAACCTAGTGCCTGCATCTTCTCCAGTCACCCAACATCTATGCCATGGCTTGATTATGGTCGAACCTAGATGCCTGCCACACCCTTCTCATCCCATGTCTTCCTCTCTCAAGTCAAGGGTTGCTACCGCTCACCCTGCCCGAACTCTAGCAACTACTACCTTACCATGTCTTCCTATCAAGTAAATTCAATACAACTTACCGTATATTCTTCCTTTGTCATGTTGCATTTAAATAAGGGTTTTTTGATGTCAGAGCTAATGGTAGGGTTTCTTAACTTATTTTAGCCACTTTTTATAGGAATTAAAATTTTAGCTGCTTTTCTTGTTTATGGTTGATGTTTTTACCAAACTACCCGTTTTTAATATTAAAACCAAAAAGTATGTATATCTCTCAAATTAATGAAATACAAAAACATCTATTACATACACAAAAGAAACATGAATCAGAAAACCTATCCATTGAATCTGAGATTTGATCTAAAACATTTCCGAATGAAAGTAAAACAAACAAAGCTATAACAAGCATTTGAGCTTTTATAAGTTAATATATGCATCTCATTTTACATTTTTTTTTTTTTTAAGTTTCAATTGGGTTGATGATTTTTTGTAATAATTTTGGGGTTCGATATGAGATTTTTTTTTTAAAAAAAAAGACAAAAACTGTGAAAATTCACATATGCTAAGAAAAAAAGCAAATGGTGCCCACTGACAGTCTAGTGGTGGCCCTTCGACGGCCTACCAGACCATTGGTGGTTAAGCAAATTGTGACCGTCGATGGCCCACTGGCAGGCTGGTAATGCCAACCATAAGGCTGTCAATGGCCCACCGATGGTTGTTGTTAGCTCACCTTCAAACCAAAGATAAATTTTAGTAGTAAAAATTTACAGCACTTTTTGTTTTGGATTTTACTTTATCATGTTATCATTTATTTCTCAATTGTAAATAGGTACTATGACTCTGAATGTACTATTATAATTGATGTGTTTTATTTGGCAAGTGATGTTGTAATAACCGCCTCCAAAATCTGTGTATTAATGTGTTTATTTGTGGAATTTTCACTTGTGTGATTGAGCATGAGTGTATTCGAGCGAGTTTGTTAAGCACTACGAGAACATGAAGTCTCAGAATGACAGGTTCTATGTCAGGCGCAAGGATGCACATGGAGGAGTTAAGTGTAAAATGAAGCTAATTGAAAATTTTGGATAGTTTTGACTCCACTTCGTAATTTAAGTATAACTCTCGATTGAGATGATTCAAGATGCTATGGAATGAGAAGAAAAAGCACTACAACTTTTGTAGATGCACTAAGGTCAAAATTAGATGCACTAAGGTCAAAATTATACTTGAAGTTGCTATCAGGTGCATGTCAGACGCCTGCAATTGGGCCTAACATGCTATCGAGGAAAGGCTCAACATCGATAATTGCAGCGCAAGTCTGGCGCAATGTCAGACGCCTGACATTGGGCCTAACATGCGTCATAAGAGTGAAGACATGAACGAAAATTAGACGAGTTTTGGCTAGCAAACCCATGGGTGTCAGGTGCCAAGTCAAGTGCAATGATAGGTGCCTGACATTGTTCGAATCTTGGCATTTCCACAATCCAAGCATGTCAGGCGCATACTCAGGCTCAGTGACAGGCGCCTGACATGCTGCTGAACTGTACTGTCCATTTAAGGATGTGTTTGAGCGTAAATGTAGGTACAATTTAATTTGTGCCAACATATATGTGCATGTGCGTGTCTTTAAAGTTGACACCCATTTATGTGTGTATTTGATATTTAAATTTATAATTTCTAATTGGCATTAGTTGACAATTAAGTGATTGATACTTTCCTTATATGAAATAAGAAAAGTAAAAGTTATGAAATAAGGCAAGTTTTCACTTGGGTTTTGTTTTTAAACTAAGAGGCATCTAAGAGGAAAATTTTATGCAATTCTCTTCTACTTTTAGTGTTGAAATTTTCTAGAGAAAATTTTATTGGAATTTTGTATGATCAAGTAAGGATTTTTCAAGTTTTTGATGATTCAAGGCAAGTTTCATGTTTATTTGTTATTTATTTTAATTGTTTGAATCTCTCTTTTTCTCCAACAATTTCTATGAATTGATTTAATAATTTATACATGACAATATGGATTGGTGTGTGCTGGAAAATTTTGATCTAACAATGGGTTTTATATCATTTTAGTGAAAATCACACAGTTTACATGAAAATTGTTTTTTTTTACAAAAATACACATTGAATCCTTATTCTCTTTATGACCGATCCATATACAAGTGTCAAGATGGAATTATTATCTTGATCTATCATTAGGTCACGGCTGATTATGCATGTTATCATATAGATTTGTTTAATCTTAATTAGATTGACTTCAAGCAACAACTTTTGTTGAGTCAAAAATTGTTTTAATTCAATTTATAAAGAGATTTAGTTTGCTAGAAAATTCTGGGTATAATAGTTTGATTAATTCATCAAATATGTATGTTTAATTGAGTTTGGATTTATACTATGAATGCTGGAATTTTTTGGACATTAGTATGGATAGTATATATGAATAATTCTGCAATTTAGGTTGCCAGAAATTATGGAATCATATGAAATTTGTATCGTATGCATGTTGTGAAATTTATTACTTGTGATTGAAGTTAGCCAAAACCTATATAAGCATTAATTGAGTCATTTTGCTTTGAAATATATGTTTTGGGCACGATGGATTGTTAAATGCATGTACACTTGATTTCTTAGTTGGTAAAACAAGTATGCATGATCACAAGCATGAAACCAAGAGCATGTGCATTTAAACATGAATATGAAATTCGGTTTTATAAGAAATACACATTTTCAAGATTTATTGAAAAAGCAAACTATGTTTTCAAAGCAACACCTTCTAGGCAAATTTGACAAGTTTAATATGGAGCTTTTATATTTATGTATGGAACCGCATAAGATAAGGCTTGGTTTTATTAGATCCGACCAAGTATGTAGGGTTTACATGGGCACATATAGACAGATTTGTGTATGTGGGAGGACTCATTGTGGATCACAATGTGGGCATGACTAATGTTCTCTGGCCGGATGCAAGTTGTCCCTTTTACCCCCACTTACGCACATATGCCTCTTTGTGGTTTGAAGTCTCTTGGAATATGATGCTCAGCTATTCAAGGGATACTTGCATGGATTGCCAACGGGTAATAGCTCCCATAGATATGTGTATGTGAAAGTCCTACAATGGTGGTTTTGTTTTCAAACTAAATAAATAGGTTATGGTTTAAACTATGCAAGATCTATTTGAAAGTAAGCAAGTATGCATTGATTCATGAATAAGTATAAGCATTCCACATTGTGTGTGTGTGTGCACGGTAGAACTTGCTGGGTGACTTGTCACTGACTCCTTATGTGGGTAGGTAATGGCACTGAAAACTAATTAGATGGAACGTGGACTTGGCGAATCTGCAATGTGGTATTCATCTATGATATTTTGCATGATCTGAGTTAATAAAATGCTTCCGCTATGCAATATTTTAAACACAGTTACTCTGTTTAAATAAACTTATAAGACCAAGATATTTATTAAGTTTCTCTTTACATGTGAGTTTTGAATTTAAGATACTATTATTATTATTATTAATACGTTAATTTTAAAGTAAATATTGTTTTATGGATCCAAAGTAAAGAGGAAAAAGCAAAAAAAAATTTGGCCTTATTTTACAAGGGGCGTTATAGATATAAAGGTGACGATGATCATTGGCAATTCAAGAATTTTGTATCGGAACTGACTGTTGTTTCTCAAAATTATACTTATGACCAATTAATGGATGAGGTTTACAACATCTTTAATGTAGATAGGGATACACATAATTTAAAGTTTAAATATTATTATATAGTAAGTTACCAAGTATGTACTCCATAAGAAATAAGACGAGATAAAAATATAAAAACATTTCTTCAAATAGTGAAAAAAGTTATGTCGATGACTCCATTATATGATGAGATTCAAAGGAGAGAGCCAATAATGAAATATTTCTTACTTTAAATTTGGATAGTAAAAGCAATCATTTGTCATCTTCTTACCCTTCTACTCAAATTGGAGAAAGATTGAGAAAGGAAGAACATATAAGTGTATCCAATGTGGAGGAAGCTTAATTGTTGGAAAGTCAAATACCTTAAAGTCTTATACAAGAATCTCAACATGTGTGGGAAGGTTCTATTCAGGAAATTAAACAGGAATGGGACACTCAATTCTTGGAAGATATAACACCTTGAGAAAGTAAAGAATTTTGGTAAACTCAAATGCTAGAAATCAAAACACCTTAGGAAACTCAAACACCTTTTCAAACTCAATTGTCACAAAATCAACATGTACGAGAAAGTTCATTGCCTCTATCTCAAGTTCCAGTAACTTTATTATAGAAAAAAATGATATCATCAAGTGATGGTAGAAAAAGTGAATTTGGTGCTGAGTCTTTTCCACTACCAAAAATACCAAGTGAAGGTGGTTTAGTTTCACATAATTCTACAACATCTTTACAAAGCAGCTCATCCCAGTATATGGATATAAAATCAGGTTCTTCTAATAAGGATGAGTTTCACACTGGCAAAGTGTACGTTGAAAAAAAAGAATTGAAGCAAAACTTGTACTTGTATACAGTTGAACACAACTTTCAATTCAAGGTTGTGCACTCATCCAAAACTCAATATGAAGTTCGGTGCTTCCCTGATACTTGCAATTGGCATCTTCAAACCAACAAGATCTCATATTCAGAGAAGTTATTCATTATAAGGGCATATGAAGACATGATTATCTTCAATATTCGCAAACTGTCAATGGAAATCATAGGCAAACTATTAACAGAGTTATTAGAGATCTATAAATGAAAAATATGATGGAATCACTCCTATATACAAGCTACATAAGATAAAATTTTATGTGAAGCTAAAATATAGTGTAGACATATTTTATAATAAAGCATGGTGGGCAAGAGAACATGCATTAACAGGCACTGCATAACAGCCGTTCTCATGGCTATCACCATATTTTGCAATATTGGAAGCTAATATTTAAAGAATAGTCATACACATTGTTACTGATAATGGAAAAAGTTTTAAATTCTATTTCATGGCATTAGGAGTAAGCATACGAGAGTTTCATTCTAATATAAGGTCAATTGTTGCTATTGATAGGACAACTTTGAAACATGAATATCGTGACTATCTATATATTGTTGCACCTATAGATGGAAATGATCAAATTTTTCTACTTGTTATTGGTGTAAGGGGATGCTGAAAATGAAGCTGCATACATATGGTTCTTCCAGTGTTTTAAAGAACATATAGAGAACCTCACAATTTGGTTTTTATATCGAATAGACATAAAGGTAATGAGAATATATTGATGATTGTTTATTACATGAAGTATGTATGTATCATATTAATCAAACCTTAAGGCTAAAAGGTTTGGACATGAAGATCAAATCCTCGCTACTTTTTACTTAGCTGCGAAGGCGTGTTTTCCGTTAAGGTTTGACTACTATATGAATGAGTTGCAGAATATAAACATAGGGACAATTGAATGCCTATCCAAAATAGAAGTTGAAAGGTGGCCTCGTTATCAGTTTATGGTTATTCATACAATACGTTGACTGCAAACATTTCTGAATGCATGAATGCAATACTCCGTAAGAGAAATGTCACTTGTGCCTTTGTTGGAAACTATTCGATTTAAGTTACAACAATGGTTGTAGGATCATCAAATCATTGCCGGTAATATGACAACTATACTGACGATATGGACCGAAGAATGATTGAAAAAGAGGGAAGAAGCTGCACAACATTCATTTGTTACACCCATCAATCATAATGAGTATAAAGGGTACGATCAATTTGACTACCAATTCTTGCAACTGCAGAAAGTTTGACATGGATCAGTATTCTTATGTGTATGGTATGGCAACATGTTTGTACAGACATATCGAGTTTCATAATATGTGGTCAAAGTATTACCATGCCAACACACTTTGTGCAGCTTGTGGAGATTCTATATATCCTGTTGGTGACACATGTCAATAAGAGGTTCCACATGAAATTCAAATGAATGTAGTATGACCCCTATACAGTAGAAGACGTGTTATTGGTAGACTAAGAAAAAATAGAATATTGTCTTAATGAGAGGAAAATATGAAATATAAATGTGGTCGATGTGGAATGATGGAACATAATTAAGCAAGATGTACTGAGCTAATAAATCAGGAAGGCGATAGTGGAACTACTGGTGGTGGTGCAAACTAAAATATTTTTAATTTTTTTTTATTCACATGTATTAATATGATTATATATCATATATAATTTATGGAGAATCATTAAACTAAACTATGTATATATTTTTTTATATCTATACTTTATGGTTTTTAATGGTGAATCATTTTATCATATGACTTTGCGCAGCAGCGTATACGTTTGTTTTCATAAATAAACTTCAAGTGGAATTTTTACATGATTCTAATTGGAAATAAAAGCCAAGACATGAAAATTTATCAATGATTATTTTTAAATTTTCTAGGTAGCCAATAGAAACAAAGTTGAGGTGGAATTTGAGTTTGAAAGCTGTCTCGGCAAATTGACGTACTATTGGAAGAAATTATATTTGGAGACTCTTTTAAACTCTGATTGATACATATAATATATTTTTAAAAAACTAAGAAATTAAAATTTATTTTTCTTACATTTTTAGAATTTTCTAGGTCGATTTAGGCATCCAAAAAAATGTACGAATCAGACTAACCTGTAAAGTCCACCAAGGAGGTGTGGTGGTGCCCATTGATAGGGTGGTAGTGCCTACCGCCAAAGCATCGATGGCTTACTAACAGCGTGGTGGTGCCTACTAATAGTGTGATGGTGCCCACCACCATACCAATTATGTACACTGTTGGTGAAAACTAAATTTCAAGACCTTATTGAACTCCAATTTATGCATATAATATATGGTTGGAAAGCAAAAAGGTTAAATTTTATTTTACATATTTTTTTAGAATTTTTTGGGGTGAATTTAGGCCTCCAAAAAAATATATGAATCAGATTGATGTGTAAAGTCCACCAAGGAGGTGTCGTGGTACCCATCGACGAGGCGGTGGTGCCCACCATTAGGCCAACGGTGTAATGGTGCCCACCACTAGACCAGATTTGTGCATTGTTGGTTGACACTAAATTTCAAGACCTTACCGAACTTTGATTTATACATATGATATATAGTTGGAAATTTAAGAAATTAAACTTTATTTAACATATTTTTTAAAAAATGTCTAAGTTGATTTAGGCATATAAAAAAATATACGATTCAGATTGATGTGCAAAGTCCACCGAGGAGGTAATATGTACATAATTGTTGTTAGTTAATTATAATTTTTGTTAATTGATTATGTAGTTATTTAGTTGTTAATATGAACATATTATATGATAAAATTACAAAATTTAAATGGTGAAATAATTAAGTATGTATGTACAAATTATATAAATAAACATAACATAATTCATAGTACAAAACTAAGTTGATAATTCTCTATTGTACACCTTAATTGCATATTTTTGTCTAAAAAAATTCATATATCTTGGCTAAAGTTAATTTTTATTTTTGCAAGTAAATATTCAGTAGTCTTTAGTATGAAGACTCTGCAGTCGTCACTCTAAAACAAATTAAAAGCAAGCACAATTACTTTAAATAAGTACATGTAACACAATTACACTATATATATAAAATGATTAATAAGGTTTATATAAAACGTGCCCATTTTCTTGTCTTGGAAAATTATCAACATAAGAATTTCAGAATTGATTCAAAATTCCCTTAATGTTGGGTCGGTGAACGAAAAAATTTGTTTGTCTCACGATGTATGGCAGCATGATCCATAATGGTTTGAATTATTCATGATTCGTGAATTTACTAAGTATCAAATCATATAGGTATACATGCTGCTTGCATAAATTAATTTTGGTCAACACCCAATGAGTATATTTGATATTAAGCGGCATGAGGACCTATAAAAAAAATTTAATTAGTGACAATAATAATAATAATAAAACCAATTACTATGGACATAAATAATTTATGCAAGTAATACATACAAAATCACAATCAACCCAATTTTTTTATTCAGGTTTGTATACAATGTCCGAAATATAACCAAGGAAAGTCATATCATAAGTATTTTTCTTTGTCTTGCCATTTTTTCTCCATTCCTTAAAATGCGGCCATCGCCTTTCAATATTTCCTTAGATTTATAAAAATAAAATATAAAATATTCATTAAAAAAATCATTCATTATTGTTAATTATAAAATATATACTGTATAATTAAAATTTATTGCAACTATTAACTTATCCAAAAATATGCATAATCACAGTCGTCTTTAGGCAGAATTATAATAACCGCCTCCAAAATGCATGTGTTAATCTGTGTATTTGTGGAATTTTCACTTGTGTGCTTGAGCACCAGTGTATTCGGGCAAGTTTGTAAAGCACTACAAGGACATGAAGTCTGAGAATGACAGGTTCTATATCAGGCGAAAGAATGCACATGGAGGAATTAAGTGTAAAATGAAGCTAATTGGAAATTTTTGATAGTTTTGACACCACTTCGTAATTTGAGTATAACTCTCTCGTACAAACTTCAACTGAGGTCATTCAAGATTCTATGGAACGGGAAGAAAAAGTTCTACAACTTTTGTGTTTAATGTTTTGAAAGATACTAGATGTATCAAGGTTAAAATTGGACTTGAAGTTGTTGTCCGGTGCAAGTTAGGTGTCTGCAATTGGGATTGACATGCTACTGAGGAAAGGCTCAATATGGACAATCGCAGTGCAAGTCAGGTGCAATGTCAGGCGCCTGAAATTGGGTCTGACATGCGCCGTAGGAGTGAAGACATTGACGAAAATTGGACGAGTTTTGCCGAGCAAACCCGTGGGTGTCAGGTGCCAAGTCAGGTGCAATGACAGGCGCCTGACATTGTTCGAAGCTTGGCATTTCCGCAACCCGAGCATGTTAGGCACATAGTCAGGCGCCTGACATGCGGCCGAATTGCATAGTCAATTTAGGGTTGTGTGTGAGCGTGAATGTGGACACAATTTGATTTGTGCCAGCATGTATGTGCATGTGCGTGTCTTTAAAGTTAACACCCATTTATGTGTGTCTTTTATATTTAAATTTATTACTTTTAATTGGCATTAGTTAACAATTAAGTGATTGATACTTTTCTTATATTAAATAAAGAAAGTAAGCAATGAAATAAGGCAAGTTTTGAGAGAAATTTTTGTGTGATCAACTAAGGATTTTTCAAGGTTTTTGAAGCTTCAAGGTAATTTTCATGTGTATTTGTTGTTTATTTTAATTGTTTGCATCTCTCTTCTTCTCCAACAATTTCTATGGATTGATTTAATGATTTATGCACGACAATATAGATTGGTATGTGCTGAAAAATTTTGATCTAAGAATGGGTTTTATCGTCTTAGCGAAAATCACATGGATTACATGAAAAGTGTTAATTTTTACAAAAATACACATTGAATCCTTATTCTCTTTATGACCGATCTATATTCAAGTGTCAAGACGGAATTTTTTCTTGATCTATCATTAAGTCATGGCTAATTATGCATGTTAACATATAGATTTGATCAATCTCAATTAGATTGACTTCAAGCAACAATTTTTGTTAAGTCTAAAATTGTTTTACTTCAATTTATAAAGATATTTTTTTGTTGGAAAATTCTGAGCATAATAGTTTGATTAATTCATCAAATATGTATGTTTAATTGAGTTTGGATTTATACTATGAATGCTGGAATTTTCTGGACAATAGTATACATGGTATATTTGAATAATTATGCAATTTAGGTTACTAAAAATTATGGAATTATATAGAATTTGTATGGTACACATGTTATGGAATTTATTATTGGTGATTGAAGTTAGCCAAAACTTATATTAGCATTAATTGAGTTGTGTGTGTGTGTGTGTGTGCACGGTGGATCTTCCTGGATGATTTGTCACTCACTCTTGTTTGCTTATGTGTGTAGATAATGGCACTGAAAACTAATTAGATGGGACTTGGACTTTTGGAATCTGCAAGGTGGTATTCAGCTATGATTTTCTGCATGATCCGAGTTAATAAAATACTTCCGCTATGCAATGTTTTAAACACAGTTACTCTATATTAATTATAGTATAAAACCAAGTTAGTATTGTGGATTTAAGTTTGTCTTATTTTACATATGGGTTTTGAATTATAGTACTTTATTTATTAATTATAATAATTGTGTGTACACACATTTTATAAGTTTTATTCTTACATGAATATACATTGAGACTATGTGTTTTATTTTGTAAAGATGGTAGGAAAGTTTGTTCGTTCTTGTGATGAGGTAAGTGATGCTGAATGCTATGAACCTACTAAGAAGGGTTCAAAAGATAATCTTATCATAGTGAGTTATTTGGAGGATGCTAACTAAGAGGATGAATTAGAGGTTAACAAGTTCACCGATGATGTGATGCTATGCATTTTAGTTTGGGAGTATGTGTGCTGGTGTAGAGACGGACTACCTTTCGAGGAAGGAGAACCTCTTTCGGTTTGGTTCACTAGTGAGGAGGATTATAAGAAGGAAAGAGATGAGATGCTTAAGTATGAAGAAGAGAAGAAAGAAAATGAAAGAATTGGAAAGAGAAGACTTTGATCCTTTTTTATGCTCGTCATTTGATACTAAACTTCAAAGTACAAAGAAGAAGTTGAAAGGAGATTCGGAGCATATGGACTTCGAGATGAGCTATGCTAGGGTGTACGAAAGGATTATCAGGATTCCGATCTAAGACCCCACCCCATTATCATAGTGATGAGTTTTATGAGGATTCCTCGAGTGAGAAGTATGAGTTAGGATTTATTTTCCTAAACTTACCTGGAACTTTCTTTTCAGTTGTTTACATGTTTAAGTGTTGACTTGAATCACTTTGATGTGATAAACATTGTTAAACGTTATTTGATTTCTTAATAAAGTATGGATATTTTCTTTTATATGACTATATGCAAATTATGTGTGGTTGCTTAAAGAAAAGATAATATATGGTCGCATGATATGGTGATTATTATACGTGCTTTCTTTCTCTAGATGGTACGACCACCTAGACCAATGAGTCCTACTGAGGGAACTAATATTGAACCAATGATGCAAAATTTCCTTCAAGCAATGACGAATATAGCTGCACAAAATCGAGTGCAATAAGATGGGATTACAAGTGTAGTGGAACATTTCCAAAGACTACACCCACCGTCATTTTAAGGATCTTCAAATCTATTGCATGCTAAAGAATGAATAAGGGAGATAAAAAAAGATTTTTACACTAATGACGTGCTCCGAGACGCAAAATGTCACTTGTACTACGTTTATACTTAGGAAAGGCACAAGTTATTGATGGGATTTAACGAAAAGCACATATGAAACTGCTAAAAACCCAATGGTTTGGACTAGGTTCAAAGAGTTATTTCTGAAAAAGTATTTTCCATTTGTGAAGAGAAATGAAAAGGAAGCGGAGTTCATTTGATTAACTCAAGGAAACCTATCGCCTGTGGAGTACGAGTAGAAATTTGAAGAGTTGTCAAGGTATGCACCGCATCTGGTGGGCACTGAAGAACGTAAGGCGAGATGTTTTGAAGCGATTTTATGACCCGATCTCTACAAAGCTGTAGTTGTGCTACGACTTGGTGCCTATGCTGAGGTGTTAGAAAGGGCACAGATTATAGTTAGGGATAATACCATGACTGAAACTAAGTCGGTAAATAATTAAAGAAAATCTTGGAATAGTAACAAGAGGAAGCAACATGGATGCAAGGGTGGAGAGAAGAAGCATAAGTATAATGGTGAAAGGAAGGATTTCCTATTATGTGCTATATGTAAGAAGTATCATTCTAGAGAGTGTTTCAAGAAGACTAGCACATGCTTTAGATGCAGAAAGATTAGACACATGGCTCGTGAATGTCTGGAGGCTTCTAAAGAACAAAAACCGACTCAATGATGAGTGTATGCACTGACTCGTGATGAACCAGAGAAAGACCCTTATGTCGTTGCAGGTATGGTTCAAATGGGTAATCTCAAGGCTTACGCTTTATTTGATTCCAGATCTATGCATTCCTTTGTATCAAGCTAAGTCGCGTCTAAGATGATGGTAAAACCGTCAAGATTAGACTTTGTATTTCAAATGGCAACACCGATAGGTGTTAGTATGTGTGCTAATTCTATGTTTAAGTCTTGTGAAGTTTCCATTGGAAGTAACACAATACTTGTGGATTTGGTTGTGTTTGATATGTATGATTTTGATATTATTTTTTTAGTATGGATTGTTTGTCTGGAAGTAGAGCTCAAATTGTGTGTCAAGAGAAGCAAGATTTCTTTAGTCCACTTGATGGGCACTATTTTGAATTCGAGGGAACGAAAGTTAACATTTTTCCATGATTGACCTCTGCAATGCAAGCACGAAGGAGTTTACGAAAAGAACTACCGTAGTTGCCACCTGATCGAGAGGTGGAGTTTGCTATCAATGTTTTGCCAGAAACTGCACCGATATTTAAGACACCGTATCAAATGGCACTTGCAGAGTTAAAAGAGTTAAAGGAACAACTGCAAGAACTTCTAGAACGAGGTTTCATTCGACTAAATGTTTCCCCATGGGGAGCACCTGTTTTGTTCGTGAAGAAAAAAGATGGATCAATGCGACTATATATTGATTATAAAGAACTAAATCGTGTGATGATCAAGAATAAGTACACGTTACCCAGGATTAGAGGTTTGGTTAATTGGTTAATCATTAGGGTTTTGATTCAAAATTACGGTTTGTTAATAATTAGGGGGTTTGATTAATTGGTTAATTAATTACAATTGGGGATTTAGTTAATTTAATTTGGGGAGGTGATTAATTGTTAGAATTTTGATTGAAAATTAAAGATTTTGGTAATTTTATATGTATATATATTGGTTGGTAGAATATTTTGTCTTGTTAATTTGGGGTTTCAATTCAAATAGCTTATTGGATTAATTGTTAGTTTAGTTTGGATAGTAAGAAATTAAGGTTTTAGGAAAAATATCATAAGGTGAAAGAATTAAAGGACTAATGCATATATAGTAAGTGAACACAACCAAGAGATTGAAAGCCTTAGTATCATTGAGTTATACTGGTGTTTAAATACACAGTTTGGTACATAACAAACACCTCAATAATAGGTGGAGATAATTATTAGTATACAACACATATTATGGTAATATTCACAAGAGATAAATAAACGGGTTTTTTGATGTCATAGCCTGACCTATCATCATTTAATGAAAAGAAGCTAATTTGATGAAAAATTAAAATATTAGCCTAAAATTACTCTTATACCCCTAAATTAAAAATTTTGATGTCATAGTCTGGCCACCACCATCGACCCTTCTCTTCTTCTTCTTTGGTCAATCACAATAACTTAGAATGCTTGAAAGAACTTAGAATACATGATAGGTGTTTGAAAAAAAATGCTTTAAGGAAGCTTAATTGGTTTGATTTTAAATTTGCTTATGGGTTATGAGTTTAATAAAAATTTACAAAAAAATAAATAAATAAAATGGACGGGCATGGTCGGTGTCACCACCAAAGGTAGTGGTAGTGGGGGCACCATCAAACTAAGTTAGTAGGGGCACCAACAAGCCAATTTTTTCTTTTTAATTTTTTTTTCAATTTAATATTTATTCAAATTAAGTTAGATCTAAATTTATGTAAGTCAAAAACATCCAATTAAATACTCAAGCTTCATTAAAACATTTATTCAAACACTTAGCATGCATTATGACAGAACCGTACCCGGAATGAGTCTCGCCTCGGCAGAATCTCCCTTAAACTTGGTCCAACCCAATTTGTACCTTCAAATAAAATCATTTTCAAAATATACATCCAGTGGTTACAACAAATACCACTAATTTCCCACAATAAATTAACCATTAAACATTATATATTTCAAAATCACAAGAAATCTAATATACAATACACTTTAGTACCGACTTGGGTCATTATTAGAGCAATCTAACTGATTTATTAAAAAATAGTGACAAAACAAAATACACAAATAAAATTCAAAAGAAAATGAAAATTTTATTACAATGATAACAGAAAACTCTTGAGCGTTGGAAATATAGGGGCGATGATGCCTTGCGTGGAGATCCAACCACAGTCAACTGAAAATATACTGAAAATTGAAAATAAAATAAAACAGAAACTAATGAGACAAGCTCATTGAGTGGATCCAAAACTAACAGTGCAAATAATTTATGTAACAATTTGAATAAATTATGTTAAATAATTTAATAATTTCATGGTAATAGTTTTAACATTAATGAGAATAATAATAATAATCAATACCTTCTAAAATAAAATTTCGTAATTACAATAAATAATAATATAAGAAAATCTCTCAAAACCGATAAAAATTATATGCTAAGATACAACTCAAAATCATAGGGGGAGGGGGAAACCGTCATACTACCCTTGGCATCTCAAGGTGTAGCAGAGATGGATAGAGAGGGAAAAAACTATCATATTACCCTTGGCGTCCAAAGGTGTAGCAGAGATAGATCATCTTCCAGCCTCGTGCTGCACGTAGACAAACGAGGATGACGGAATATATAACAGTCATCGTCTAGCCTACGCGCAAGGGGGACGGAATACATATCATCAACAAGTAAATCACTATGTCCAGGCGACACATGGCGTACATTAACAGAAGGAAATATAACATAATAATGTTCACGGTATAAAACATATCTAATAGCCAAACTCAATATTTTTTTGTAATCATACCAATATAAATTCTCCAAAACTACATTTAATAATCAATATGTATTTAAATAGGTATTTCTCGTAATAACAGTCATATGTGCACTATTAAAATAATTATTCAAATATACTGAAAATTATCAATTTTATTAATTTATAACAATACTCAAACATAATCAATTTAATATAAATATATAATTTAAAAGTAAAATTTAATCCACTCATAAATTATCACTGCTAATCCGCAGGTGGAACTGCTCCAGTATCTGCTTTAGTCACAAAGCCTACGTAATAATCAAAAGTATCATTTATTAATTCTCAAACACTTAAAAATTCCTAAAATTAAATTCATAATATTTTATTTGCACAATCTCACCCCAACACTCACTTCCTCCTATTTGGGTATTTTCTAATTTATCACGCCTTCAATAATACCATATACGTGAATAGTGTCATATACATTAATAGTATCATATACATAAATAGTATCGAGTACCAAAATTGAACTTCAATTTAGCTTCTAATTGATATCAAATACCTTAATTTAATCAAATTTGAGTTATCTTATGTCCAATTTATACAATTACCAAAATACATCAAACCCCTAAAATTGAGATTTTTCTTAAATCTTAACTAAAATTGACTTATTATATACCAAATCGAAGCCCACGAGACGAGAATCGAGAATTTACCATCAATTGGGATGGGTGATAACCGAGGTGGCCAGAATTTGGTCGGAATTTCAGGTTTGAGGAGAATTTTGTGATTTATGCAAAATGAAGCATTTTTAGGCAAAATAGAGCTTGGAATCGGACTCAAGAGATCGAAAACAATGGGAGCTTGAAGCACTTACCTTTTGTCAGAAAACTCATCGAAATCCGGCGAATTGAGGAGAGAGAAACTTATCAAAATTTGCTCCAATCTGGTGGCTTCCGGTGCTTTTCTGGAGGCCGAAGGGTCGGTTATGGTAGAGTTCAACGTGGTGGTGGCGAGGTCTGGTGACGCCCGGTGAAGGCGTGACGGTGATTTGTTTCCAATGGTGTTTAGAGAGAGAAAAATAAGAGAAAGAGAGAGAGAGGAAAGAGAGAGTGAATGCTCGGGGAAGAGGAAGAGGAAAAGAAAAATAAGTTTAATAATTTATTTTTGAAATATTTATAATTTTGCCACTGTTTTCTCTTGATCATATCTTTTAAACCGTAACTCCGATTCAAACGTGCCGCTTGTCCACGGACTTGTATCAATGATCTCTACACAACGGTATCAAAGTCAAAATAAAAAAGTAACACGTAGCAAAAGTCAACTTTAACCCTTATTAATTTAGGTAAAATAATCAAAAATAAAAAGAAAAATATGGGTGGTTACACATTATAATTTCTTATTCAAGCACCAAGTCTTAAATACTTAAATATGCATTATAACTTTTTTCAAGTATTAAATATTCAAACATTTATTCAAATGTCAAGTCATGTCTTGGTGGGGCTTGGTAGTAGAGGCACCACCTAGCCATGCCTTGGTGGTGAGGCTTGGTTGGGTTTGGTGGTACCCTCACCACCACCAAGCCCGTAGCCAATTTTTTTTTTTTCAATTTAACATTTATTTAAATTAAGTTGGATTTAAACATATGTAACTCAAAAATATTTACAATTGAATACTCAAGCTTCATTAAAGCATTTATTCAAACACTTAGCATGCATTATAACTTCCTTCAAGTATTTATTCAAGCATCAAGCCTTAAATACTCATGCATGTATTATAATTTAGCATGCATTATAACTTCCTTCAAGCATTAAATACATAAGCATTTATTCAAATACCAAGTCATGCCTTAGTTGTGAGGTTTGATGGGGCTTGGTGGTGAGGGCACCACCAAGCCATACCTTGATGGTAAGGTTTGGTAGGCTTGGTGGTGCGGTGGGTGCACCACCAAGCCACCCACCACCAACCCTGTAGCCAATTTTTTCTTTTTAATTTTTTTTTACCAATTTAACATTTATTCAAATTAAGTTGGATCTAAACATATGTAACTCAAAAATATATACAATTAAATACTCAAACTTCATTAAAACATTTATTCAAACACTTAGCATGCATTATAACTTTCTTCAAACATTTATTCAAACACCAAGTCTTAAATACTCATGCATGTATTATAATTTTTTCAAGCATTAAATACTTAAGCATTTATTCAAATACCAAATCATGCTTTGGTGGTGAGGTTTGATGGGGCTTGGTGGTGGGGCCACTAAGCCATACCTTGGTCGTGGGGGCACCACCAAGCCATACCTTGGTGGTAAGGCTTTGTGGGTTTGGTGGTGGGTGCACCACCGGGTGGTGGTCGGGGCACCACTAAGCCCGTAGTCAATTTTTTTAAATTTAACATATATTCATATTAAGTTGGATCTAAATATATGTAACTCAAAAACTTATGCAATTAAATACTCAAGTTTCACTAAAGCATTTATTCAAACCCTTAGTATGTATTATAACTTCATTCAAGCATTCAACTTATTTTATTGCTTCTAACATATTACATACATACATTCAAATATCCAGTTATTTTCTAATCAAAAAATTTCAAAATGAATATATATTCAAGTGCTTATTACTCGGCCAAAAAAGAAAAAGAATGAGGCAATCGTGGTGGCTTTATCAAATAAAGAAGAAAAGAATGAGTCAAAGAATGGATAGTTGGGTAAAAACATCAAGCATTAAATAAAAAAATAACTAAAAGTTTAATTCTTATAAAAATTGGCTAAAAAAACATAAATAACCTTACCACATATATGACATCAAATAACCCTAAATCAACAAACAACTATCAAGACACCCCATGCTATGCATAATCCTCCCCATGTTGTACATTACCGTTGTGTTTTGAAAACAATACTGTAGTACCATAATTTATTGTTAAGTTTTATTTTTTAAAAAAAAAAATTCATAAGATAAAAGTATCTCATTCAATTAAAATTGTGAATTCATTCCTATGTTACATTATTAATTCTTACAATCAAACAGCTAGTCTTACTTTAAAAATCAACTACCGATTTAATGTATATGGTAATCCCCTAACTTAATATTTTGTTTTAGTTTTACGAAGTGATCATTCAAAGAATTTTTTTTTAATTTTTAATTTTTTTTAATAAAGATCATTCAGAGAATCTAGTTGAAAAAATTAATGTAATTGAAGAAAGAGATCACATAGTAAGCGACAAAGTAAAAGGAAGAGTACTGTTAATGACTTAATGTAAAAGCAGGCCACAACCCACTGGCGTCTGTGGCGGAGAGGCTTGAGGCCTGACGGATAAGCCAGTCAGGAGGAGGAATTGTAAGCATGCATCTTGCAGAGAGAGAGATGCGACGTGTCGAAAACACATTGGCTCTTCCTTTAGTGGTACGACGTGTGGACTGTGGATTTACTATTTATCAAAAAGGAGATTTGATAAAAGATAATAATTTTTTTTTGGGTGGTAGAGATAATTATTTCATTTTACTTACCTTTTCGTCTTAGTTTTTCACTTTATTATTTAATAAAAAGCAGTTAACATCATTCAGATGGTTTTGAGACCCAAAATAAAGTTTGCATACCCAGCGCTCATATCTCGACACGTCACAAATACACCAAACGACATGGAGCCTGACAGTGACACGCGTTGTTGAATGACGGGAGCAGATAGATACGGAATTACTAGATCGTGAGGTGAAAATCTTAGAAACGGGTTTGTGAGGGGGCTGGATGGAGACGGGTTTGAAAGTACAAAAATCAGCCTTAGAGAGAGAGAGATTCAAACACCTGACAGATTATGTACTTCCTCTGCAATATTTTTACATTGCCAAGGAATTGCTACTATATTACCGAGTTACTGATTTAACCTTTTGCAAGCTTTTGTGTTTGGATTTAGTAATTTTGTATTTGCTTTAATATTGGAGAAGGTACTCGAAGGTTTGCAAAAAAAAAAAAAAAGAGTGTATCCACGAATATTTTTATGATATTGGAGATCTAAAATTGTAAGTTTGATTTTTCATAAATCATATTTGTTGGCTCGCGTGCGCTTAATTTGTGGCAGATGAATTATTAATAATAAAATATTTTAATTTTTAAAAAAACTTTAAACTAATAAATTTTATTAAATAATTTTTTATTTAAAAAATAAAAAAAAACACACTCGATCTCTATTAATTTGAAAGATTACAATCATTAGCTTTCACTAGTTTGAAAAATCATTATTTACTAAAAAAAAGTTTGAAAAAATAATTGAATAAAACAATAGTTAAAAAAGTTTCTTTTTAATTGAGTGGACTGAGAACTTTTGAAAATCCTTAAATTACCCGTTCATTTATATTTTGGTCTTTTAAAGTATTCTTTTCTATTTTCATCCTTAAATTATATTATAAATAGCTGTTTAGTCATTTTTTACTATTTTATCTATTTGTTGACTATTAATTACCCTAAAAAATAATAAATTAATTTTAAATATTATTTTATATATGTAGAATGACACTAAAAAATGCAAAAATATTAACAAAATGACAGATAATATTGAAAATAATTAAGGTCCTACTTATAATATGATTTAGCCATGAAAATCATTAAAAATATATATATATATATATACATATACTTTAGGGACAAAATATAGATCTGTGCGTAATTTTTTACAAGTTATTAACTTTTATTAAGTAGACAAGTTACAATTCATCAAAAAAAAAAAAAAAGTAGACAAGTTACACGTGACAGACTATGTACCTCGCAATATTTTACATTGCCAAGGAATTGCTACAGTATATCCAAACTGCTTGTTCAACCTTTTGCAAGCTTTATGTTTGGATTTAGTCTTTTATTTTTCGGATATCTTTGAATTAGTCATGGTCGAGATAGTATTTTTGTATTCGCTTTGAATATTACGAGAAGATAAAAGGGAATAGGGAAAATTACACGCATACTCTCTCTAGCTTTGCACTTTTTTCTATTTTAAATTTTATTACACTAACTGGTAACTAACCATATTGCCTTGACGTGTAAGATGATGTTAATTTTAATCATTAATGTACTTAAAACCCAATATACCGTTAAGAATTTAAAAACAAAGTCTATTAAAAAAATTAAAAAAATAAAATAAAACAAACTTGAGTAATAATTATTTTTAAGTGTTGAATGCACTAAAAGGGGTTTTTTCTTTTTTTTTTCTGCCAATATGTAAAAATAAAAAAATGAAAACGGTATTTTTTGGTTATACAATAAACAATGGCAAACTACTATTACATATACTAAAAAAATGCAAAATTAAAAGAAAAATGAAATTTTATATTAAGTAATATAAGTTTTCAATGTATTTTGTGTTTTGCTTTTTAAAAATAATAAATCAAATATTTATTTATTGGTAAAAGATAAAACAAGAGTAAAACTGACTAACCAAAAAATGTGACTTACTTAAAGTGTAGTTTGCACCAAAATTGAAAATAAAGGAGATGATACTATACCTCAAAATAAATAAGATATTTAAAAAAAAAAAATCAAAACAGAGGATTGTTAAGCCAAGGGAATAGTTCACCTATATTCCCCCAAGGTTTTACAAAATATGCTCACCCTCAATAATTTGAAGGTAGATGTTAGAGATTCTAAATTATGAGATCCAAATATATCTCATTTGATATGATAAGTATCATGTCAATAAATAAATAAATAAATAAATATATATATAAAAGGTTTAATTAAAGAATATTTGATTTTTTTTTATAATAAAGACTTATTTAGAAAAAATAAATCCAAAGGCTAATACCAATAAATATTTTCCATATCCTGGATCCATATGACAAATATATATATATATATATATATATATATATATTTTGTTGGATGATATGTATTTGTTATTTCATTTGAAATGCATTTGAGATTTTCAATATTTTTTTTAATTTGAAAAATATTAATTAATAGATAAAAAAAAGTTCATTTTTTACTAAGTTGAACATATGAAAGTTTTTTCTTATCATATTTTTATTATGTGTGAAAATAAATATAAATAATATATTTTCTTTTATTTCAGATAAACTGTATATATTAAATAAAGTGTCGTTTCTTTCTACGTCGTTTATGTTATATAAACTTATAAATAAAGGTTTAAATACAGTGGATAGTAAATAATAATATTTTTCCAAAAATATGAATAATAATTTTCAACGAATATAATTATATAAATAAATAAGTTATATTTATTTTTATATATAAAGGTAAAATAGACATTTCTATGCCAGCTTTAGTAAAAAGGAAACTAGGCTCTTATAATAATTTCTTCAAACCCTAAAGTGTGATGAAATTTTCGCTTAGAAAAGTAAAAACATGCACAAGCTATTAAAGACATTTATATGAAAGTGTTATAATTGCACAATTACGTACGATGTCTATCCATTTCTGTTATTTAGAAATAAAGTGTTAGAATATGTAGACATTACGAACATTTTATTCAAGTTTAAAATTTCTTTGTTTAGCTAATTAACTTTTAATATTAGTCATATTTATTTTGCTAATTTTGGTTAAAAAATTCTTAAGAAAAAATTATCCATACACTGTTTGAGGGAAAAAAAAAGGGCTTTTCACTTTCGTCTTTGTTTTATCTTTTTCACTATATATATAAAAATAAAAAATCAAACAGTCAAACAGTCAAACCCTCAAGGTCAAACTAAATTATTTAAAAAAAAAGGTCCAACTAAATTCTAAAACTATAGAGGACACGACAAAACTTTATTGGTAATGTGAGTAGTTGGGACTTGGGAGGACCGGCCGAATGACACATTCCTTCTCATAGTTTTTGTTTGCGTTTCGACTACTGTCAAGTTTGAATGGAACATCATCTCCAGTTTGTTAGTTTCTCCGATGAAAAGCAAAAAAGGAAAAGAAAAGAAAAGAAAAATCCTTTGGATATAAATATAAATATATCTGTCGTGGGAGGGCAGTTTCGGTAACAAAAAAAATACTTGGATTTAATAGCAACAGAGACACAGAGGGAGATATAGATGTAGTAGCAGCCCAACTCGCCACCCTTACAAAAGAGTGCTCAGCTAATCTAGTATTTACTTGAAATCGGAAAGGTGAAGGTACTTTCAAGTCACAAATGGATTCCGACGCTTTCACGGCCAGTATGTTCAAGTGGGACCCTCGAGGGATGGTAGTAGCTCCGCAGCCGACCGGGCCGTTGCCTGCGACGGCATACAGCGTGAGACCGAGGGAGTTAGGTGGGCTGGATGAGCTGTTTCAGGCGTATGGTATCAGATACTACACGGCAGCGAAAATAGCTGAGCTTGGGTTCACAGTGAGTACGCTGGTGGACATGAAGGACGATGAGCTCGACGACATGATGAACAGCCTCTCCCAGATATTCCGATGGGACCTCCTCGTCGGAGAACGTTACGGTATTAAAGCCGCCGTTCGTGCCCACAGAAGACGCCTCGACGACGATGACTCCCGACGTCGCCACGTCGTCGTCTCCGGCGATAATCCCGCCAACGCTCTCGATGCTCTCTCCCAGGAAGGTAATTTGTACACTACACGCCTCGCCAACTTTTATTTGTTCTTTTCTCCTACCATATATAGTTATATTTTTATCATATAACTATCTATTTAAATTTTCTCTTTTTTTTTTTTTTTCAATTTTTTCTTTCTTTTCTTCTTGTGAAATTGGGTTAGAGATTTTGTTTGAAAGATTCTAGTCATTTTTATGTAAGTTATATGGATGTGTATATAAATAAATATATTGTTTGCTCCCTTTGATATCTACCATAGTAGATTGTGTAGATATATTTGGTTAGAATAGCATATATATATATATATATATATGTACATGCTCACTGTTGTATTAACTTCTTCCTGTGCTACATGTTTGTGTACACACACACACATATATATATATATATATATATATATATATATGTATGTATATCAGTCTTGAAGATATGTTTACATTATATATGTATATATACAGGACTGTCCGAGGAGCCGGTACAAGAAGAGAAGGAAATGGTGGGGAGTGGTGGAGGAGCGACGTGGGAGGTGGTTGCAGCGGCGGAGAGGAGGAAGAAGCAGCGCCGGAACTTAAAAGGTCATCGGAAAGTGGTGATGGATAATGGACGTGATGACCAGGAAGCTGCCGAGGACAACGACGACGACGACAACGTCGGTAACGGTACGGGAGGTGGAATAGGAGAGAGACAGAGGGAGCACCCCTTTATCGTAACGGAGCCTGGGGAGGTGGCACGTGGCAAAAAGAACGGCCTAGATTACCTCTTCCACCTCTACGAGCAGTGTCGTGACTTTTTGATCCAGGTCCAAAACATTGCCAAGGAGCGCGGCGAAAAATGCCCCACCAAGGTACTCACTTTTGAAATCAATATGAATATATTATTATTATTTTTCTCTTCTGTATGGTAAAATTTATTATTATTATTATTATGTTTTTAGAATCCAGTTATTAAAAGTCAAGAAAAAAAATTTGAATTTTCTTTCTTTGTTGTTACGTGCTAGCATTCTTGTAGAGTCTGTAATGTGTATGCCTCCAGAGGACTACGGTCTCTCACCTGGATCCTGATGAGTCATGACTCGGGAGACGTGTCAGCTGTGACTCAGCTTACCATTTATGATCGTACAGTCAACCAGTTGTTCCAAGCACAATTTGACAACTCGTGTCTGTAGTTGGTTTGACCCCACAAAACTAAAAAGAGAAAGTACATAGGCTCGTGGGCCTGTCAACGTGGGCCAAAATGCAGTTTTTGCAGAGGCCTGCTTTATTAATATTTGTGTACTTTTCTTTAGACTCTGTGATTTGAAGTGGCACGAAAAAATGAGGACACGTGGAGAAAGTTTCTAAGGATGTAACCAGGCGGATAAAGAGTCATTGTGTCCTTTTACATTTCAGATTTTCAAAGCATTTTCCAGCTAGTGGTATGATAGTTTGCTCCCCCGCTCTTTATTGTTCAACCCACTTGAACAAGACAAAAAGGAAGAAATCTACAAATTTTGGACAGAAATAGAGATATAAATAGGAGTATTGAGATTGCAAAACACAGCGGTTTTTTTTTTGTAAGACATAAAATTGACTAGTGGATTTTACCCCCTTTCTCATATGCTATAGTTAATTGGACTCATTGTTTGAGTAATATTATACACTTCTAATTTATTTATTAAATTTAAGATATCAATTGATTTGAATGATAAAACATGAAAGAAATGCCACGATTTTCTAAGTGTTGTTTTGCGTGTGCCAATAATATATATATATATATATATATATGCAGGTTACAAATCAAGTGTTTAGGTATGCGAAGAAGGCAGGAGCAAGCTACATAAACAAGCCAAAAATGCGACACTACGTGCACTGCTATGCACTGCATTGCCTGGACGAGGAGGCGTCGAATGGGCTGCGGAGAGCGTTGAAAGAGAGAGGCGAGAACGTTGGAGCGTGGAGACAGGCATGCTACAAGCCTCTGGTGGCCATAGCAGCAAGACAAGGGTGGGACATTGATTCCATTTTCAATGCGCATCCTCGTCTCTCCATTTGGTATGTTCCTACAAAGCTTCGTCAACTTTGTCATGCTGAGCGAAACAATGCAGCAGCTGCAGCTTCTAGCTCTGTCTCTGCTGGTGGTGATCACTTGGCTTTCTAACTTTATACCCTTCAAGGAAGTAGAGGGAAAAGAAAGAGCTGGCAGAGGAAAAACCATGCTCAATTTTATGTGTTGGAGCGTAAGATTTAGCTTAGTGGGTATTCACCAAAAAAAATAAAAATAAAATAGATCCACATGTCTCTGTCCATTATTTTACTCACTGCTGTAGTAACTATGTTATTATGTTTATAAAAGGCTAACGAGTGCATGCAATTAATGTACACAAATATGCTGTCAGCCTCAAAAGTTAAACTACCAAAGGTATTTTCCTATCCTTTATTATTGTATATAAAATATAAGCAAAGAGTATTAGAAATAGCAATAGAGTGAGTCAGGCTAGGGTTAGGAGAAAAACTTCATTACTCTGGGAGTTGGTGTTTCGCTAATACTACGTAGATAAAAATATTAATGAAGTATTACGTGGTACTATCTTAACGGGGTGGGAGTATTAACTTCTGAAGTACTGAAATTTTTTTTTCAAGATTAGGATCGTCTCCCTTATCCCGTGAGGATTTGGAGGCCCGTTTCCATCCCAATTTCCGTTTTATCGGATGGAAGAGGTGGGATCCCTCGAGTTATAGATCCTTATTTTCTTAAATTTTTTTTCTTTATAAAATTGTTTTTTATGATAAACCCCCACAATATATTTCCTTTTATACTATGTACAAGGAAGAGTGTAAGGGAAAATATAATTAACATTAGAAGAAATTCAATTTTTTCATTGACAGAAATGATACTCAGGACTAAATTGATGTTAATAATGTTTTTAAATATTTTAGCAATAATAATCTGTACATTATGAAATTTATTATAATTTTTTAAAATATATATTTGTTTTAAAATTTATGCCTAGCCTTTAGATTTTTAGTGTAGACTGAGCAAAGTTTGGCCTTTTGAGCTTTTTTTTTTTTTTTTTTTCTTTTTTTGTGAAAATTCAACTTGCATTAAACAGCACAAAAAGAGCCAAGCTAACACCTTGCAACAGATGGCATGGGAGGAGCAGCTAACCGAGATCTGTCCCTTACAATAAGAGTTTCCACAAAAAAAGGAATGAATCCTTCAGAAAATTTAACCATACAAAGTGAAACTTTTTTTGTGCGAGAAAATAAAGCAACAGCATGAGCTACTTCATTCGGACCAACCTTTGAGCTACCCATTGGACCAACCTTTCAAGACATCTTTACTAATATTTAGTGTAAGTTATATATATATATATATATATATATATATTTTGTCTCTGTATCTTTCATATAAATATTAAAATAAAAAATTAACATTAATAATGCTAAAGTTCATTGTAATATACATGTTTAATTTTTATTGTCAATTTGGTTTTTTATATTATGATTTTATTTTTGTCCAAATGGTGTGTTTGAAAAAAATATAAAATTTCATATATAAATATTTTAAAAATGATGTATAATTTCTGCACTTTATAGTTCTAGAATTTTTATTACGTGTTAAAAATATATTTGATATCTCTGTAAACACCAAAATATTTTCGATTTAGAAGGTGGATGAGAAGTGATGAAGTCAAATTTAAATTTTGAAAACCTAAATGCATCTTGTAAAATTGTAAAAAAAATTCAATTATAGGACTAAAGAAAGATTTTCCAAATTATTCTTCTTTCCATTATTTTGTGGCAGCTTCGCCTCCTTCATAAAGGATTCAGTGGCAATGTTCACTGAAAAGTATAGAAAATCCCCAAACAATCGTTATGGTAGGATTATGGGAAATTCTTTTAGCTTTTTCTTCTACAGATTATTTTCCAGCAACTTTGGTTCTTTTATTAGCAAAATGGACAACAAGAAGGAAGGAAATACTGCATGTTGGAACTAATAATTGTTTCCACAAAATAAGTTATGTAAGAAGACTCTCTTGGTAATTTACCTTTTTACACTTTGTTTTTGGAACTTCTAATCTCTTGCATGTGTTTTAATGACTTCTTTAGAAATAGAAAAGTTAGTGGCGCTATTCAATGGAGATCCAAGTACGGAAAATTCACGAATAATCACAAGCATAACAACGAGTAGATGATCATCGTGTTATATGTTAAAAAGGGAGAGGCTTTAATGATGCTAAGATTCTCATCGTTAAAAAAATATTTAACTACATCAGTGAATGATTGTCGTTAAACATATTAAATATAAAATAGATTTTTTTTTAACAACTTTTTGCCCTATTTGATAGAAAGAATTAGTGGAGAGATTAAAAAAGAGGGAGATAATGAAGGATGAGTAGAGGGAGAGAATGAGAAAATAGATAAAAAAAAATCAATTTTAATCCCCCCAAATTATTTCGTAGAGTATTGGATAGATTTGAAAAACGATAGCTTTTATAACTAGTTAATAAATTTTTAATTACACTTTTATCCTTTATGTTTTCTTTACTATAATACTAAATAACATGAAGGATATAATCTATCACATCTCTTCTCTTCTTACCACTAAATCATTCTCTCTCTATCCCTTCTATCAACCTTAATTTTAAAGATGGTCACTAATTGTCAGTCCTTAAAAGTGTTAAGTATTGAAGAAAAATAAAATTTCAATGATACCCTATGATAGCCCCTTTTCAAGATTCATATCCAGAGCATGAAATCAGAGACCATTTTAAAAGCAAATAAGATTTTACACTATCATTATAAGCTGAATTTACAGAAGAAAAAACTTGGGAGGAAAACCATATTGAAACACTAATGAAGAAAAAGAAACGTTGTAATTCAATCCATTGTCCATGAATTTCACATGTATGAATCCTGTCTTTGAGCTACTTTAAAACTATGAAATAGTTTGTTCTCATCCTTTTGTCTCTATACCTACAAGAAAGTAACACATTACGACATGTTGGGGATAGTGTCCTAAAAGTATATTTATTATATTTTTATTGTTGAATAATAAATAAAATAGAAATTGATTTTCACATTCTTTTTGCTAGTATTATTTATAATACTTTATAAATATCATGAAAATTCTTTAATTATTAATGTGACCTTAAACTTAATATATAAGAGTTATATATGTAAGGATTAAGTTTAAGGATAATAATTTAAATTAGTCCGTAATTAATAATTAAAGTTTTGGAATCTTTAATTTTATAAAGTTACTAGTACGGTCCATTACCATTAAGAATGGAACGGTTTGATTCGGACTGTTAACGTAGTGACATTTAATAAAGGTATTTTATATAATAAGATTATATAAGACTGGACCAGATAAATATTAATTCTCTTATAATATCCGTTAAGCATAGAGAATTTATATTTGTCATTATGATGATCATGTATAGAACGATCTTAATCCTGAGTATTTAACAGACTTCTATTTGTGACATTATGTTTTTTGATTTACTCGAAAAGGTTTATTACTTATGATAAACTATACTCTTATATTTTGGAAACATGATGAAGTGAATAGCTAGGAATGATAGATATAGATATGGAATCCATTCCTTCTGAATAGAAGTTAGATAATAGTTCCCTTAAGTGACAATTCAAGTCTTGAACAATAGAGCGCTCAATTCATGATATGATTATGAATTTATTATTCATTATAGAATTGTTCGTACTTGAGGATAAAGATGTAATTAGAGAGGTTAACGGATTTTGGTCATAGCTCTAATTATGGAGGATTGATCTATATGCAGTGATTATATCAATGGACTATTCAATATTTATTTTGGGTAAATTAATCTATAATTTCAAAAGTGCAGTTCTAATTTTTAGTGAAGTAATACTGGAATTAATAAATTTGATATATTAATTGAAGAGTTTAATTAATTATCAAATTTATTGGAGTTTGAAATTATAGGTTCATAGGTCCCCTTGTTATCTTTATAAATACTTGTATTGAACATATGGAATGTGAATAATTAATTTACAATTATTAAATTTTAAATTTATTATTATTATTTTTGTAATACAGAAACAAAATTATTTTTTCTAAATTACATATTTATGTCATTACAAAATATTATAAATTAATTAATTGTGAATTAATTGAGTAATTAAATAATATGATTATTTAGTTATATTTAAAATATATGTGTATTATATATAAACAGCGTTGCTGTAAACCCCAACATTGGGGTCTTTATAAAATGCAATATAACTGCGCTGTTATGTTTCCGTTGGCTTAATGAAAACGCACCGTTTCCCTTTTGCTTTTGATTAGTTTTTTTTTTCTTTTAAACTTTTAAAATTGCTTTTGCTTTCGACATAATTGCGCTAGCCACTATCGAAAACAATCCAGCTGCACCTTATTCTCTTCTGCAACTTGCTTCCTCTTAACTCTCTTTATTCATTTTGAGTCTTCACCATCCCACCTCTCTGTCAAATGCATCCGAGTTGTTGAAAGCACGCGTCGTAGTCACCTCCTGCTTCAAAGTAACGTAGCCCATCACCTCGGTCACCAGAGCCCAGAACCATACAACCAGAAACAATTTCGGCTGCAACCTGACTCGGCCCAGATCGTCGAAACAAGCCAAATCATGTTACAACTTAGTTCCAAAACCTCTCCTTCCCGTCTGAACCTCCTCCGAAATGCAGATCAGTGTTTAGTTTCCAAAAATATTAATGGCAGAGCAAGAATAATGGGCGTACAAACAAGGATGGGGAGATATTTTATATAATTTTTTTAACAAATTAATAAAATAATTTGAGGTGCAATTTAAGAATCCGATGTAAAAGTGGGGGAAATTTTGGCAGAAACTTTTCACTCTCGATCTAAATTATTTGCTGGAAATCAAAATCAGTCTCTCTCATCCTCAAATCAAAATCTGAAAATCAATCACCCTCTCCCAGAATCACTAAGTCATCTTCTTCACAGAAACCTCTTCAAATAATTCTGCTCCTCCTTCAAATAACCATTCTAAACATCTCTTTACTAACCCAAGCCTAAATCCTAAACTTCTTTCCCCTTTGATTAGCTTCAGACAAAATACGTAGCCCTAAATCAGCTGCCTCCCACGTCCCAACTGTGGTGAAGACTCAAAAATGAATAAAGGGAGTTTAAGAGGAAGCAAGTTGTAGAAGAGAAGAAGGTGCAGCTGGATTGTTTTCGGTAGTGGCTAGCATAGTTATGTCAAAAGCAAAAGCAATGTTAAAAGTTTAAAAGAAAAAAAAAAAAAAACTAATCAAAAGCAAAAGTGAAACGGTGCATTCTAGTTAAGGCAACGGAAACATAACAAGGTAGCTATATCGCGTTTTATAAAGACCACGATGTTAGGGTTTACAGAAGCGTTGTATATATATATATATATATATATATATATATATGTTATAATGTTGTTAATGTGTATTATATGGATATAATATATATGTTATAAATGGTTGTAATATATATATATATATATATATATAGTTAATGTGTTACCAATTGATATATATATATATATATATATATTAATTAATTATTTGATAATTAATTAGAATTAAAAAAAATAGAGTTATTTTTTATTTGGGAAACCTAATAACTCTAGGTTTTAGAAAATGACGCTCTGTGAGACAGAAACCCTAAGAGAGTTTTTTTTACACAAAAAAATTAATATGTTTTATCTCATGTGTTGAGAAAATTTAGTGTATTCAGAAAATAATATCATTCCTAAAAATGCCCACTCGTTTGTTCATTTGGTAGGAGGCTTGACTAGGAAGATCGTGGTACCAGAAAGGTTGGGAGGCAGATTATGGTATTCGTCTTAATCTCTTCTTTGATAATTTTTTCTTTTAACTATTAAAAATTAAATCGATATGCATTTATAATAGATCCTGACTATAAAAGTGTTTTATAAAAAAATTTTAAATTTTTTTTATGATTTTATATCGTTGATTTGATCATTAAAACCAACAATTGGTATTAGAGCCAGATTGTAGATCTATATAGATTTAATGATTATGTTTTGTGAAAGCATAATTTATTCTATTGTATGGATTAAGTTGGCACATATGCATATGATATATGTTATTTTATTTTTATTAATTTTTAATTCATGTAATGAATGGTTAATTGAAATTTAATCATTATTTTAGTTGGTTCCCTGGATTAATTATTGCATGGAATGATCAATATGATGAGGTCCATATACTTTTCTATTTTGGGCTCGCGTGATTACCTGATTGTCAGGCAAGAGGATGGACGTGTAAAAGCCTAATTGTAGGCAAGCAACTAAAGCCCACGTGATGATACACATGAAGATTTTTCTATATGTAAATGGGGGCCCACGTGATGATGACATGATGATGTTTGTTAAATTGATTAAATGCCCATGTGATGACATCATGAAGAAAACATGTCCATGTACTGATGACATGATGATTGCAGCCTACGGTCACATGAAGAAAAGAAGACATTTTTTACATTTGTAATTTTTTTTATCTTTTAATTGTTCTTTCTTTTTAGGAGGGTTTGTAAATTATTTAAATATTCAAGGGGACTCGGTCAAATTTCAATTGTTTTTTATTTTATGGCTGTTAAATAATAATTACTTGTCATGCATATAACATGTCATTTAGTTTAAGCAGTGCCTATTTATAATGATATAATATGACATGCATATATATATATATATATATATATTGACACTTATTTTTTCTAATATTGTATTAGAAAAGGGGATCAAAATAGTTTTGAAATAATTTAATTAGATTAAATTTAAAGGATAATTAGTGGATAAAATTTTAAGAGTTAAAATTATTATTCCACTCTTCTTATTGATTATATATATATTTTTAAAGAGTTTAAAAATAGATAGTCATATATAATTATCTTTAATCAATTAATAAAATTAGATTTTACTAACATAGCTTATCTTATTAATTAATTAAGATTAGTAAAATATGATTTTTTTTAAAAATAATGGGCGAGAGAAAGTTATGTGACAATATGACCTATAGTCTCCACCACTAGTACAATACCGTTCAATTTAAATGGTGCTTCGAGATGCTTTGATCCGTCCTCCCTACGGAAGGTGTTCATTTAGATTGTAACAAGGTTGACTTCTAAGAGATAGGAAACCTAGATGGATTTTAATTTTTAACCTTCCCTATGGAGGCAATTATTGGATTAAATCTATGGAATCCGAAGTGGTGGGTTACACTCATGAAGATATATCTTAACTAAATAATGAAGGTAATTAATAAGTGTGAAAATATGAGATATTTTGTTTGACATTTATTAATTGAGAAAGTCTCTATTCAAAGTAAGTATCGTGACCTACCCTACGGAGGCACGTTACTTGGAACTTGAATTTTCTTGGTATTGTAATTTTGCATCATGCATCATGTTTACTATACTAAATTTTGATATGATATTTATGCAATATTTTTATTTATTTAAGCAAAATGACCAATACTATCATCGCTATACTTGCAATTGAAAAATTAACCAGCGATAATTTTGTCAAGTGGAAAGTAATATGAATATCGTACTACTCTGTGACAACTATTAATTTGTCCTCACGGAGAATTGTCCTCCACTACCTGCTGCCAATGCAACTCGAACTGTTTGAGAAGCATATGATCGTTGGATCGAAGCCAACAATAAGGCTTGATGCTATCTGCTAGCTGGCATGTCTGACGTGTTAAGAATTAAGAATGAGAATATGGAGACTGCACATGAGATGATGGAGTCTTTACAGCAGATGTTTGGGCCACCTGATCAACATCATAAGGCTATAAAGGTTGTAATGAATGCTAAGGTGAGAAGTTATACTTCAGTCTGAGAGCATGTGATTAAAATGGTTAATTATATCAATGACGCTGAAACTAATGAGGCAGTTATCGATCAAGCCACTCAAATGGGAATGATTTTGGAAACCCTATCCCATCATTTTCTCCAATTTAAAAGCAACTATTTTATGAATAAGTTGCAATATAATATGACTCAATTGTTGAATGAACTTTAAAATTTTGAATCTTTATTGAAAGAGAAAAAGCATGAAGTAAATGTTGCTGAAGCAAATATTTTGAAGGGTCAATCCTCTCGTAAGAGTTATAAGAGGAAAAGGCAAGTCGGTAGGTGGAGGCAAGTTCAAAAAGAATAAGAACAACAACAACAAGAAACCAAAAGGGAAATGTTTCCATTGCGGTATAGATGGGCACTAGAAGAGAAACTGTAAAAAGTATCTCGAGGAGCTTAAGCAAAAGAAAGGTAAATTTGATTTACTTGTTTTAGAAGCTTGTCTAGTTGAAGATGATTTGTCACCCTAGATAGTTGATTCAGGAGCGACTAACCATGTTTGTTCTTCATTGCAGATGCTTAGTTGTTTTGAAGAGCCTACCGATGGAGGGTTCATGATGAGGATGGGTAATGATTAAGTGGTTTTGGCTAAAGCAGTAGGAGAAGTTAGACTTCATTTTAGGAATAATAAATTTCTTGTTTGAACAATGTTTATTTTATTTCAGGATTTTGTAGAAATTTGATTTCTGTTTCTATTTTATTTGAACAATTGTTTCAAGTTAATTTTAATGGTAATTCAGTTATTATTTTAAAAAATGGTTTGGATATTTCTACTGGATATTTGAATTGTGGTCTGTATATGATAAAACAAAAACCTGATTCACTGCTTAACACAGAAATGTTTAAAATTGAACAATCGAGAAATAAAAAGCAAAAGATTTCTCATGACAATGAAACATACCTCTGACATCTTAGACTAGGTCATATTAACCTAAACAGGATAGAAAGACTTGTTAAGGATGGTCCTTTAAGAGAACTAAATATTGGTATTCTACTGGTTTGTGAATCTTATTTCGGAAGGTAAAATGACTAAAAGACCTTTTAAACCAGAAGGTCAAAGAGCCAAAGAACCACTTGAGTTAATACATTCAGATGTATGCGGTCCTGTGAACGTACAACTAAGAGGTGGCTATGAATATTCAAAGCTAATCACATTTATTGACGATTATTCAAGGTATGGTTATGTATACATAATGCAAATGAAATCTACGACTTTTGAAAAGTTCAAAGAATTTCTTGCTGAAGTTGAAAAACAATTAGGTTAAGTGGTGAAAATTCTTTGATCAGATCGAGGAGGTGAAATCTTGATAATGAGTTCAAGGATTTTCTAATTGAGCAAGGTATCTTGTCCCAGCTCATAGCACCTGGCACACCACAAAAAAATTGTGTTACAGAATTGAGAAATTGAACGCTACTAGACATAATGAGATCATTGTTTAGTTATTCTTCATTACCTACTTCTTTCTGGGGATATGCACGTCAAACTGCAGTGTATATATTGAATATAGCTCCATCTAAGTCTGTTCCTAAGACACCCTTTGAGTTGTGGAATGGGCGTAAACCTAGTTTGCGTCACATTCGCATATGGGGATGTCCAACATATGTATTGAAAGGAAAAACTAGAAAATTAGAAGCACGTTCGGAACTATGCCTATTTGTAGGTTATCTGAAGGGAACTAGATGAGGTTTATTTTATAGTCCTCAAGAAAATTAAGTTTTTGTATTGACAAATGCTACTTTTATTGAAAATGATTACATGACAAATTATAAACCTCAAAGTAAAGTTGTTATAGAGGAGTTACTTTCTGATGAGATCAAACCACATCCGACAACCGTTGTTGAAAGACAAAATGAGGAGACCACATATATTGTGCAGGATGCATTACCTTCTCGTCATAGTGGGAGGGTTATTAGACTACCTGTTCGCTACAGAGAAGATGGAATGGCACTAGCTGCTATTACAGAAAATGATCCATTGACATATAAAAATGCAATGGAAGATCCTGACAAAGAAAGATGGCTAGAGGCTATGAACCTTGAAATGGATTCTATGTATTCTAATTCAGTTTGGAAATTAGTAGATCTACCTAATGAGGTTAGACCTATAGGGTGCAAATGGATTTACAAAAGGAAAAGAGGAGTGGATAGGAAAGTAGAGACTTTCAAAACTAGGCTAGTAGCAAAGGGTTACACCTAAAAGGAAGGAGTCGATTATGAAGAGACTTTTTCACTTGTAGCCATGCTTAAATCCATTCAGATACTCTTGTCCATTGCAGCATGCCTTGATTATGAGATACATCAAATGGATGTTAAGACAGCTTTTTTGAATGGTTATCTTAAAGAAATCATTTATATAGTACAACCAGAAGGTTTTATAGCTAAAGGGCAAGAGCAAAAAGTTTGCAAGCTAAATAGGTCCATATACGGATTAAAGCAGGCCTCTAGGTCATGGAATATAAGATTTGATGGATTCATCAAATTTTATATTCCATGACCTAGAGGCCATCAAATCTTATAGTTTTGATCAGAATGTTGATGAGCCTTGTGTGTACAAATACATCAAGAATAAGAAGGTGGTTTTCTTAGTTCTTTATGTTGATGATATTCTTCTTATTGGGAATAATGTAGAATTATTGTCAGATATAAAGAAATGGCTAGCTAACCAATTCCAGATGAAAGATTTGGGAGAGGCAAGTTATGTTCTTGGGATACAGATTATTCGAGATCACAAGAACAAAATGTTAGTGCTATCTCAAGCATCATATATTGATAAGGTTTTAATAAGAGTTACGATGCAGAACTCCTAGAAAGGTAATTTACCTTCACGTCATGGAGTTTTTCTTTCTAAAGAGCAGTGTCCCAAAACACCTTAAGAGGAAGAAAACATGAGCTGGGTACCCTATGCGTCAGCAATTGGAAGCCTTTTGGGAGAGGCAAGTTGTGTACAAGGCCAGACGTTTGCTATGCAGTGGGTATAGTTAGTTGTTTTCAATCAAACACAGGATATGATCATTGGGTTGCTGTTAAACATATTCTCAAATATCTTAGGAGAATGAGAAACTATATGCTTGTATACTCAAGTAAGGATTTGATCCCTACTAGGTACACAGATTCTGATTTTCAATCAGATAAGGATACACACAAGTTCACTTCTAGATCTGTATTCACTCTTGGCGGTGGAGCCATAGTTTGGCAAAGTACAAAGCAGGCATGTACTGCTGATTCTGCTATGGAAGCTGAATATGTAGCCGCTTATGAAGCTGCTAAAGAAGGTGTTTGGCTTTGTAAGTTCCTAATGGATTTGGAAGTAGTTCGAATATGGATAAACCACTTACGCTGTTTTGTGATAACAGTGGAGCTGTGGCGAATTCAAAGAAACCAAGAATACACAAGAGAGGAAAGCATATAGAACACAAGTATCATGTGATTAGAGAGATCATACATCGAGGCGATGTTTCAGTTTTAAAGATTGCATCATAAAAAAACCTTACTGACTTGTTTACCAAGATGTTGCCTGCAAAGAGTTTTGAGGGTCATCTAGAAGGTTTAGGATTGAGCGATATGTCTCATTTACTTTAGGGCAAGTGGGAGATTGTTGGGGATAGTGCCCTAAAAGTATATTTATTATATTTTTGTTGCTGAATAATAAATAAAATAGAAATTGATTTTCATATTCGTTTTACTAGTATAAAGCATATTTATTATATTTTTGTTGCTAAATTATTATCCTTAAACTTAATCCTCACATATATAACTCTTATGTATTAAGTTTAAGGTTACATTAATAATTAAGGATAAAGATGTAATTAGAGAGGTTAATGGATTTTTGTCCTAACTCTAATTATGAACTAATTATGAAGGATTGATCTATATATAGTGATTATGTCAATCGACTATTCAATATTTATTTTTGGTAAATTAATCTATAATTTTAAGAGTACAGTTTCAATTTTTAGTGGAGTAATACTGGAATTAATAAATTTGATATATTAATTAAAGAGTTTAATTAATTATCAAATTTATTGGAGCTTGAAATTATAGGTCCATAGGTCCCCTTGTCATCTCTATAAATACTTGTATTGAACATATAAAATGTGAATAATTAATTTAAAATTATCAAATTTAAAATTTATTATTATTATTTTTGTAATGCAGAAACAAAATTATTTTTTTCTGAATTACATATTTATGTCATTACAAAATATTGTGAATTAATTGAGTAATTAAATAATATGATTATTTAATTATGTTTAAAATATATGTGTGTAATATATAGATATAATATATATATATGTTATAATGTTGTTAACGTGTATTATATGGTTATAATACATATGTTATAAATGGTTATAATATATATATATATATATATATATATATATATAGTTAATGTGTTACCAATTGATATTTATATATATATATATATATATATATTTAGATATATGTATATATATGTTTATATATATTATTAATTATTAGATAAATAATTAGAATTAAAAAAATAGAGTTATTTTTTGTTTGAGAAACCTAATAACTCTAGGTTTTAAAAAAGAACGTTCTGTGAGATGGATACCCTAAGAGCGTTTTTTTGACACAAAAAAATTAATACGCTCTATCTCATGTGTTGACAAAATGGAGCGTATTCAGAAAATAATATAATTTCTAAAGAAACTCACTCGTTTGTTCATTTGGTAGGAGGCTTGACCAGGAAGATCGTGGTACTAGAAAGCTTGAGAGGCAGATTGTGGAGTTCGTCTTAATCTCTTCTTTAGTAATTTTTTCTTTTAACTATTGAAAATTAAATCTATATGCATCTATAATAGATCCTAACTATAAAAGTGTTTTTATCATTTTTTTTAAATTTTTTTTATGATTTTATTTCGTTGATTTGATCATTAAAGCCAACAAGACTAATCTACAATTATTCATAGACACCCTACAATGTAGAAAGAATTATTTTCACATATTCTAATCGGTTGCCAAAAAAAAAAAAGAAAGAAAAAGAAAAAGAAAGAGTTTTGATTAACTGAAATACTGCAATTAATATTGTTTCAAGTCAAATTTTGCCTATACCTTATTACCTTGAAAGTTGTGTAAAGAAGTGTTTTGATCTTTCGAATTAACAAAACACGTTGAAATCTTAGGCACCATGTGGTATTGGCCAAAGATACTCCAATGTTCAAGTTAAAGAGGATGAAATCTAAAAAGAAATGTGAAGAGTTTTGGCAAGGTTGAGTGAGACTTACTTGAATGCCTATTGCTTTGGATTATATATCGATGTAGTAGTTGCTTAGCCAGAGAGCAATTGTAGAGCAATTGCACCACGGTTGAATGATGGTTTCCTAGATGTTTGTCGGTTGTTAATACTGAATGGGAGGCCATGAAGGAGGGCGTCCACATCGAGAAGTTAGGTAGATCAAGTTTTCATATGGTATTTCAACTTAGATCTTACATTTGGGCTTGTAATACATGCTTTAATTAAATACCTATAACATTTGTCCCTAAGTCAAATAATAATTAAGTTTATTATTATTTGACTCATTAACCTAGTCAAATAATAATTAAATTTAATTTTGTTTTAGTTATTGAATATGGTAAAAAAGACAGGGTGACAGTAGAGAACTAAACTCAGCAATCTGATGGCTTCTGGGATGGCAATCCCTCTCTTTTATCTAAGTAAGAAACTCGTTATTGTAGAATTGGATTTTTGGAAACGAATTGTTTTTCTTTTTGTTATTGTTGATTGGGACTACATGGGTTGAACTCATTGTATGAATTGAATTTATAAAAAACTATGGCTTGAAAATGCCTTTGTTGTGTGGTACTGGCGAGCATGGCTGCCAATGCAGTGGATGTGAGCATGGCTCCTATGGTAGATATGTGTTTCTTCCACTGGTTGTGATTATCATGATAGGACAAAGGTATAGGTATAGTAGGTGTGGTACCAACAGGAACTAAAGGCAAAGGAGATGGTGAAGATGCAGCACCATCAGCTATTTTAGCTGTTTCCCAAAAATGATGATTCTTATCTTCCCGATTTTCTCTCTCCCTTTGAAGATGAGAAGGACAAAAAAAGGTTGACTTTCTACAAAGGACACATCCAAACTAATAAACAATTCTTTGTTTTGAGGGTCATAACACTTGTATCCCTTTTGAGATGAAGAGTACCCAAGAAAAAGACACTTGACTGCCCTTATGTCGAATTTGAACCGACAGTGACCAAGAACATGAATCTACACAGTTGAACCAAACACCCTTACAGGTAAATCGAAAATTGTTCTAGAGTGTGGAAATAATTACTTAAAAACCTAGAGCGGAATTTGAAAATTTAAAATTTTGGTGGGAAGTCTATTAATCAAATAAGAAGCTATTAAAATTGTATCTCCCTAAAGAAACTTAGGAAAATGCATGAAAAACATTAAAGCTCAACCAACTTCCAAAAAGTGGCGAATTTTTCTTTCAGTAATTCCATTTTGTTGGGGTGTATCCCGATAAGAAGATTGATGCAAAACACCCTGTTCCTTTAAAAAAAGTGCCCAAATGCTGGTTGACATACTCTATTTCATTATTAATTCGAAGAATACAAATTTTTGTTTGAAATTGATTTGCTACCATCTTATATAAAATTTTAAAAATTTCTTCAACTTTAGTTTTATCATGCATCAAATAAATCCAACACAACCGAGTGTGATCTTCAATAAAAGTGAAAAACCACATTTTTTCAGACAATACTGTGATTTTATGAGGACCCTAAACATCACTATAAATTAAGTAAAATGGTTTAGATTCACAACAAAATTTAGGAACATAAATATTTTAAAGACTTTTAGATAAATGGCGAACTTCACAATTAAAGGAAAGATAGTCCACACTCTTAAACAATTCAGGAAGTAAAGGTTTCAAATAAGGAAAACTAAAATAACCTAATCTATGGTGCCACAACATAATTTGATCACGAATAGGTACTGCACTACTCTCCAAACCACACGGCTCTTTGCCCCTACAGGATTCTTTATCAAAATAATAAAGACCATCCGACATTCTAGCACTATCAATCATCTTCTTCAAAGCCAAATCTTGAAAAACATAGTAAGAATCATAAAAAATAACACAACAATTAGAATCCTTAGAAAGTTTGCTAACTGATAAAAGATTGCAAATATGGTTAAGAACATGAAGAATCGATTTTAACTCAATATCATATGAGATTTTTATTCATCCTTTCTCAGCAGTGGGAGAAAAACTACCATCAACAATCCTAATTCTCTTGTTATCAAGAACGGTGAATAAAAATTGAACAACTTAGACAAAGATGTCATGTGATCAAATACACCGAATTAATGATCCAAGGTGCGATATTGAAGGAGCAATACTGGGAGCTTAGATCAATACTTGTTTATGGCAAAGAACCAATAGGATTACCAGAAAACGAATTGGATTTTAGCAGCCTTTGAAGGAGCTCTAACTGTTCCTTGCTAAAAGGAGCAGTATTGGGCTTATTCGTTGTAGGATTCTTTTGTGCATTCCAATCCCCCACCCCCTTGCAATTAGTTGGTTCACCATGCAATTTCCAGCACGTTTCTCGAGTATGGCAAGATCGATTATAATAATCACACCACACTCGAAGCCTTTCCTCTAATCGTTGCTGGTTTGAACTGCTTTTCCCATGTTTGCATCAGACATCATCAAGGCTGATCCCTCCAAAGGTCCTTTTGACTCTTTCTTTTTTCCCGAGCATCACACTCCTAGAGTCTCCTCCCTCCTAACTTCAGAAAAAACTTCATTGAGAAATGACAGAGGTGTCTGACCAATGATTCGACTCCTTACTTCATCAAACTCCACATTTAAACCAATAAGAACCTTGAAGATCTGATCCTTCTCCTCTTTCTTCTTGCTGAAATTACAATTCTCTAGTGACTTCAACTCATAGTCGTTATACATATCGAGTTCTTGCCATAGCCTTTTCAAGGTATTGAAGTATTTGGTAACCGTTTCTGTTCCTTGATAGATCCCTCCCAGTTTTATTTGCAATTCATAAACTTGAGATTGATTGCCAAGTTCATAGTACGTGTGGCTAACATTATCCCACAATTTCTTGAATATTGCGTAGTAGAGAAAATTATGACTAATATCCTCCTCCATGGAATTGGCCAACCATAAAATAATCATTGAGTTTTCAGCATCCCAGACAGCATACTTAGTATCGGTTGTAGTAGGAGCCTTTGTTTCACCAACAATATAACCAATCTTGCCTCTTCCACAAATATACATTCGTACTGATTAAGACCATCAAGTAAAATTATCTCCATTTAATTTGATATCGGTTATTTGAATTGAACTATTATTGGTAATCTGTGTCTTGGTATTGGGGGTGCCTGAGGAAGTTTCTGATGTAGCCTCAAATATTTTGGGATTGGCTAGGGTTAAAGAAAAAATTGGAAGAGTAAAACAAACAAAAAACTTAAGTAAGTCCAGTAAAAACACAAGGTAAGAATAGTGATCGGCTATTGTAAAAGCTAGGGAAAAGAAGAAAAAGTGAAGCAAGGGGTTAGCAGTTAGAAACCTTGCTCTGATACCATGTGAGAATATTTTTTTGTATTGGATTAAAATCAATAGTATAGTAGGCAAGAGTATTTATAGACCGTTATAGAGATACAAATACTAAAACCCTAGGAAGTAAAATTGCAAAAAAATCTTTGTTGACTTTTAGACTAGAATTAATGTTTCCTAATCCTAATCTATTACCAACAGTAACCAAAAGCTTTCTAACACCTCTTCTAGTACTAGTGTTAGTGAGGAAGGAAGTGATGAATTAGGTTCAGAAGGAGGGAATAGTAATGTATGGAAAATTAATAGTGCTAGTGGGAGTGAATATGACGGTGCAGAGAATGAAGATAAGGAAGATAGTGAGAATGATGATTAAGGTACTGAGGATGATGAAAGTGTGGATGTGAAAAATTTCTCAATTGATCACATCAAATCCTAAGTTAGATGTAATCAGCTAGAAAAAATTAATGAGGTTACAACATCGATCCTTGAATTGGCTTATAAAAATTGGAATGCATAGATAACCCTAGTTTGCCCCCTTTAGGTGAAGTTGTTTTTCATACACATTTTTTGACTATGGGTTGCATCTCCCATTGCTGGCTGTCTCTTATGAGATAATACATAGGTAGGGTTTAGTTCCAAGGCAATTAACTCCTAACACTTGGAGAAGTTTGACATGTCGTTATGTCTTGTGGAAAGTGATAGGGTTCAACTTAATAGCTTTTGAGTATTTGCTTACTTTTATAAGATAAAAATAGACTCTGGGAGGCAAAAGGCCAAGGGATGATACTATACTCATTCCTTGGAAGGAAGAAGCATTATTGTTTCAGATTGCAACCCCAATAGTGCTAAATATTAGGCCAAAAAGTGGTTCTTTGCCATAAAGAACTGAAAATCTTCTCCTTCCTCTTATTCTCCTTAATTCTGCATTCCTATTTCTTACTAGACTCTAAGTCTTGAGATGAATATATGTTTTTATTTGCTACTTTTATTTACTTCCAAATATTTGTAAAATTTTGGCTTTTTACTCCTTTTTTCATGGACACATCACCGCTTGAAAATACCACCAGGGTTAATAAATAAGATAAAAAGCGTTCCTCCTGATAGAAGGAAATATAGGGGGCCATTGGATAAAGAGAAAATTGAGGAGTATTTTTGCAGAGACATTTTTTTTGAGATCTCTGGTTTTTTTTAACTCTTCTCTTCTACTTTATAATTATGGTATCACATTTTACCGGTGGTTTGCCCTTCCTTCACTGGTTGTGACAAAATGATTGATGATAGCGTTTAAAAGAGATTGAACATGGTAGGAAATAAGATTAGAGAGAAAAGGAAAGATAGTATTAGATGAAGTCCAGGAAGTATATAGCTAAGTGGTAAGTAAGAGTCAGGGAACAAAAAGAGCAAAACCACAGTAGTTAGTAAGACCACTATAGACAAAAAAATACTTGCCCTTACACCATCATCCACTACTACATATTTGGCCTTTGACAACGCCTAAAATGCGTCATCGTAATACATAGATGATGTTTTTTCATGCATCGTAAAATCGACCGTCATCGTAGATGAAGCATTTGATGATGATTTTTGAGTATTGTCATAGCTTATATACGACAACGCCTTTTATAGGTAATGATATTAAATGTCACATGGTTTTTGAACCAAAAAAGTTGTTAAAAACATTATAACGAAGCTTATTATTTGATATTTCACGACGTTTTTATTGTTTTGTCGTAGATATATCACGTGTTATACTATGATGACACTTTTTTAAATAACGTCATTCATATATTTCATTTTAAATTTAATTATATATTTTGGAAATAAATTTATAATATTTATTAATATTAATTTACTACTATTATTATTAATAAATTTGTTAGAAACAAAAGATTTATTAATAAAATGCTTTTTTATTTTATTAAAAATAATATGAAAATTGGGCATATTTAATGTTGAATTAATAAAAAAAATACAATCCGATAAAAATATATTTTCAGTATAATACAATTACTGTAACTTTAAGTTACATCATCATTCTAACAAGTTAATTGGAAAATGAAAGAGATGAAAACCATGACATGCCTCCTTAAAAGGAGTGAACATCACTGCCCCAAAGCCAAGCATCATAACCTGCATCTCTGGCACCCCATATGTCGTTCCTATGATCATCCTCCACATGTATAGCATCCTTAGGTTTTAAGCCCAGCAAGTCACAAGCTTTCAGAAATATTATTGGATTTGACTTTTCTGCTGCAACATGTTCATATGTGTGTGTGAGAGACAAAATAAAACATACAATTCTAAACAAAATTTAGGGTAAAGGAAAAAAAAATTATTGTATGAAAAATTCATGACAAATGCTAACATGTTTGAAGGAAAAAAGAAACAAAGTAAAGTTCTACTCTACCATTTACTAAAATCACAAGAAGGGATAAAACGTAAAATCAATGGAGGGTATTGAAGATAAAAAATAGGTATAAATGTGGTAGTTATATCCTTACAAGACAAAACAACAATATCAGTTTGCTTAACAATCAGTCTATGAGCCACTAAGTCCTTAGAAGTCCAGAAATGACAAAAAAGATATATCCTTTAGCATAGCATGACATATAGATAGACAAAGCAAAAGAGCAACAATGGTAACAAGTAACAAAATAGCAAATAAAATATAAAGAAAAAGAGATACAATCCCCACTTTGCTTCAAAATCCAGCAAAGCCTGCTAAGGAATTGCAATACTGTAGATCTTGATATAAGGATTATTTGCATTATTTCAATTCTATAATAACAATAAAAGCATCACAATATAGAAACAACTTAGATTCGGTATGTCGTAACAAAGATATTAGATTTAAGATTTTATGTCCAAAGCCTCCCTTGAAATTACCTCACAATTTTCTAGTTGTAGTTCAACAATAATATCCTTGGCCAGATCCTCACGATTTCCAAGCTCCCATTCACTGTATATATGAAACCGAATTTTACTTGCTTTTGGATAGAATAATTGATAAACTTCAAATTATTTCTGGACACATGGTCAAAATAGTCCAATGAACTTAAAGATAAACTCTCTTTTTTGTGAAATTTGATAGACATATAAGAGTCATCAATCACATGGAATTAAAGACAATACCTTGTACAATAAATTTGTAACACCTACGTTTTTCTAAAATTGTTGACTTTCGGTCACAGTTAGGGTTTCATTGCCACGTTAGCACTTACATCGCAATGAGCTGCTTGAGAGTTCCCCAGACATTTGACAAGAGCCTAAAGTATCTAGTTAGGGGTCGAATGATTATTTTCTTTCCATTTTACTCTTAGTCAAAGTATGATTTTTGACTTTTTGACTTTGACTTACCTTTTTTATTTTTTTACTTTTTACCTTTTAATTTTACTTTATTTAGACCCCAGGGCCAACCACCTTAGCATTCTTGAAACTTCTTTTACATTCTAGAGAGAAAGGGAGAGAAAGTGAGGAAAAGTGAGAAAAATTCAAGGGTAGTGAATCAGCCAGCTAGGGGACCTCAAAGTAAGTGTGTATGGTGGATTTAAGAGATGATTGAGTGATTTTAAGGCTTGGAAGAGAGGTTGGCTTCCTTACCCTTGTGTAATTTTATGAATTTGTTAGTTTTTGGTTGATTTGATGTTAGGTTTGTGTGATTTCCAAGTTAATTATTGTTAGTTTATGTTTAATTTGAGGTTGTATGGTTTGATTTGATGATATATCAAACTCCCAATTGTTAGGGTTTTATACTCTATGAAAATTATGGAATTAAGCATGTTTTAGGTGAATTGATGCTTAATTGATGTAATTGAGTTGAGGATTTTGTAAAAATCCATGCATATTACTTGATTTGGTGTGAAAATTGGTTGGATTTTGATGTGGTATGAGCCAATCATCGTAGGAGGCATGGTTAGTATTTTTCAATTTGTTGTGGGCATTTTCATCTTTTCACATGGAGGGGACATGTTTGGTATTTTTAAAATTGTGAATGATATTTTGGTCATTTCACATTTCCTAGTTAATTAATAGTTTTGTTTGGAAATTAGGGTTTGGTAAATTCATTTGTATATATGTATGCAAGGGTTTCTAATGCGTTGCTACTGATAAGTCTAATGTAATTTATATTTTATGCTATATTATGTCTTACTATTTGTTAGTTTTTATTTACTTTAATGGGAAAAATACTTAGTTTCGTGTTTTTCTATGTTGTAGGTTAATAAAGAAAAATTAAAGATTAACTAATAAAATTTTGAAGAATTTGAGACTCTTCTCAACCTGTACTATTTTGATTATAAATCAAGTATTAGAAGGTTGTTTTGCATAAGATCAGTTGGAAATGAAAGCTAATACATAAAATATTGTCCCTAATATTTTATAGATTTTTCTTGGCAGCCAATCAATGCCCATGTGAAGTCAAAATTAGAGGTTAAAGTTGTTTTGACAGATTTGTATAGTTTTGGGAGAAATTATATTTGAAGATCTTTTTGAACTCTGATTGAGTCGCGTGATATATAGTTGGAAAGCTAAAAGGTTCAAATTTAATTTAATATTTTTATAAAACTTTTTGGGCTACTTTTAGGTCTCCAAAAGATAGACAAATTTAGAGTTGCGTACAAAGTTCAAATTAAGAAAGGTTATATGGAAGCTTACTTAATGGCATTGCAGTGACCAATTTAAATTAGGGTTTCTTTTAGAGAATGAGGTGCTACAGATTTGAGGGGAAATTAAGAAATTGTGTTCATGATATATTACCTATAAATACAAGTCAAAATAAAATCCTAATTGACATATATGCAGCCAGTAATAAAAGGTGACCTATAGGAGCAAGTTTGAAGGTTTTGTTACATATTATTCCAAGTTGCCCAATTTGTCAATGAAAATCTGTATAAACATGCTTTGGTATCCAGCCATAAGGTCTCTCTTTGAATCTTTCCTTAATGTTATTTTGTGATTTTAAGAGAGAAGAAAAATAATGATACACAAGAAGAGATTATGGCAAACTTGGAGAAGAACCAATTGGAGATTGAAGGAGAAAAAAGAAAAAAAATACCAACCAACTGTCCATTCTCTTATCTTTTATTTTTGAACTGTGTATTTGATTGTTTAATGATTTTGAATATTGTTTCAATGGCTGTGTTGAACTAATTTAATCATTCTAGAGTTAGATCAAACCTTTTTTTTTATATTTAATTTATGAAGTTTTGAATTTATTCTATTTGTATTTTATGTTTATATGTAATAACTATGTTTAATGCTTTCTTTATAGGCCTAGAAACTATGAAGGGTGATCTTGGTATTAATTGATCCTTAGAAAGATTAAATTTTTATGGAATTGATATGGTTTACAAATAGAATACTTAATACCTATGATATATGCCCTATTACGTATAGCATCCAATAGAACAAATATAACATCCAATTGATATTTGCATGCTAAGAACTAGTATACCAATAAGATCAATTCTAAATTATCAATGCAAGATTATAAACACAATTAAACCGAAAATTGTAACAAGTAAATTGTAACCTGTTGAACGCAAGTTGCTCCTTGACTAACTAAGTTTAAATCAATTCGAGGCCTGTGTGTTACCACAGTTTCCTTAAGACAAATTCGCTCCTCACTGATGCTTGTGATCACAGAACGTTTGTCTCCAGGATACAATGAACTTCCAAGGAATTTTGAGCTATGCACCTATGAAAATCCTTCCCGCGAACTTGAATCACACCTTCCCTCTATCACCAGACAATAACACACTCAAAAACTCTAACTTAGACTCTCCCTATCTTTTTTCTGGTTTCCACTTCAAATTCTATAATTTTTTCCTGTATGACAAAAACAGAGAGGTATAGAAACCAAAGACCTGTAACTTATGCATTTCAAAACTAAAAACATTTATAAAACGTTTTAAAATTCTAACAATCGCTCACATGAATGAATTGTACCCTGGTGATAGAGTTCTACAGTTGAAACCTGCATAGGATCAATAGGTTTTAGCCTTTGAACTTTCTTTATGACGATATACTTACTTTACTGACTGAAGCTAGACGTGATATCTTTGAACCTTACTATCATTTATGTAAAAGTTGATATATTACACACAAGATTCCTTCCTGGCGTTCTTCAGTTCTCACTGTTATGTCCGTTTTGGCCATGGACATCTTCCCTACTTCTGCAAGAGTTTCTAAAGAATTGTGCACAATACAATTCTCCTTTGAAGCGGCCCTTTTTCTCTCTCACATAGGTGATTCTTTAACTCAGAGCATCCCGCTATACTCCTCTCGGATTTCCCGAAGAATAAGGTTCATTAAAAGTTTTAGCTTAACCTCGTTTCCAACAGGTACCACTGTTTCATCTTAGGAATGTACATGAGATAAAAACACTCCCATAGTGATTCAAACTAGTTACAATTTGGTTGTCCCTTTGAACCTAGATCTTGGGATCTCCAGTCAATTAGGTTGGATTTCTATTGTATTGGCTTTTCATCTTTATGGGCTTTAGTCCTATTCCTCTTGAAGATTTCTCAACTAACTCTCGATTTAGCCCTTTGGTTAGCGGATCCGTAATATTATCCTTTGACCTTACATAGTTAACAGAGATAAATCCTGTTGAGATTAGTTGTCTAACGGTATTATGTCTTCAACGTGTATGTCTAGACTTACAGTTATACACCACATTTTGTGCATTTTCTATCGCTGACTGACTATCACAATGAATAGAAATAGCCGGCATAGGCTTAGGCCACCTAGGAACATTCTCCAAGAAATGGCGTAGCCATTCAGCCTCTTCATCAAATTTGTCTAAAGCAATGAACTTTGATTCCATTGTAGATCGAGCTATAACTGTTTGTTTCGAGGACTTTCATGAAACTGCTGCACCTACTAATGTGAACATATCCACTAGTCAATTTTGAGTTCTTCACATCCGATATCCAGTTGGCATCACTATATCCTTCTAATACAGCTGGATATTGAGTATAGTGCAGTCCATAACCACGAGTATACCGTTGGCATCACTATATCCTGCTAGTGCAGCTGGATATTGATCCTTTTCTAATGATCACCATTTGAATTACTCGTGTACCTACTTAGTTTACTAACCGCGTAGCCTATATCTGGTCTTTACCTCCATTTGATATACTTCAAGGTTTCGCAATGCAGCAATGTCTAATACCATTCTTACAGAAGTTATTCTCGTTACAGGAAAATACATATCAAAATAATCATGGCCTTTCTTTTGTTTGTAACCTTTAATTACAAGTCTTGCCATGTATTTATTAATTGTTTCATCAGCTTTCATTTTTCTTTTGAAAATCCATTTATAGCCTAGTGGTTTACTACCCGGAGGAAGATCCATTAGTTCCCATATATGATTTTGTAAGATGGAATCAATTTCACTCTTAATGACTTCTTTCCAAAAAGGGCCTTCCGGAGAGTTTACGGCTTCTTTATAGTTTTGAGGTTTACTCTCTAGCATATAAGTCAGAAAATCTAGACCAAAGGATTTTTCTATCTTTGTTCTCTTACTGCGTTGAGGCTCATCTTCAACCTCTTATTCTTGTTCTTATTCTTAGTCCTGACTATCTTCATTCATAGTTTCATAAGATCGCTTAGAAGAACTTTGTCTCTCTTCAGACTTATATGGAAAAACGTGTTCAAAAAATGACGCACTCCTCGAATCCATAATTATATTCTTATGTATATCGGACATTTCAGACTTATATACACAAGAAATAGATAGACACTACTATTTTGCGCATAGCCAATGAAAATGCAATCAACAGTCTTTGGACCTATCTTCACATTCTTTGGTATTGGTACCACCACTTTGGCAAGACACCCCTACATTCGTAGGTATTTATAGGAAGGTTACCTTTCTTTCCACAACTCATATGGTGTCTCACGTTCATTCTTCTGGGGTGCCTTATTTAAAAGATAATTCACTGACAAAACAGCTTTCCCCTACATGTTCTGAGGTTACCTAGAACTTATTAGCATTGCATTCATTATTTCTTTCAATGTGCGATTCTTACGCTCAACCACACCATTTGACTGAGGTGAATATGGTAGAGTAACTTCATGTCTAATCCCATGTTGTTCACAGTAATCACCAAACGGTGTTACATACTCACCACCATGATCGCTTCTTATTAACTCAATTTTCTTATTGAGTTGATTTTCAACTTCAGCTTTATAGAGAACGAATTTCTTTAAAACATTATCCTTGCTTTTGAGCAAATACACATAGTAAAATTTCGTGCTATCGTCGACAAAAGTAATAAAATACTTATCGCCACCTCTTGATGGTGCAAACTTAAAATCACATATGTCACTATGGATCATATCCAAGGGTTCGACATTTCTTTCAACCATTTGAAAAGATGACCTTATCATTTTTGCTTCAACACATGTCTCACACTTATGTGTAGGATCAATCTGAAAAGTAGGAATATGATTTCAGTTAATTAACCTCTTTAAAGAGCCATAATTTACAGGTCCTAGTCTACTAGACTCAAAAAAATACACAGAAGAAGCATTTGTTTTATTCATAATTTTCGGCTTTACAGTCATTACATTTATCTTGAAAAGCCCATTACAAATATCCCTTCCCAACAAACATCCCTGACTTAGACAAGACAACCTTGTCAGAGTCAAACACCATCCTGAATCCATGCTTGTTCAACAGTGAACCAGAAACAAGATTTTTGTGGATTTCAGATACATACAGTTCATTATTCAGAGTCAGGTTCTTTCCAGAAGTTATCTTCAAGATCACTCTTCCTTGACCTTAGATCTCAGACATCGCTGAATTTTCCACGAACAACATCTCTCCATTATCAACCGAGTCGAAAGAATTGAACATATTTTTGTCCGAGCAGACATGGCGAGTTGTACAAGTATCAATCCACCATTCCTTTAAGTTTGACCCAACTAGGTTCACTTCAGAGACAACAACACAAAGGTTCAAGTTATCAACCTCTTAAGTGATTTCCTCCATCACATTTACCTCTTTGTTCTTCTTTCTCTTCGGTACTCTATAGTCAGCTGCTTTGTAACCCATCTTGTCATAGTTGAAGCACTTCCCTTAGAATTTCTGTTTCTTGAAAATGCCTCCATTCGGTCCAAGATTGTACCCGCTACTTGGCTTCTTCTTGGACTTAGAACTTTGTCCATGTTCAACTATATTGGCCTTAACCTCAGCCTGGGATGAATACCTCTTCTCAGAACGCTTGTTGTCTTCTTCAATTCGAAGTCTAACAATTAATTCTTCGACGTTCATCTCATTTCTCTTATGCTTGAGGTAGTTCTTGAAGTCCTTCCAACTAGGAGGCAGCTTCTCAATAATAGCCGCAACAAGGAATGCTTCACTCAGAATCATCCATTTAGAATGAATTTCATATAAGATCAACTGAAATTCTTGAACTTGACTGAGCACATTCTTGGAGTCCACATCCTCGATCCATGATAAATTTTTTGGTGCCCGCATCCTCGGTCTTATATTTCAACTCCAGGGACTCCCACATTTCCTTAACTATCTTCTTCACGTAGTACACATTGTATAGTGTATCAGTTAGACTATTTAACACATAGTTTCGACATAGGTAGTCAGAGCTCTTCTACATGTCAAACGCCATGAGTGAATTTCTATCATCTTCATTCATCTTCGGTGGATCCTCAGTTAAAAATCTCACAAGGTTCAGTGCGGTTAGATAGAACATCATTTTTTGTTGCCATCTTGAAATTCAGACCACTGAACTTCTTCGGTCTCTCTGCATGTTTCACCGGAATCGTCATAGCTGCTGTTGACACTTGTACTATAGAAACAGAAGTAGGATCTTGTGCCCCATGGTTAGATGATTCCCCCACATTGGCCATTTCCTGTTGAATAAATAAGAAACCATTAAATTATTGTATTAAAAATAATATTTCAAATCACAGAAAAAAATTTAATTTTTTTTTATAAATATTTTCTCTCTCCAGATGACGTCATCAACCATGTCATCAGCGCTATATCAACGTGTTCCAAATGGCTGCCACATATGAGCTATATACACATGGGCCATTTTCAGCAAGAGCCTACATGCATGCAGCCCAGCTGTGTGCCTTAACCACAAGGCTTAGCTCCCAAGCCTAGGCCTCATGGCCCAGTTCAGCGAGCCCAGCCCGCAAGCCCGCAAGCATATTGACCCAGCTCAACTAGCCTAGCCCATGAGCACAGGCCTTACAGCCCAACTCAGTGAGCCCAGCCCGCAAGCCTAGGTCCAGCTTGCATGATTCCAACCCAACTCTGAGGCCCATATGGACACCAGTCCAACTCAGTTTTTTTTTTTTCCAAAACCCGCGTGTCTTATTTTACCCATTTCTCAACTCGTGTGCGCGAATGTATTTGTGCCAAAACAATTAGTTTCCTCATTCTTCAACCTTTAGCCGGGTTAAGTTTGACCCATTTTTCAACCTGGTCAAAAATTGTACTTCCAGCCACCATTATCATGCGTACTGTTTCCAATTGCTTTGTCTCGTTACGGGTAATAAAACCAATAAAACAAATTGTCCAAAAAAGTCCAAAAAATCTATACAGCTCTTCGAATGCCTCGGTCTCAAAAATTTTACTTTATTACTGGTTTATAAAAATCAAATTTTTAATACAAATAATCCACTGAATTTATCCACAACTTCTTGACCTGTTTAAAGTGTTAGTACAAATATATATACAGATATATATATATATATATATATATATATGTAGAATATTGCAAATTAAAGAAAAAGAATTTTTTTTCCTTACCAGCAACCTGTTCACCGTTGCTTTTGGATAACATAAGCACATGGAAGATTGTCATCAATCATACAATATACATATATTATTTATAAATGGAATTTGCATGCAACTAACAATAAACGAATGAAACAATGTTAAACTATCAATTCAACATAACAAAAAAAAAAAACATGTTCATTGTTATGAAAATAGAGGATTTTATTTGCCTTAAGACTGTTACGTATAGCATCTAATAGAACAGGTATAACATCCAATCGATATTCGCATGCTAAGAACCAGTATACCAATAAGATCAATTCTAAATTATCAATGCATGATTATAATCAGAATTAAATCGAAAATTATAAAAATTGTAACATGTTGAGCGCAAGTTGCTCCTCGACTAACTAACTTTGAATCATTTTGAGGCATGTGTGTTACTACAGTTTCCTTAAGACAAATTCGCTCCTCACTGTTGCTTGTGATCAAAGAACATTTGTTTTCCAGAATACAACAAACTTCCAAGGAATTTCGAGCTATGCACCTCCAAAAATCCTTGCCATGAACTTGAATCACACCTTCCCTCTATCACCAGACAGTAGCACACTCAAAAACTCTAACTCAGACTCTCCCTATCCTTTTTCTGGTTTCCACTTCAAATTCTATTATTTTTTCCCATATGAGAAAAACAGAGAGGTGCAAAAACCAAAGACTTGTAACTTATGCATTTCAAAACTGAAAACATTTATAACAAAACATAAATACAATTCATTCACATTTATTTTAAAACGTTACAAAACCGTTACAAAACGTTTTAAAATTCTAACATGCCCTAGTAAATTTAATTTGTGTGGACTTAGTGTATTGAAAAATAGACAAATTTCTTGATTTAACTTTAATCTTAATTTATGCTTAATGAATTTACACATTTAATTGGTTTAGATTAGAGAGGATTAAATTAATTGGCATGTAAATATTTCTAAGGGTTATGGTAGAGCTTCTCTTGGACAATTTAGTGATTAAGAGATGTTAACACATACTAAAGCATAATTTTTGGCTAATTAGATTAAATTGAAATAAATTGTGGTGGATTCTGTGCTCTAAATGTTTTAAAGCATTGAAATTAAAGTTTGTTTGAAAATCAATCTTATACATTCTCAATAGTTTGTTCAATTTATTTAGTTAATTTAATATTCAATTATTCAAATTATACATCCAAATTGTATTAAGTTTAATTTAAAATTAGTATTCATAATCCCTTGGGTATGACAACCCTTTATTCAAATCATTAAACTATAAACTGATTCGTATACTTGAGAGTTCAGAATTTACACACAACAACTACGAGCTTCAAAGGTTTTCCTGTGGGCCTGTAATATGTTCCTATGAGCTCGTAAATTGTACTTACTAGCATCCAAGGCAATTTTACAGGCTTGAAACACATTTCTATGGCCTTTTAAAGCGTTCATACGTGTGTACAAAGCGTTATTAAGGGCTTCCAAGGCATTCCTATGGGTTTGCAAGGCATTCCTATAGGCTTGCAATGCCATCCTATAGGCATCCAAGATGTTCCTATGGGATTGTACCGCATTCCATCGGGCATCCAATGTATTCCTACCGGCTTCCAATGCATTCCTATGAGCTTGTGATATGTTTCTATGAGTTTTCAAATAGGCTTCCAACATATTTCTACACTATTACAAAGCATTTGTTCGGGCTTCCAAATTATTCCTTTGGGTTTGCAATGCATTTCTATGGCCATTGAAGACGTTCCTATTGTTAGGGTGAATTTTCAATTAGGTGGCAAAAGTTGTTGTAGCCCTGTCAGAGATAGGGTTGTGGGTTTTCTATGTAAAGATAACATTTCGAAGAGACTTCCTTAAACTTGGATCCTCTAAAAATGGGCTTGCCTTACTTGTGGGAGAGTCTTGGGTCCTCTAGAGATAGGCCTTTAGAGAGTCTTAGGTCCTTCAGAGATTGACTGATGGGTCCAAATCTTTTAAGTGTTATGCTCCACTGACTTTCCACACAAAGATAGGTAAAATTTTTTTGAATGGCCCCCTTCGTGTTCTTTATCTTTTTCATGGTGAGCTAAGTCAAGAGGATTCTCGGATCAGGAGAATCTCAACCTTATAAAAACTTCAAAGAATACCTAAAACATACACAAAGAGTATAAGCAATATAGTAATGGTTTCGGGTTAGGTGTTTGGCTATTGTCATAATAGAGATGAGTTTGTACTTCCTCTACAGAGAGGCTTCAGTAGAGAATGAGTCTTATGAGATGTGGTTCTTAAGAGTGTCTTGAATACTTTGAAGGTTATCCTCTTGAATGCTTTGAAGGTAGTCCTATGGAGAGTATTGAATGCTTTGAAGGTTATTCTTTTGAGTGCTTTGATGGTAGTTACTTAATGCTTTGAAAGACTGAATGTTTTGGTGGTGACAATTTAAAACTAGAGAGAAGAATTAGAAGAAAAAGAGAGAAGAAAGGGAGAGGAGAGAGAGAGAAAAAATGGAAAATAGTTTTGTAAAAGGTAGGTTAAGGGCTTTTATGTGGTGGGTAAAGGGTTTGTCTTGATGTGTGAAGACAAATAAGAGTGGGTTGGCTTTTAACTAAGTGAAATGTTGTTTAAAGTGCTGGGAGGGTATCTGGAGAATTATGTTGGAGAAAAATACATGCGAAGAGAAGTACATCCGGGTGAAAGTACATAAGGACAAAAGTACATCTAGAGAGAAATACATCTAAAAAAAGTACGTTTGAGAGAAGTACGTCTGGAGGGAATTATGTCTTAAAAGAACTACGTCTGGAGAAAACACTAAAAGCTGAAAAATTTTAACTTTGAAAAATTAAGACTTGGGGAAGGAAGTGATTTGGCTCATAAGATACCCCTTATTTAAATAAAATAAAACAAAAAAAAATTTAGATAATAAAAATGATAGAAAATAAATAATTCCCCTTTCTACACTTAGTGGACTTAGATAAAATTTGGACTTTGTAAACCTTTGAGCCCTAAGAAAATAGGTTCAATAAACATGAATTAGAATGAACTCAAATAAAATAACCAAGCTCATTTAACCCAGTTAATATATAAGAAAGAACAAAAAGTGGCTTCTAAAATTGCTAATATATAGACTTAGTATAATTTATTCAAACCAGTGGGCTCAAATCCCCCTAGTGGACTAGTCTAGTGTGAATAAATTAGTCTAAATCCTACTTTATAGCCATTGTGCCAACCAAATCATGCTCCATTGAAAAGTGCCATAAATGGTCTTGGTTCATTTCCTTGCTAAAATTAGTCAATAAGTGTACATCAGGCCTAGTGGGCTACTAATTCCAAATTGATCACTAATATTAGCCTCCTTTAATTTTGTGGGTTTATTTTCAAACCCACAAAATTAAACACAAGTCAGTTTGGTTCAAGCTTTAATTTATGCACTTAAAAGTTAGTGATATATATATTTCATACAGCATGACATTAAACTTAAGCATAAACATGCAATTTTTTAAAACATAAATGTAAGCATGCAAATGTAATATTAAGATAATACATAATGCATAATCTAAAAATGTAAGCATGAATTGTCAGGCATCCAACATAAGATTCAGACACATTCGACATGTAATTCCCCATCCATTTGTCATTGACTCTGGAGTAACAACATTAACATATTAGCATGAAACTACAATCCAGAACAAGTAGCATTGTCTCCGGCATGTCCTCCATTGAGTGTAGTCTTGTTTCTACCATAACAACATCAATGTATTTGCTTGCATGACGTGGTATGAACATTTTCTTGAAAATCTTCATTATGTGGCATGAGCTTTGCTTCAAAAATCTGCATGATGTGGCATGAAAATTTTGCTTCATATTTACATGACGTGACATGAACATTTTGCTTGACATATTTGCATGATATGACATGATTTTGACACTGGCTTAATATATTTGCATGATGTGGCGTGAACATTTTGGTTGAACAAGCTGCATGATATGGCATGAACAACTTTCTTGATATACATGCATGACGTGGCATTTTGCTTGACATATCTACATGATATGGCATGACGTTGACATATGCTTGACATATTTCCGTGATGTGGCATGAACATTTTGTTTGACATACTTGCATGATATGTCATGAATATTTTACTTGAAAAATTTACATCCTCATACATCAGGTTCTGCAAATTTGTAACGGTTCGTACTCAATGACATGAGAGGGATCATGCACGTACTTTCATAGCATCAACACATGGAAGACATCATGCATGTTGGACAGCTTGGGAGGCAAAGCTAACCAATATGCTGAAACCCCAACTCTTTCCAGTACCTTAAAAGGTTTGGAAAAATGAGGAATTAATTTGACCTTTTTCCCAACCTCAGTACATCCTTTAGTGCTGCAACCTTGAGAAAAACTTTCTCTTCGACCTCAAACTCCATGTCCTTTCGTCAATTGTTCGCATAGCTCTTTTGTCGGTCTTGAGCCGCTTTCATTCACTGTTGTATTTTGTTGATGATGTTGCTGGTCTGTTGTAGGATTTTTAGCCTTAACAGCTTCTGCTCACCGATTTCATTTCAATGTGAGGGAGATCTACACTTCCTGCCATACAAAGCCTTATATAGGGCTATCCCGCTGGAAGTAGGATAACTGTTGTTGTAAGCAAACTCCACTAATGGAATATGCTTTTCCCAGCTTGTCTCAAAATTCAACATACATGCTCTCAGCATATCCTTCAATGTTTAAATCGTCCACTCTGACTAGCCATCTGTTTAGGGATGAAAAGTTGTACTAAAAGTTAATTTTGTCCCGATTACTTTGTATAGACTCTTCTAGAATGATGATGTGAACCTTGGATCTTAGTCTGAAACAATTGATATTGTCACACTATGGAGTCATGCGATCTCGTCCACATACAGTTGAGCTAACATCTCCATCGAGTAAGTCATACACATAGGTAGAAAGTGAGTCGATTTTGTAAGTCGATTCACTATTACCTAAACAACATCATTGCCTCACTGGGACGTGGTAAACCCATAATGAAATCCATCTCTATGTGCTCCAACTTCCACTTTGGAATCTGCAGCGGCTTTAGCAAAGTTGAAGGTCTCTGATGCCAATCTTCACTTGCTGGCAACTCAAACACTGGTCTACAAACTTTGCGATGTATTGTTTCAAGCCAGCCTATCATAAGTTTTAGAGACGTCCCTGTACATCTTAGTAGACCCTGGATGAACTGTGTAAGGTTTACGATAAGCCTCTATAAGACCTTCCTTCTTGATCTCTTTAAGATTTAATACACACAGTCAAGTACTAAACCTCAACGTCCTATCTCCAGAGATATTGAACCCTGGTGTCTTTCTTGGAATTGCTTCATCTTTGATTTTTAGGAGAGTCACATCACTAGCTTGACTTGTCTTTATCTTTCCAAGATCAAATATTGAATCATGAGCGACGACAATATAACACCCCTTTACCCGAGTCCGGAGACCCGACTAAAGGAATGTCATAATAGAAAACATTTGAAATAAATTATTAAAGGCGGTTCCTTTGGACAAAGCTAAAGTACGAATAAAAATTTTCTTTACTCTTTAGAACACCTTCAATCTTTTAATACTAAATAGAATTCATAGTATTTTAAAGAAAAGACAGAAATATAGATATTTACAAAAGACCCACAACGTAAAGAAAATTATCCAGTTGATCAGAGTTTCACAATGTCCAAAAGAAAATAGGAAATGTGGAAAATTATTTGTTCTACTACCATTCCTCCACCGGTTTACCACAATGCTACCAAACCTTTCAAGCTAAGGTTTCAAGGTTACTTAAACATAGAAACAAACAAGAGTGAGTGGAAAATCACTTAGTAGGTTCCCAATGTGCACGTCCTAATGCTAGCAAAATGTCGTTATCTTTTAAACACTGATTTCCTCTTTCTTTCTTTTTTTTTTTCTTCCATAAATCATATGCAAAACATAATTCTTTTAATATCTTATGCAATGATTTTAGAAATAGACGTTTGTAGCACTTTTCATTTGGCAAAACATTTGGAATCTCCTTAGTTACACTGGAGCTCGTTACCTATCGGCAACTGTTATTTCTCAAAACAGCACACATATATACTTTCAGGGAGATCCAATTCACTTGACTGTTTAGAGGAAACAACATAAGTGGGGAAGAGACTTGCTTGTATCTACGTTATGCAAGTGCCAGGGTTACAACCATCACATACACCAATATGCTCGCATGCGAGAATCCAATTGGTCCATTCACTAGTTAGTAGGACTTGAACTGAATAGTTCACATATCAATTCTATATAAGGTCCATCCAAAGTATATATGTCTACTTATGCATGACCATGACTTTTCTATGCACTTTGCAAAACATAATCGTCTTTGAAAAATCAGTCTCATTGTATAAAAACAAAGTTTTCATGATATGCTCTCATGCAGATGTATGCACATGGTTTTTTGACAGTTTCATACATAGTTTCCAATCCCGTCTATAGTTAAGCAGAGATTCTATCTACAATCAGTAAACCATCTCACATGCTCATGGTCAGGGCAGTCTATAATTAAATATATGACTAAATATAAAAAAATAAAGACTTCATACTCATAGTTGTTCCATTTATTTTTATATATATATATACAAAATATCATTTTTGCCCTCACGACAGACCAAATAAATATATTTGAATATAAAAATACTATCTTTGCTCCCAAAATAGTTCCAGTAAATATATTAAACTATGAGAATATTATCTTCACATAAAAATAATTCTAACAATATATTCATTTAGAAAAATAAAATTTTTACACCAAAAATAATCTCAAAAAATAAGTTCAATTATACAAATACTATTTTGACACCAAAAATAATTTTGAAAAATATATTCATTAGTAAAGATACCGTTTTTATACCAAAAATAATTTTCAAAAATATATTCAATTGTAAAGATACCAATTTAGTTAATTAAGTACTACACTAAACAAAAGGTACAATTCACCAAATTAAACAAAAATTAAACATACCCATGAAAACCTAGTAAAATTAAACATACCCATGCACCAAAATTAAACATAATTTCAACGTTAATAACCCAAAAATTCAATACACATGGTCGGTCACAAAATTGAATATAAACCCATCAAATTTTCACATAAACTCATCACAATTTACATATATTCTAAGGTAATTTCATAGTATAATGAAAAATTCACCAAATTCCCAAAATAGCCTTCTTGGTTGATAATTCTATAAGTTCAATTCCATGAAATTTTCACCACAATCCGACAATAAACGTGGGGAAATACATAATTATAATATGGGTAATCAATTTAGAACTATAAACATGCAATTGGTGTAGTTATTTTCATAAATATCCCTGAGACACAAATTGGGGATTTTTTTACAGAAAAGGCCAAATCAAATCTATATTAAGTGGAATCAAATAAAGATAAGCAAGATCAACCAAAGATCAAGAAGGCATTGAGAAGAAGATGGGAATGAATTAGGCGAATGCTTGATTTTTCCTCTGTTTCCTTCACTTTCCCTCATTTCCTTCACTTTTCTCTCACATGTAGACACTTTCCCTCTCTTGAACACATGACATGCCTTTGGAACTTGTTGCAAGACCATAGAAGCACCTTGGAAGCCCATAGGTTACCTTTGCAACCTATAGGAATGCGTTGGAAGCATGTATGAATGCGTCGGAAGCTCGTAGAAACACCTTGGAAGCCTCTATGAATGTGTTGCAAGCCAATATGAATGAATTGTATGCGCCTAGTAATGCATTCAAAGCTTGTAGGAACGTGTTTGAAGCTTGTAGGAATGAGTTGAAAAGATATAGGAACACATTGCGAGCTCGTAGTAACATTTGGGAAGCCAATAGGACTGTGTTGGAAGCTTGAAGGAATGCCTTGGAACCCATAGGAACACTTTTGTAATAACCTTTCCTGAGTCCGAAGACCCGAATAGAGAGATGCTACTTCGAAAAGGAGGTAAAAATGAATAATGTAAAAGAAAAATTTCCCTTTGAAGCAAAATCAGAAAACTGAATAAAAATTTTCTTTACTCTTTAGGATAAAATTTAAACTGTTTGTATTAATAGCAAAACCAAAATATTTTTAATCTCTGAGTAATTTCAGTTCTTTACACAAAGTAAGTTGTTACTTTGAAGAAATTAGAGTGTTCAAAGTAAGTTTAAGCTCATGTTACATTAGCATGGGATAACATCATAGGATTTTGGTCCTATTTTGTTGGTTTTCGGGATCGAAGTAATGATTAACAGGGGCAATCAAGGGCATTCATATTTCAAAAGATGAACAATTACAAAAGGATTTGCCAAGGATGTTGTCATTAGTCAAGAAGGAAAGTTAAGGGCTCAAAAGCGATCACATGCTGTCTTAATTTCAACCATAGATGATGTTGACTAGGGATTGGTAGATGTTTACTTATAGGACTCTATCATCACCTTATGAGAAAATGTTTTGGAAGCCCAAAGGAAGTTATTGAAAGGCTGTATAAATTTATTGGTAGGCCTTTGGAATGTGCTGAAAGGTCATAGAAAGTTATTGGAAGATCACACGAAATTGTTGGAAGGCGGTAGGAATTTGTTGGAAGGTCGTTGGAAATTGTTTGAAAGCCACACAAAAGTGTTGGAAGCCCAAACTGTTGGAAGGCCATAGAAATGCAATGCTAACCATTAAGAAAACGCTATGAGCCCATAGGAAGTTGTTAGAAAGCCTTATAATGTTGTTTGAAAGTCATAGAAAGTTATTTGATAGCCTTTGTAAGCTGGTGGAAGGCCATATGAACGCGTTAAAAGCCCGTAGGAACACATTTGGAAGACTGTATGAAGTTGTTACGAGGTCGTAGGAAGTTGATGGAAGGTCATAGGAAGCTATTGGGTGGTCATTGCTCGAAGAAAATTTTTGTAAGGTCATAAGATGTTGTTGGAAGGCTGTAGGAAGTTGTTAAAAGGCTATAGAAAGTTATTGGAAAGGCGTAGGAAGTTGCTGGAAAGTCATAGAAAATTGTTGGGGGCCATAGAAAGTTATTTGAAAGGCGTAGGAAGTTGCTGGAAAGTCATAGAAAATTGTTGGGGGCCATAGAAAGTTATTTAAAAGGCGTAAGAAGTTGCTTAAAAGTCGTAGAAAGGCACTTGAAACCCATAGCTACAAGTTGGAAGCTCGTATAAAGTCGTTGGATAGCTTTAGAAGGTTTATGAAAGGTCGTGGGAAGTTGTTTGAAAGGCTTGGTAAGTTTTCTAAATTTCATGGGAAGTTGTTCGATGGCCGTACAATGTTGCTGGAATTCAATAAGATGATGTTGGAAGCCCATAGAAAGTGTTGGAAGGCCTTATAATGTTTTTTGAAAGGGCGTAGGAAGTTGTTAAAAAAGTATTGAAAGTTGTTAGAAGGCAATACGAAGTTGTTAGGAGGACACAAAAAGTTGTTAGAAATTACTATACCGTTGTTGGAAATCCTTAGGAATGCATTGGAAGGCGGTAGAAAATAGTTTGAAGCACGTAGGAACACTTTGGTAGGCCTGTAGAACTTGTTTGGAGGCTTTAGAAAGTTGTTAAAAGGTTGTAGGAACGCGTTTAAAGCTAGTAGGAACGTGTTGGAAGCCCAAAGGTAGTTGTTGAAAGGCTGTATAAATTTGTTAGTAGGCCTTTGGAATGTGCTGAGAGGTCGTAAAAAGTTGTTGGAAGATCACACAAGGTTGTTGGACGGCGGTAGGAATTTGTTGGAAGCCTATATAAATGCAATGCTAACCCATAGGAAAACACTATAAGCCTATAGCAAGTTGTTTGAAAGTCATAGAAAGTTGTTTGATGGCCATTGCAAGTTGGTGGAAGGCCATATGAGCTCGTTGGAAGCCTGTAGGAACATATTGGAACCCTGTATGAAGTTGTTACAAGGTCGTAGGAAGTTGATGGAAGATCATAGGAAGCTATTGGGTGGTCATAGAAAACTATTAAAAGCCTATAGGAATGCTTTGGAAGCTTATAGGAATGCATTGTAAGCCCATAGGAATGCGTTGGAAGTTCGAAGGAAATTTTTGCAATGTCGTAAGATGTTGTTGGAAGGCTGTAGGAAGTTGTTGAAATGTATAGGAAGCTGCTGGAAAGCCGTAGAAAATTATTTGAGGCCATAGGAAGTTATTGAAAAGGTGTAGGATGTTGCTGGAAAGCTGTAGAAAAGCACTTGAAACCCATAGCAATAAGTTGTAGTATCAAGTTGGAAGCTCATATAAAGTTGTTGGATAGCCTTAGGAAGTTTATGGAAGGTCGTGGGAAGTTGTTTGAAAGCCTTAGTAAGTTTTTCGAATTTCGTGGGAAGTTGTTCTATGGTAGTATAATGTAGTAGGAAAGTCATACAATGCTGCTAGAATTCAGTAGAAAGATGTTGGAAGATCATATTAAGATGTTGGAAAGCCATACAAAGTTGTTGAAAGGTCATACAAAGTTATTCGAAGGCCTTAGGAACGCGTTGGAAGGTTGTATGAACATGTTGGATACCCAAAGGAACATGTGGGAAGCACAAAAGAAGTTGCTGGAAGGCCATAAAAAGTTGCTAGAGTTGTTGTAGCCCATAGGACGGCATTGGAAGCCCATAAGATTGCGTTGAAAGATCAGAAGAAATTGTTGGAATGCCTTAGAAAGTAGTTAGAACCCGTACAAAGTTGTTGGAAGGCCATTAAAAGTTATTAGAGGACTGTATAAAGTGGATGGAAGGCCGTAGAAAGGTCCTAAAAAATTATTAAAAGGCCATAAAAAATTGTTGAAAGGCAATTGGAAGATATTGGAAGGACATAGAAAATTATTTGAAGCCTGTGAAAACATATTGGAAGCCCATTGGAACTATTAGAAGCTCGTTGGAATGCGTTGTAAGCCCATAGGAATACGTTGAAGTGGGTAGAAAGTTTTGGAAAGGCTACATTAGGAACTTGTTGGAAAGCCATACAAAGTTATTGAAAGACAATATGAAGTTGTTGGAAGGCCATAGAATGTTGTTGGAATATCGTATGACATTGTTGGAGGCTTTAGAAATGCATTGGAAGGCCATAGGAATGCATTGTAAGCCTATAGTAATGCATTCAAAGCCCAAAGGAAGTTGTTGGAAGGCCATAGTAAGTTGTTGAAAGGCTGTAAGAAATTATTGGAAGACCATATGAACTAGTTAGAATGTATTGGAACTGTATAGGAACGCGATGGATGCCCGTAAAAAGTTGTTGGAAGGCCATACGAAATAGTTGGAAGGTTGTAGGAAGTTGTTGGCCATAGGAAATTATTAGAAGCTTGTAAGAATGTGTTGGAAGCCCTCAAAAACTCATTGTAGGCCTATAGAAAATAAAATAGAAATTCATAGGAAGGTATTTGAAAGTTATTGGAAGGACGTAGGAAGTTGGTTGAAACCTTTAGGAGGTTACAGGAAGGCTGTAGGAGCAAGTAGGAACGCCTTAGGAGCCCGAAGGAACAAGTTCAAAACCCCTAGGATGTTGTAAGAATGTCCTAGAAAGTTGTTCGAAAGTCGTAGAAAGTTGTTGGAAGATTATAGGAATTTGTTTGAAGCGATAGAAAGTTCTATGAAGGATTTAGGATGTTAGTGGAAGATTATAGGATGTATTGGAAGGCCGTAGAAAGTTACTGGAAGGCTGTAGGAAGTTATTGAAAGGTCATAGGAATGAGTTGGAAGCCTTTATGAACATGTTAGAAGCCCATAGGAATGAGTTCAAAGCCCCTTGGATGTTGTTGGAAGGCCTTAGAATGTCATAGAAAGTTGTTGGAAGCCATATGAACACATCAGAACACTGTAGAAACTTGTTGGAAGCCCTTAGGAATGCATTGTAAATCCATAGGAACTCATTCAAAGCCTAGCAATATTTTGGATGCCCGTACAAATGCATTGCAATCCTTTAAGAACACATTGCAAGTTCATAGGAATGCTTTAGAAGCCTTTTAGGATGGGCTTGAAAGCCCATAAGATCGTGTTGGTTAGCCCTTAGGAAGTTGTCGGAAAGCTATATGAAGTTGGTGAAAAGCCCTAGGAACATATTATAAGGCCATAGGAACATTTTTATAGCCCATAGGAATGCATTAAAAAAGTCATAGGAAGTTATTTGAAAGCAACAATAAGTTGTTGTAAGGCCATAGAAAGTTGTTGTAAGGTTGTAGGAAGATGTTGGAATGCCATAAAAAGTTGTTGGAAGGCTATAGGAATGCATTTAACCGGAGTAGGAAGTTATTGGTAGACTGTAGGAAGTTATTGAAAAGTCGTATAAAATTATTGGATGACCATGAAAACGCGTTTGAAGCCCATAAGAACGAGCTAGAAGCCTATAGGAACGCATTGATAGCCCATAGCAAGTTGTGGGATGTCCTTTAAAAGTTTTTTGGAAGGCTGTAGGAAGATATTGGAAAGTCGTACAAAGATATTGAAAGGTTATAGGAAATTATTAGAAGCCTATGGGAACGCGTTGGAAGCTGTAGGAACATATTGCAAGCCCATAGCAACTACACTAGAAGCTTGAAGTTGTTATAAAGCTGTAGGATGTTGTTGGATGATTGTACGAAGTTGCTGAAAACCAGTACGAATGAGTTGGAAGCCTATAGAAACACATTGGAAGCCCATAGGGAGTTTTTGGAAGGCTGTGGGAAGTTGTTGGAATATTGTATGAAGTTGTTGGAAGATCATAGGATGTTCTTGAAAGGCTGTAGGAAATTGTTTAAAGGCCATAGGAAGCTATTGGAAGGACATAGAATGTTGTTAGAAGGCAATGTGAAGTTGTTGGATGGACGTAGGAAGTTATTTGGATGCGTTAGAAAGTTATTGGAAGGCCGTAGGAAGTTGTTGGAAAATTGTATGAACGCATTGAAAGGTCGTAGAAACACTTTGGAACTCCATAAGTATGCATTTGAAGCTCATAAGAAGTTTTTGAAAAGCTGTAGGAAATTGTTGGAAGCCCTTAAGAATGCATTAGAAGCTGATAGAATCATATTGCATGTAGGAAAATGCTAGTAGCCCATAGAAAGTTATTGGAAAGATATAAGATGTTGTTGGATGGCCGTTGGAACTTGATGAAATTTGTAAGGAATGTCTTGGAAGGCTGCTAGGATGCCTTGGAAACCTATAGGAATTAGAAGCCTAAAGAAAGTTGTTGGAAGGCCATTTGAAATTGTTGTAAGCCTTTTTTGGAATGTGTTGGAAGGCTATTGGAACACTATAGGAACTCATTGGAAGGTTATACAAAATTGTTAGATGATCGTAGGAATGTATTTAAAGCCCGTAGGAACTAGTTGAAAGCCGTAAAAACGCGTTACAAACTCATAGGAACACACTGGAAGCTGGTAGGCAGTTGTTACAAGGTTATATAATGCCATAGGAAAGCATTGGGAGCTTGTAGGAATGTGTTGAAAGCCCGTATAGAGCTTTAGGAAGGTTGTATGAAGTTGTTGGAAGGTCGTACAAAGTTGTTAGAAGGCTGTAGGATGCCGATGGAAAGCCATAGGTGGTTGTTCGAAGACCATAGGAAATTGTTGGAAGGTCATAGAAAGTTATTGGAAGGCAATTTAAAGTTGTTGGAAGATCATAATAAGTTGTTTGAATGCCATAAAAAGTTCTAGGATGCCATAGAAAATTATTGGAAGGTCGTAGGAACATGTTGAAAGGTTGTATAATCACTTTACAACTCCATGGGAAGACATTGGAAGCCCATAACAAGTTATTTGAAGGATGTACGAAAATGTTAGAAGGTCATAAGAAATTGTTGGAATTCCTTAGGAGCTGGTTGGATGGCCTTGGGAAAGCATTGCAAGGTCATAGGTATGCGCTAAAAGCTTGTAGGAAGTTGTTACAAGGTTGTAGGATATTGTTCAATGGCCATAGGAAGTTGTTGGAAGGTCATATGAATATATTAGAAGCCCATAGAAACTAGTTGGAAGCCCATAGAGAGCTTTTATAAGGCTATAAAAAGTTGTTGGAAGGTCACATAGTTTTTAAAAGGTTCTGGGTTGCTGATGGAAGGCCTTAGATAGTTATTCAAAAGTCGTAGGAAGTTATTGGAAAGTCATATAAAGTTGTTAGAAGGTAATAAAAAATTATTGGAAGATCGTAGAAAATTATTTGAAGACCATAGAAAGTTATTGAAAAGTTGTAGGTAGGCTTTAGGAACGTATTGAAAGGTTGTAGAAATGCTTTAGAACTCCGTAGGAATACATTGGTAGCCTATAGGAAGTTGTCGGAAGGATATAGGAAGGTAACTGGAAAGGCATATTTTTTTTTTTGAGAGCCCATATGAATGTGTTGGAAGCCCATAGAATCACATTACACGAAGGAAATGCTAGTTGCCCATACGAAGTTATTGGAAAGCCCTACGATGTTGTTGAAAAGCTATAGGAACTTGTTGGATAGCCGTTGGAAGTTATTGAAGAGCCTTATGAACATGTTTGAAGCTCATAGGATCGCATTGTAAGCTTGTATAAATGTTTTGGAAGCTCATAGGAAGTTGTTAGAAACTCATACGATGCAGTTGAAAGGGCGCACGGAGTTGGTGGATGGTTGGAAGTTATTGGAAGGTCGTAGGAACACGTTAAAAGGTTATAGCAAGTTGTTAGAAGGTCGTTAGAATGAATTGGAAGCCTGCAGGAATGCATTGGAAGCTAAAAGAAAGTTGTTGTAGGTCATAGAAAGTTGTAGGAATGTCATAGGAAGTTGATGGAAGGTCATAGGAAGGCATTGGTAGCCCGTAGGAATGCATTGGAAGCTCAAAGAAAGTTATTGGTAAGCCATAGAAAGTTTATGAAAAGCCATAAGAAAGCATTAAAAAGTCGTAGGAATGCATTAGAACTCTGTAGAAACCCGTTGGAAGCCCATAGGAAGTTATTGGATTGTCATAAGATGTTGTTAAAAAGGTATATGAAGTTATTAGAAAGCTGTAGAAAATTATTGAAAGCATATAGAAATGCATTGGAAGCCCATAGAAATGCATTACAAGCCCATAGAAAAACGCCAGAAGCCTATAAAAAGTTGTTAGAAAACTGTTGGGAAGTTTTAAGATGTTGTTGGAAGGCCGTGGAGAGTTGTTGTATGGCTATTAAAAATTGTTGGAAGGCCTTAAGAATGTATTGAAAGATCATAGGAATGCATTGGAAGTGCATAAGAATGCACTGAAAGAAGTTATTGAAAATCCATAGAAAGTTCATGAAAGGTTGTAGGAAGTTATTAGAATAACATAAGATACTCTTGGAAAGTCGTAGGAAATTATTATACGGACTTCAGAAGTGCTTAAAAGCACATAGGAACGCCATGCCAACCTATAGGAATACATTGGAAGCCGTAGGAAGTTATTGAAGGGCATAAGAAGTGTAATATCTACTTACTTTTGTGCAAAGTGGACTTTTGATCAAAGTCAACTCTGGTCAAAGTCGACTTTGGTCAAAGTCAACTCGGTAAAAGTCATCGCATTGACTACTGACTATCGTGTCAAGGTCTGGTGTTGGTTAATTGGGACTGAATGGTATGTGATCTTCTATGTATTATGTGTGTTTGTTTCCTTTTATGGTAAAGTCAAAGTTTTGGTCAAGGTCAAAGTTCACAGTCAACAATCCACCCTGCCACATCATCACTTTGGCTGGCGGTGTGATGACTGAGACTCTTTTCTTAACTGTTAACTGTGTATATGGCAAGTTTGAATTGATGTGGTCCTGCTTTGTGAAACGGGGGACGGCATGCAAGACCAAGTTCAAATTTGGTCAAGCTTGAGTCAAAGAAGCTTAGTTTGGCCACACCCTTTTTAAAACCCTAAAACCCTCTTTAAAAGCAACCTTTTGAAAAGAAGCAAACCCTAGCCACACCCCCTTACTACCGCCCATCACTAAAGAAAGAGAGAGGAAACGGTTCTAGAGAGAGAGAGGAGGAAGATGAAGTAGAGATCAAGCTAGTTCCAAGCTTCTTCAAGAATATTTCATCAAAACTTCAAAGAAGAGAAAGGAGGAAGAGGACCGGCTATCTTACAGCTGCTGAAGGGAGGTTTTTAGCTTGCATTCTCAAGGGATTTAGTGGAGTTTTAGCTAATTCAAGGTAGGACACAAACTCCATTTGTATTCGTTAATGTTTTGGTAGTGTATTAGTGTTGTTTGTGACCTAGATTTACCCTTTTTATGTATTTTTCTTCATGGATCTACTTGGAACCACTTAGAAAATTGTGAGATGGGCTGTTTGAAGTGGGTTTTTAAAAGTTAATCAAAGCTCTAATCTTGTATAGTGGTAGGGTCCCCTTTTCATCTAGTTTTTTGATTTGAAAATGTGAGTGTGTGCGCGTGCTGTGAATCAGGAAAATTCCTAAAATTTTTGTGGAATTTGATTTGTTACTGGCATTCGGGCATGAGTGTCTCATGAACATGCTCGGTTTTGAATTTCTATAATCGAAGTTCAGATGAGGGAGAAAGAATTATTTCAAAATTACCGGATGGATAGATGTTTTGGGAGAACCCTGCACCATAACCCACTGGTTTGGTGATATTTTGGGGCCTTAGGTTTTTAATAATTTTCAATTCGCATTTTCCCTTTTAATTCATTAAGTTGTGGCTATTTCGGTTTTGGAATTTCCCCATTTGGAGTTAAATTGAGGGTTCTATAATTTTATCTATTTTGCTGGAAAATTATGAAACTGTAACTGTTTGTAGATATTTTTATATATAGTTTTAAGTTAGGTTAAATGTTGTTTCTTACTGGAAATTTTGGATTAAAGTGAGCTGTCCTTGACCAGCTATTTATATTTTTTAATAAACTAAGTAAAGACAATAATGTGACTAGTTTAGGACTTGGATTTAAATCAAACTCCATGACTACTTTGTCTAAAACTAACTTTGATATTTATTTAAGTTTTTCTTTTAAACTAATAAAGTATGAAACTTTACACTTCTTATATTAGTTAATTTAGTGAGGTTACAATTTTATTCATAAAGTATGGTTGCTGAAATTTGATTTAAGTATGACTATATTTGCGTTCCTTTATGATTAAAATGCTAGTTATGGCCTAAACATATGCATGCATTATAACCCATCATGAAAATTTTATTATACACAAAAGAAATTATTTTTTTGGCAACTCATGGTTTAAAAGTTATACGTTGTACAGACATGGCCATGCACAGGTAGGCAGTTAAAATTTAAAATGGATGGAGCTTATGTGATTGTGAATGTGAATCGTCTAGTAGAGGTCCCACTAACTAGTGAGTGGAGAGATTGGATTCTCACATGCGTGCACATGTGAGTGTATTGGGGTGTGTGTGTGGGATGTAACCCCAGCACTTGCATGACCCGGATGCAAGCAGGTTTCATACTCATTTATGCCGTTTCGTCTAAACGATTAAATGTGTAAGGATTTCCTTGAAAATATGCATATGTGCTACTTTAGGAAATTAGAGTTGCCGACGGGTAATTAGCTCCAGCGCAATTAAAACCTATTGCATAGATGATTGCTTTTGTAAGAAAAATAAACAAGAGATTTTCATTATTGTTGACTTTCTAATAGCATTCTACACTGCATCATCACTCACTACTATTTGTTTTTTGTGTATAAGTAATCCCAATACCTAGCTTGACTAGTTTGGCATTAACGTGGTGGACAGAGAGTGACAATAGTTAAATTAATTCCACAGTTTTATTTCCTTTTTATTAATACTAAAACTCTTATAGAGATACAGTTAATTTTCTTTATGTTATGGGTCTTGTGTAAAGAACAGTGTTTTTTCAGGGTTTAGAAATATTTTGGTTTTTGATAATTAATACTAACGGTTCGAATTATCTTAAAGAGTAAAGAAAATGTTTATCCAGTTTTTCGGTTATGTTTCAAAAGGAAATTTTCTTTTATATTATTATTTTGTACATCCTTTTCGACGTGATATCTTTTTATTTGGGTCTTCGGGCACAGGTAAAAGGGGTGTTAGAGGAAGCTTGTAGAAGGTTGAAAGCAATTAGGAATGCATTGGAAGCCTGTAAGATTGCATTGCAGGCTAATAAGAACCTGCTTCAAGCCCGTATGGAGTTGTTGTGTGGCCTTAGGATGTTAGAAGGTAGTAAGATGTTGTTGGAAGGTCATAGGAAGTTCTTAGAGAGCTTATAAAGTTGTTAGAAAGCTGTAAGAAATTGTTAGAAGCCTGTAGGAATGCATTGGAAGCCTATAATAATGAATTGCAAGCCTATTTGAAAATGGTGGAAACTGGTAGGAAGTTATTGGAAAACTATAGGATGTTGGTTCAAGGCTGTAGGAAGTTATTGGAAGGTCGTACGAACACATTGGACGTCCGTAGGAACGAGTTTGAAGCCTATAAAGAGTTGTTGGATGACCCTAGAAAGTTTCTGGAAGGGCATGAGAAGTTGTTGGAAGATCGTACGAAGTTTTTTAAGGTCATACGATGTTGTTGAAAGGTTGTAGGAAGATCTTGGAATGGTCATATGACGTTGTTGGATGGCCATTAAAAGTTATTGAAAGGTCGTAGGAAGTTGTTGGAAGGCCTTAGGAACAAATTGAAAAGAAATGGAAAACTTGTTGGATGCCCAAAGGAATACATTTGAAGCCCAAAAAAGTTGTTGGAAAGCTATAGGAAGTTATTGGACGGTTGTAGGAAGTTGTTAGAAACCCATGAGAATACATTGCAGGCATGTAAGAAGGCATTATAAGCCCATTGAAACTCATTAGAAGCCCATAGGAATGTGTGAGAAGGCAATAGGAATATATTGGAAGCCTTTTGGACCATGTTGGATGCTTGTAAAAATGTTTTGAAAGCCCGTAAGAAGTTGTTATAAGGCCACAGTAAATTGTTGGAAGGATATAAAAAGTCATTAGAATGTTGTATTCAGTTGTTGGAAGGTTGTACAAAGTTGTAAGGTCGTAGGAACAAGTTAGAAGCCCATAGAAAATTATTTTGTTGGATGGCCGTAACAAGTTGTTTGAAGACTGACAAAACGTGTTAGATGCCCGTACGAAGTTTTTGGAAGGCAGTACAATGTTATTTGAAGGTCGTAGGATGTTGTTGAAAGGCCATTGGAATTTGTTGAAAGACCATTAGAAGTTATTGGAAGGTCTTAGCAAGCTATAGGAAGTTGTTGGAAGCGCATAGAAAAGTGTTAGACAGCCGTTGGAAGTTGTAGAAATGCCGTAAGAAGTTGTTCAAATATCGTAGGAAGTAGTTGGAAGGTCATAAGAAACTATTGAAAGGCTGTAAAAAGTTGTTGGAAAGTCGAAGGATGTTGCTAGAAGGTTATTGGAAGTTTTTTTGTAGGTTGTTGGAAAATGTTGAGAGGGCGTAGGAACTTGTTGAAAGGCCATAGAAATGCATTGGAAGCACATAGAAAGTTGTTAGAAGGCTGTGGGAACTTGTTTGAAGATCGTATGATGTAGTTGAAATACCATAGGAAGTTGTTTGACGGTCGTAGAAAGTTGTGGAAGGCAGTAGGAAGTTATTGGTTGGATGTAGGTAGCTGTTGGAAGGCCGTAAGATGTTGTTGGAGGGACATAGAAATGCACAAGAAGCCTGTAGGAAAGAGCATGAAGCCCATAAGAAGTTATTGGAATGTAGTAGGAAGTTGTTGGATAGCCTTAAGAAGTTGTTGAAAAGCCATTATTGGAAGCCTGTGAGATCACATTGGAAGTCCATAGGAACACATTGCTTACAAACACATTGAAATCCTGTGGGAACGCTTTGGAAGTTTCTTGGAATGCATTGGAAACCTATAGGAACGCTATGGAAGCTTCTTGGAATGCATTGGTAGCCTTTTGGAATCTTTGGAAAGTTGTAGAAAGTTGTTAGAAAGATGTAGAAAGTTATTGGAATGTTATAAGAAGTTATTGGAAGATCATAGGAAGTTGTTGGGTGGTAGTATGATGTTGTTAGATGGCAGTAGAAAGTTATTGGAAGGCCGTAGGAAATTATTTGAAGGTCATAGGATGTTATTACAAGATTGTAGGAATGTGTTGGAAGGTCATAAAAATGCATTGGAAGGTCATATGAAGTTGTTGGATGGTTATAGGATATTATTTTAAAGTTGCAGAAAGTTGGTGGAAAACATTGGAACACATTGGAAGCATGTTGGAATGTGTTGGAAGCCTGTAGGAATGCATTGATAGCCCGTAGAAACACGTTGGAAGCCCTTAGGAATGCATTGGAAGCCCATAGGAATATTTTGGAAGCCCTAAGGAATGCATTGGAAGGCCATAGGAAGTTGTTGAAAGACTATAGTAAGTTGTTGGAAGCCATAAGAAGTTAATGAAAGGTCATATGAAGTTATTGGATGGCTGTATAAAGTTGTTAGATGGCTATAGGATGTTGTTTGAAGGTTATGCCTATAAAATTTTCCTAATACGATCTTTCTACATGCACTATAAATATTAGCAACGTCATTTTAGTAGTTAGAGTAGAAATAAGTGTGTACCTTCTTCAATGACTCAAAATCTGAATGTACCACAAATTCACTAGGGCACAAATAATATTACATGTCTCAAGCGCTCTTACCAAAAAATACATCTCATTATCATATATGGGATAGTTAAGTGCAGTTTTATTCAACTTCTCACTAAAGTAGGCAATTAGGTGGTTTTTCTGCATTAACATGGTGCATGTGCCAAGACCAGATGCACCACATTCAATATATTGAATGCTTTTTCTTATTCATTCCGCCATTTAAAAACTACATTCTTTTTAACTATTTAGTTTAAAAGGGCAGCTAAGGTGCCAAAACCTTTAGTATATACGAGAATGTCATCAAAATATACAATTACAAATTTTCCAATATAAACATGTAAAACATGGTTCATTAGTCCTATGAAAGTACTATGTGCATTAATTAGCCCAAATGGCAGGACTAAGCATTTAACAATTTTAGTTTTAAAAGCAGTTTTTCATTGATCTCCTTCTTTCATTTCAATTTGATGGTATTCACTTTTTAAGTAAATTTTAGAGAAAATATTAGAGTAATATAATTCATCTAACATATCTTCTACTCTATCTGGTCTAAAAATTGAATGATGATATTTTGCAGTGATTTTATTGGCAGCTCGACAATCTACACACATTTGCCACAAACCATCCTTCTTTGGAACTAAAGAATGAAACAACACACAAACTCAAGCTTTCTCTTATATAACCATTAGTCATTAGCTCCTTACCTTGCCTTTGAAGCTCTTATGTCTCCTCGATATTACTTCTCTAGGCAAGTTGATTGGGAATGGTTGCCCGGGGCATGAGTCAATTTAGTGTTCAATTCCTCTAATGGGTGGCAATCCTGTTGGCATCTCTTTGAAAAACATGTCCTTAAATTCCTACAAAAGAGCAATTCCAACACCGGCAAAAAGTCATTAATATCAAGGTTAACATCTTTATGAAGTAACAAATACATGGGTTTCTTTGCAAAGAAGGTACTTCAGATTTCACTCATTTTTGCAAAAAACTCTTTCATTTTCTCTCCTTAGGCTCACTACTCTCTTTTTCTTTTCTTTCATTCTCACTCTCTATTTTCTCAGTCTCAATGGTGTTTGTTTTCTCATTACTCTTTTTCTCCTCTCTTTTGACTTTCACTTGGATCTCATAAATTTTTTTTGGGATTAAGGGCATAGGGTGATTTTTCGGTCATCCTTATAGAACAAATAATGATTCTTAAACCCATCATGCGTAATTTTTTTTTATCAAATTACCATGACTTTCCAAGAAGTAGATGGCTAACATGCATGGACAGTAAATCGTACAAGACCTTATTTTGATATCTCCTAATGATAAAGCGTATTTTGACTTGCTTGATTACCTTTATCTCCCCACAATCATTTAACTATTGAAGTTTCCCAACTTTTCCACCAACTCGGTAGTAGCAACATTAGTACAACTTGCTCCATCTGTGATCATGTTGCATACACAATTTTTCACTTGGCACCGGGTTTGAAATATATTTTTCTGCTACTCATTATCTTCCTCCTTCATTTATATATTCAAGGCTCTCCTCACTACGAGTGTCTTCCCTACTTCAGGACACTCTCCCTCACTAACATCTTCTAAGGGTGACATTTCACTGCCTTACTTCTCCTTGAGTATCTGTTTCTACTTTTCCATTGTCCCTTAAAACCATTATTCTGTTGTTACATTGTGATGCAATGTGCCATACTCCTAGACATTTAAAGCACTTAATGTCTCGATTTCTTGTACGTGTAGCTTCTTTTCCCTTTTCTCTATTTATAATTTCTTTACTTAGCTCTCCAGGTTTATTCGACTTGTAGGATGTTCTTTCATCCCTTTTCCAATTTGCATTACCACTTTTCAAAGATGCATTAACACTTGAAGCCGAGTTAAACATTGTATTATTATTTCTTCATTTCAGTTGTTTTTTTAATTTTTATGGCAACATGAACCATATTTTCCATCTCCAAACAATGTTGTAATTCAACAACATTAGCAATCTCTCACAATTCAATCATTGAAGAAACCTTGTCACTGTGGCTTTACAATCTTCATCAATATTAGCTCTAATCCTTATTACTTCCACACTCCTATTACTTTGAGCGAGTCCTTGAAGTCCTTGACACAACTCATAGTAATAATGGCTGGGTAAAAACCAACGCCTCATGGTGGATTTGAGGTCATTTTATGTGCCAATTAGTCTTTCCCTATATCTCCTATTGGTAACCAATTGATTCCACCATATTATTACATAATCAGTAAATTCAATCACAACCAATTTAACATTTTTTGCTTCGAAATATATGTGACAATCAAGATCAATTTTGCTCTCTTTTCCCAATCAAGATAGGTTTTTGGATCACTCTTACCTTGAAAAGTTGGCATAGAGATTTTAATATCACTTAAATTTTGGTCTTCTCTTCCCTCGTTATGCTAATTTCCTTTAGCTGAATATCCTCCTTCACTTTCCTCTTCAATCCCTTCTTCCATAACTCTTCTAATTTGCTTGTTATCCCTCTTTGAAGGCATAGAAGATTGTGGTATTTCGCTCTTGATCATTTGTAACTCATTCTTGTTTCTTTCTGTACAATCTATGACCTGCTCAAATAGTACTTCCATCAGTTCTAAATGTTGTCTAAAGGCTTGCATGTTGAAAGTCTCTCCCCTCAAGGATTTTTCTCCCTTATTTGACACGTTTCTAAACAAAAGAAAAGAGAAAAAAAACCTAAAGAGTAATGGTTATAGTTAGTCAACAATAATTCCCCACACACTCCCTCACATGTTTCCCTCAATCTCTTGTATGTAAAATCTCTTCATGATATTAATCTCACCAAATTAACTACTTAAATCCTATTTAGTTTTTAACCAAAACCAAGAATAATTAAAAATTGAATTATTGTTATTTAAAAAGTCAAGAACAAAGTTTATAATAGAAGTGTTTGATGAAATAATTTCTCAAATTTTAACTATTTTTTTCAACAATCAATATGTGTTGGAATATTACTGAAAAATTAGTTGCAAAGATAATTCACAACCAATTCTTTTCCAAGTTTTCTCTCTTTTTTTTCCCCCATTTTTTCTTTCTGACAAGAATAGGCTTAGATAGGGCAGAGGTGGTGGCCAAGAGAGATTGCTTGGGTTTCAAGGGCTTTGGGGTTGCTTGGGTTACAAGCAAGTTCTTTCTTTGAAAAAAAAAATTATTAAGGGAAGGGTGGTTGAACGGATTTAGATTAAAAGATGGTGGTAAGGCACAAAAAAATAGTTAAAAAATAAAAGAAATAAATAAAATAAAATAAAAAACTAGATTGGCTTGAGGATTAAGAAAGGATGGCAACCAAGACAAAGGGAAGAGACAATATTAGGCTATGTTCAAGATAAGAAGAGCGGCAAGGTAAGAACAATGAAAAAAAGATTTTTTTTTTCTTCAACAAACTTCAAGAACAAAAATTAACAAATTCAAAACAAAGATTTTATCAAACCTTATCAAAACCAAAACTCTGATACCAACTGATGTTATGCTCCAAGAATTCAATCAAGAAACACACACAAAGTCCCAACCTAACAAGATTCAATGGGATATAAGGATCTTGACCCTTTACTAAGGAATGCAAGAATCAAAGATATTATAAAATTTTACCTTTGTTTAGCAAAGTAAGAATCAACAATGTAGCATGAACACATCAAGAACAAACTCTTGAATGCTCAAAGAATTGGCAAGAATCAAGACTAATAATGTTGAAGATAAATATGAAAATTAACAATGTAACGGCCACTATAGAGGTGAATTTATAGGCCAATCCAAGCTCCTAATCCTAGTCAACTTCCAATTACAATTAGGAAATAAAAATTATTTGGAATTAGGAAAGGTGACCGGCCTTGTATATCTAATTTTAGACTAAAATTTCTCACATGCTATTCACATGACTTTAATAAAAATCAATAAAATTAAGACATATGTTCTAACTAGTCTACTTGGCAAATAACTTTATTACGCAAATCCTAAATCACTAAATTCAATGTCACAACAATGTCATGTCATCTCTTTAGCTGAACTCATCCACACCATCAATGGAACTCATGGCAATGGGCAAGTAAACATAATTCATTCTCCCTTGGCTGGTTATGCCACGTGGTTCTCCCTCTTCAAAGTGTTCTTTGATTAATCCAATTAATGCTTCCTTGAACTTCTTTGCAAGAGCTTTTGTAATTGGTCTAGGTAGCAATTGAAGTGGTTCTTTGGCTTGTAAGACTTGTGAGACTGTATCAACATCAATTTCCAACTCCTGCATATCAGAATTTTGAGATTTAGAACCTATATTAAAAGCAAGATAAAAGCTTTTGATTCTTTATCACTCCAAGTTGTATTCGTAGTCTTTGACTTCTTCTTGAGAGTATTTGTACACTAAACTTGAATATACCCATAACCTTCACATAATCTGCATTGAATACCTTTATTTTCCTTGTTAGTTTCAAAAGGCTTGTAGGAAGTATTATCTTTAGGAGTGTTGGCTGGTTTTACAAAGGGGTTTTTTTATTTGTCCATCCTTTTCATAATTTTATTAAAGTTTTTAACCAAATCGACAAAAGACTCATTGAGTTCTTCTCCTCCATTTAAATTATCATCCACTCTATGACTTTGTGCTTTTGGTTGAAAATTAGTTATCTTTTCCTTTGTACGACTTTTCAGATTTATCTCAAATGTTTGAAGAGATCCTATTATCTCTTAGAATTTGAGCTCATAAACATCCTTGCTTCCTCATAATGTCACTTCTTGCTTGAAACCTATCTAGTAAAGATCTCAAGATGTTCCCTAAAATATTTGTCTTTGAATATTTTTCACCTTAAACAAAAGCTTCATTAGCAATACTACATTATTTTGAAGACATACACTAATCCTCATATATTCTTAACTTTCAAATCTAGATGCAAGTATATGAAGTTTAGATATTTTCATAACTTTCAAATCTATGTGCAATTCGAAGGATGCTCCAACCATCTTTTGCCGATTCACAAGTTGAAATCAATTTGAATTGATTTGAATCAACAACATCACAAACTGGCATTTTGATTTTTTTTTGAAAAACACTATGCACGATACTCTCATTGAAAAAGTCAATCTAAAAAACTCTCATAAAACTCATATCAAGAAATATTTAAAAAACATTATTTGACAAGAATTAAGTTAAATCATAAAAGGTAAATATCTTATTAGGCATGATAAGGAAAAAACTTAACGTGATTAGAAAATTCAACAATAGAACCAAATAGTCACTCAACTTATCTATCTTAAAACTTTGTCCAAAAATAAATTCCTTCAGGCACTGCTCCTCACATGTAAATGCTTCAAAGTGGTCAATTTGTAGTCTAACAAATACTCAATCCCCATAAAAACAAAAAATTACAACTGAATAATATAGAACTTAAGACCATACACGAGGACTTTTACAATTTTCTATAATCAAGTATAACTAAGGAATTATTCAATATGACTTTTTGGACTGAGTTGATGTTGCCTCAAAATGACAACACTAAAAAAACCTAACAAATTGCAACAAAAAAAAATTTAGTAACTTATAGAATCTTATTAAGTTCCTTCATGAAAAAAAAAAAGAGACTATTTTCATGGGTTGATTGTGAAAGGCTTGAAGAGTTGAAGATTTACATGTTAAAAAGGACAATATGACAAAGAAGATAACTCCTGATTTGTTGCAGGCAAACTCCAAAAAGTGTGCCTGCACCTTGCTATAAATTACACCAAAGGAAGTACATGATTTTCTTTGAATTGTTTTTGAGTGTCCTTTTAAAAAATCTTAGTTAAGTAGAAACAGTCATCTCACAAATATACCTAACTCTCCTTTTCATAGGTAGCTATGAAAACTTCAAAGTTTTAAGTTCTTATGGAAATAAAATTCTCAAAGATATATAATTTCTCTAACCCTCTTGAAATGAATTTATGGACAACTAATGAGTACAAATTATGTAAAACAAAAGGTATGCATATTAGTGAAAATTTACTATCAAGAAAATCCAAAATTTTAAAAGAATTAGTAAAACAAGTACAAGGATGAGTGACAACCTAGAAAGTCATTGTACATTTAGCGTGCTTTCAAAGAGGTCACCCCATCAAAGTGCCTCGATGAGAAGTGTTGGGATGGCTATCCTAGGAACTTCTTATACATTGTATGTGCTTTCAAGGAGCTCTCCCTTGGAAAGTCCTATTATGTGCTTATATAAAGTAGTACTAGGATAGGTGATCTCTTAGCACACTTCAATGGAGCTCATTCACCTTAATAGGTGCTTCAACAATAATAGTACTATGGGCAGTCCATGTACTCTTAACATGCTTATTAGGTAATTGTGTGTCCTATTAAGTGCTTCGACAAGAGTAGTACTAGGATAGTGACCTCCTAGAAAGATACCTTCAACTATAAGATAATCATTCTTATCCCTTTATAGAGGCATGCATGTCCTAGATGACATGGAGTCCATCAATCTTTCTAAACTTCATTAAGATCCTCGGCCAATGGGCCTCCAAATGGATCATAATCTAAATCTAATGCAGATGTTGATTTGCTTGGCAGGGCTGAAAGTGCTTTCTAAATTCATTTCTTTGGTTCCTCCAATGAAAGGCCTTTGCCCTTTTCTTTAATTAATTAAGATGTCTAAACCTCAGATTTCTCTTCTGGAAGACATACACTTTGAAGGGTTTGGGTTAATTTAACCAAACAGGGCCTAAAGTTCAAGGTTTCAAATAGTTGTAGTTGAACTTTAGCCACCAATGAACAAAATTCTTTCTTGTGAACGAAGGAATTTCTAGCTTACTTCCCCATACATTAGTTAAACTGTATTCCCATTTGAGAATCCATGAGACTTCATAAAAGGATACAAACTGTAATAGACCATCATCATGGCTGAGAGCCTGTTTATTTATGACAAAGAATTTATGGCATGATTTTGAGACTTCGTCAGAAAGAATGCCTTCAACTGGAAAAGTTTAACATGTTTTTATCTTTTTTATTTTTATTTAAATTTTTTATACTTTTTTTTTATTTTTTAAATAGTTTATTTACCTTACATTTACCATATCATATTTTGATATTCATATAATTTTTAAAATATAAAATTATCCTAAATTTTTGTATATGTTATTTGTTTTGTTTTAAAAACCGATCCCCCCCACATTTTAACCCCAAAGGTCATCCTCCTCTCACACTCTTTTTTACATTTTTGTTTTCTCTCCCTCTCCAAAATCAATCTTTCTAAAATTCATTAGGATCCTAGGCCAATGGGCCTCCAATTCATAATCTAAATCTAATGCAGATGTTGATATGCTGGGCAGGTTGAGAGTGATTTCTAAATTCATTTCTTTAGTTCCTCCAATGAAAGGCCTTTGCCCTTTTCTTTAATTAATTAAGATATCTAAACATCAGATTTTTCTTCTGGAAGACATACACTTTGAAGGGCTTGGGTTAATTTAACCAAGCAGGGCCTAAAGTTCAAGGCTTCGTAAAGTTGTAGTTGACCAATGAATGGAATTCTTTCTTGTGAACCGAGGAATTTCTAGCTTGCTTCCCTATACATTAGTTAAACCGTATTCCCATTTGAGAATAAATGAGACTTCATAAATGGATGCAAACTGTAATAGACCATCATCATGGCTGAGAGCTTGTTTATATATGACAGAGAATTTATGGTATGATTTTGAGACTTCATCAGGAAGAATGCCTTCATCTGGAAAGTCTAACATGCTTTCATCTTTTTTAATTTTTTTTTTGTTTTTTTGAATAGTTTATTTACTTTACTTTTACCATATCATATTTTGTTATTCAGATAATATTTTAAATATAAACTTATCCTAAATTTTTGCATATGTTGTTTGTTTTGTTTTAAAAATCAACCCCCCACCTTTAGCCATAGAGCTCTTCCTTGTCTCACACTCTCTTTTACATTTTTGTTTTCTCTTCCTCTCCAAAATCAATCTTTCTAAAATTCATTAGGATCCTGGGCCAATAGGCCTTTAAATGGATCATAATCTAAATCTGATGTAGATGTTGATGGGCTGGGCTGACAGTGCTTTCCCAATTTTTTTTCTTTAGTTCCTCTAATGACAGGCCTTTGCCCTTTTTTTTTTAATTATTTAAGAAATCTCAACCTCAAATTTCTCATCAGGAAGGCATCCACTTTGAGGGCCAGTAGGGCCTAAAGTCCTATGGCTTCAGATAGTCGTAGTTGAACTTGAGCCACCAACGAATAGAATTCTTTCTTGTGAATCAAAGAATTTCTATCTTGCCTCCCCATGCATTACTTAAACTGTATCCCTTCATAAAAGGATACAAACTGTAATAGAACATCATCATGGCTGAGAGCTTGTTTATTTATGACCAAGGAATTATGGTATGATTTTGAGACTTTATCAGGAAGAATGCCATCCTTTCAAAAATCTAACATGTTTTCGTCTTTTTTATTTTTTTTAATTGTCGATTTGCCTTACTTTTACCAAATCATATTTTAATATTCATATAACTTTTAAAATAAAAACTTATCCTAAATTTTTGTATATCTTGTTTGTTTTGTTTTAAAAATTGATCCCCCTACCTTTTAATCCTAGAGCTCTTCTTCCTCTCACTCTCTTTTGCTTTTTTGTTTTCTCTCCCTCTTTAAAACCTTACATATTTTTATCTTTTATTTCCTACATTGCTCTTTCTTTTAGCCCTACTTAACATATATACATATAATTTTTCTCCAGGATTCAAGTTGGGCACTTGAGTCTTGAGTAATTTAGGGATCGATCCACTAGCAAAGGCTAAGCGTTTATTTTCATAAGGAAACGAGAATAATCTAGAAGAACGGCCAAGGATGCAAATAACCAAACAATTCCCCAGATGACCATAAATAATTTGGTTCAACCTGTTGTTGCCACTGTGGGGCAAGTAATGCAAAACCAACAACCACATCAACCACAGGGACATGAAGTAAGGAATGAAGGCAATTCGATCCTAATCTATGAGAAGTTTAGGAGGTTGAAGCCCCCTTCCTTTCAAGGTACCATCAACCCACTGATGGGTAAAGGTTGGATCGAGGAGTTGGAGAAAAATTTTCACATTATGGCTTGCCCAGATCAGCAGTAGGTGGATTATGCTATTTACATGCTGACAGAAGAGGCAGCACATTGGTGGATAATGGCTAATCGAATTCATTGAACAGATGAAATTCCTACTTTCTGGAGTCGATTCAAGGACATATTTTATGAAAAATATTTTCCAACTGCAATCAAGGATGCAAGAGAAGTAAAGTTCCAAAGGCTATACTAAGGATCCATGATAGAGGTCGAATATGTGAGGAAGGTTCAAGAGTTGTCTCGGTATGCCCCTCATACTGTTGATACTAACCAGCATAAGGTGAAGAAGTTTCAAGATGGATTGAGACTAGAGCTGTGACGTGCACTTACAGTGCTTAAGGTTACCACTTGTAGCACTACTCCTTCCTCAAGACGATGACAATAATCACCACTAGCAAAAGAGAAGGAAAGACATACAACAGAAAGGAAATTCTTAGAATGGAAACAATAACAATAGGAAGAGTAACTTTAGGTCCAGAGGCAATCATGGTGGTGGGTTAGGCAACAAACAATCTACCGTAAATGCAGTAGTTGCAAAAAGAATCATCTAGGAGTTTGTCATTTTGGAAGAAACACTTGTTGTCATTGTGTGCAACCAGGTCATTATGTGAATGATTTTAAAGAAGTGTATTTACAAGGCAATGCAAATAAAAGGGCAATTGAACAGCAAAGGACTCAAGGTCGTGTGCTTACTTTAACTCAGGAGGAAGCTAATACAACACCAAATGTGGTGACAAACATATTCTAAAGCCTTACACTCTATCATTAGATTTCATATTAATGTCAAGTTTTAGGTCGTTTAGGTTATATGAATATATTTGGATTACCTGGGTTGACTCTAATCGATTCGGAAGCTACCCATTCTTTTATCAACATTGTATTTGTAAAGAAAGTAGGAAAAACATGTCCTACCCATCCTTAGGGGATTAGAGTGTATAAAAAGAAAAAATTCAGCCCTCGTCGTCGAAGCCGATCATGAATGTGTCAAAGCCCTCTGCACTAGGTTGTCTCAGGTGAGTTCCTCTTTGCAACTCCCTTTGATTTTTTTCCATTTTTTCTCTCGCTGCTTCAAATCTGTTGTTGAACCTGCTGTACTCATTGAAATCCATCGCCGGTTCTCTCTACTAATAATCTGTGTTTTCTCTTCTTTTCTCTTTTTATTTTTATTTTTTTTTGGTAAAATTGTTCTATTTGTTCGCGGTATCTGGGTGTCTCTGTGGTAGTTTTTTAGCTCACAAATTGAATCATCGTCATGTGTTTGGAGGAAGGGATTTTGGGATTTTGTTTTTAATCATCTGTTCCTTAAATTGTTTAAGGGTAGAATGAATTGTTTAAATTTCAGATGATGGAGTGAAATGTTTTATGTCAAATTTCAGGAGTGTTGAAGAGTTTAAAATTAGATGATACTTTCTTTCATTACCATTTTTAAGTTCTTCACTATTTACAGAATCCCGGATGTGTTGCCTCTGCTTCAAACTCAAGGCTCTCTCCTTTTGAACCTGCTAGCTTCAATTATAGTTTTGGTACAACAGTTGATATTCCTATCGATTCAGTTACGGTAGGACAAAATCCTAACGTTGCTATATTGGTGCTGAAAATATGATTTCTACTATCTAATTATAGTTTCTTCATTTTAGGATTTGAAAAGACGTGAGCATGTATGTTTTAGCAGAAATTCTAAATTCTGAATGTATTTGCATTTTAGAATACACTTGTTTGTTTTTTAGGTTTGTAATTAATCGGGTTTGTTGATTTATACAAAGTTGTTGATTTTGTGCTTAATTTATATTCCTCTTAATTGTTTACCAGCAAGCACTATGTAATTTGTGCAAGAGTGGTGAATGTACTAGTGATTACGCACATGACTATAGATGAACAATAATCAATTATTCTATATGGATCAACAAATTCTTTTTTATTTTCTTATATGTAAGTGGAATATCATAGGCATCACATGCTCTCACCTTGTTTTACATATCACAGCCTTATTCCCCAACCTCCTTTATAATCCAAACCCTGAAGCTCCAAAATTTTTTTGTTCCCTTTTGTTGTATCATTCTCACAAGTAATCCTCCCCCAAGTAGTAAAATCATTAACACTAATTTGGACTATCTTACAGGTCCAGAATCATTAGCAAATTATGAAGTCGTTAAGCCTAGAGTTGCAGCTGTAGAGCACATATCACAGGTAACTACACAACTATTGTGGCTCTTTTTTTGTAATGGGTCTTGTTGCTGTCAGGTTTTGTTTCTTGTTCTTTGTGGTTGTTGAACTGGATTATACACCATCATTGTGCTTTTGTTTCTGTATATTGAAATTAGTTGACTGGCCACATGCTCATACAGATAGGTAATGCATGCATATATTAATTGTATAGGATTCTAGATAATTCCATAGAAAACACAATATTTATATATTTATACGTTTATATATGTTCAAGTGAGAGGCAAAAAGAAGCAAAGAACTTTGTACAAATAAATGAATCCTTATGTCCTCTACAAAGGGTCTATTTTATTTACTTGTAAAAAGAGTGGTGGGGCTATAGCTAAGCTAATTTGATATATAGCATGTTAATGTAATTGAAGCGAACCAACTATATATATAGAACTGAAAAATAATCAAGAGGGTTGCAACCCTTTGGATGGTATTGTAGACATAAAAAAACCAAGGAAATGAGTGGAAATCTCTAAAATTTTGTTGATTGGTGTAAGGTTTATGCCAACACAGTTGTGAAGACAAATTCAATTTAATTTATTTGTTTATTTATTTAACTTTTAATAGAATAATATTACATTTTTTTGACAAAAAGGGTATGCATCATAGCGAAGATTTTCTAGGCTGTTTTGTCTATTTATTGAGAAAGATGATAATCACGTGATGATTCCTAAAGAATATTTTGTAAAAACATTAAAAGAAACTATAAGGATGGAAATAATTATTAGAGGATTGCCTAGCATATTCATAGCTAAACAAGGTTAGGGTAAAAACCTTCATTGGTTAGAAACAATTTGTGGAGTTGGAATCAAATTTTAATTCCTTCTAAGATTCAATTGCTGGTTAAAATTCTTTGTTTGTTTAAGCATTAATTAGTGTAACTTTTTAGTTTTTTTTATTCCACTTGAAATGTTATTTGTTTGCTAAAGTGATTACTTTTGGTCCTCTTTCAGCGTAACTTATGAGCGGCATGCACTCAGAATTTTGTGCTATTATAATTTTTTATGTGAGATAGTTTAAATTTCTCTTACACTGTTATATTCTAGAGGTGTGTTGCAAGCATTCTAAGTTTGTGTATTTATTATGGTTGGATAATTTAAATTTCTCTTGGTTGCGACCAATTTTTTCCATTGTTGTGATTATTATTATTTTTTTGTTATAGTAAATTAGTCATGGATCGAAAACGTCTTGTGACATTCTTATTACTAGTTGACGAGGGAAAATTGGACTATCTTGTTATGACTTTTATGTTGTTTTTGCTTATGTACATGTTTGCATCATGGCACAATGAGCATATGGGTCTTAGAAATCTACTATTTGTAAGGAATGGAACTCATATGTCATTTGTAAATTCTTTGTTGGGAAGTGATGTTCATTGTATTAGTCAACTTAGAATGGATAGGAGAACATTTGCTATATTATGTTAGATGATTCGGTAAGATAAACATGTTAAGAAGGATGGATTGGTTACAATAGAAGGGAAAGTGTGCATGTTTTTTCACACACTTGCTCACCATGCAATATCCCATACAATGGTGAGTAGGTTCTGCAGATCAAGAGAGACAATTAGTAGGTACTTCAACTAAGTATTGGGTGGAGTTTTACTATTGCAAGAGGCTTTTTTTTAGGAATCCAGAACCTGTACTGGAAAATTGAACTGATGATAGATGGAGAGTATTTAAGGTATGCTTATGCATTAGTTATACTCCCTATTATTAATATGAGAATTTTAAGTTTTGTTCTCATATTGATAATTTTATTTGTTTATTAGATTTGTTTGGGAGCATTAGATGCAACATATAGTAAGGTGAATATACCTGAAATGGACAAGTCAAGGTATCGAACAAGAAAGGGTGAGATTGCCACAAATGTATTAGGTGTATGTAACCGCAATATAGAATTTATATTAATATTGCCTGTTGGGAAGGATAAACATTTGATTTAAGAGTATTGTGATATGCAATAAGTAAACTTGATGGATTAAAATTTCTCGATGGTAAGAATTATTAATGCACATAGTTTAGTTTTTATACATAAACTTATCAATAATCTGATAAGAGATAGTTTTGGACTTTTTAGGTTGTTATTGCGATGTGGATGCTAGTTATACTAATGGCAAAGAATTTCTTGCACCGTAAGAGGAGCAAGATATCATCTATAAGAATGGAAAGATGGTTATGCACCAATAACTTATCAAGAATATTTTAACTTGAAGCATGCATCTACAAGAAATTTTATAGAACGTTGTTTTAGTGTTCTTAAAATGTGTTGGGCAATTATAAAAAATCCACCTTTCTATCCAATAAAAACAAAATTTGAACAATTACTGCTTGTTGTTTCTTGCACAATTTAATTGGACAAGAGATGTCGGTTGATTCTTTAGCAAATGAGTACAATGGTCAATGATAAACAATTTATATTAATGTAGTACGGTTGTTGTAATATTGTTTTTTTTATATGTTCTTGTAGTAAAACACATTACGATTCTTATGCATTTTTGTGTTGTTGTATATTTGCAAATGTTAATTACTATGTGGTGTCATTTTGTAAACATTTTATGTCAATTTCATTTATGTTTGCATAGTATGGAAGTTGAAAGTAGCAGTAAGAATAAAAACAGATGTATTTGGAATAGAAAGGAGGAAGAGACTTTTCTCACTATATGAGACGAAGTAGTAGGTCGGGGACAACATTGAAATACAGATGCATTTAAATCTGACACACTTAACATTATTGAGGCATAAATGGCTGACAAGTGTCCTCAATTATATTTGCAAGTAAATCCACATATTGAGTCAAAGTTGAAAATATATAAAATATATATATATATATATATATATATATATAATATAGTATATGACATGCTAAATTAGAGTAGATTTAGATGGAATGACTCAAAGAAATATGTGGAGATTGATAGTGATGAAACATAGGCAACTTATGTGCAGGTTTGAAATTAATTTCATATCTACTGTTTAGTGTTCAAGTTTTCTTTTAATATTCGATGCATATGATATCTTCCATGCTACTGGAAGTGTAGAAGGATGGAGAGGTAGATCATTCCCATTATTTGATAGATTTTCAAACATAGTTGGGAGGGACCGTGCTACTGGAAGTGGAGTACAAAATGTAAGGTAGATGTTTAAGGATTTAAATGTGAACACTGAATATGAGTCTCATATAGATTGAGAAACCCCTGCCCATTTACTCCAATGTTAGTGAATCAACCTATTGAAAATGATGCACCTATATCATCTCATTCTAGTTGTAGGAAGAGAGTAAGACCAAAAGCAAAAAACAAAATAGTAGACTAGTTTGGTGAAGTAGCAACTAATTTAATAAACTAATTGTCTGAGAAACTTGATCAAGGTGAGACTAATTATCCAACGTATTTAGCTGGGGAGCTTAAAAGGTTGGGTTGTCTTGCACTTTAGAATGTGAAAATTGAATTGGCAATGAGATCTAATTTGAATTTGTGGAGGTTTTTAAAGTCATTGAAACTGATGATGAGAAAATTGAGTTTGCTAAGTCCTTTTTAGACATTCTGTTAAGCTTTTTGACAGTTAGAAATTTGAGTACTATGGACATTCTGTTAAGTTTTCATTTTTTAAATTGCAAAGTTGAACATATGTTGTATATTTGGCAAGTTAAGACATATTTATTATGTTGTGTTACTTTAAAAAATTGTTATGTGTTTTGGTGGTTGAGATATTTTGATTTATTTCAAATATTTTTATTATAGATATGGATGCATTGAATAATATTTATATTATATGTATGAATATTTAATGGCAAAGAAAAGAGCATATGTTGTGTTCAAAGGTAAACAGTCTGGTATATATTGTTCATGGCCTGAATGTCAAAAGTAAGTGCATGGTTTCAAGGATAATTTGTATCAGTTGTTTCTGACAATTGAAGAAGCTGAAATTGCATATCTTGAATATATTGAGCGTCAAATGAAAAGAACTGTTGAGACGAAACCAGTGAATGAAAATGAAGGTTCCATAAATAGAAATGAAAATCCAAACAGAGTGGATGCATGCCTTTATCTTAGTTATGGGTATTGTTACATATTTATTGCATACGTAATTTTGTAATGACAAAATCAAGAATTATGACTTGAAAATAATTAATATGTATAAATAGAGATGTATAAAGAATTTGACATTTCATCATCGTTTAGATTACTCTCTATCATATGCTTCTTAGAATAAGTGTGTCCAATACTAATTATAATTTTAGCTTTGCGGCATCTAATGGAAGTGACCATTGAAATTTTACAATAATTAATTAGTAATTGTGTCCAAATTAAAAACCTGCATTTTCGATTATGTTATCTGGGAGTATATGTTCTTATTTCTTTTAAGAGAATTTTTATTTAAATTAGTCAATTGATTGAGACTAAAATTTTATTAAATCCAATCAGATTCAGTTTTTTTTTTAACATTTTTTATTTTTTTGGCATAATTTACATAGTAAATATTAAATTAAATTTGATTTATAATCCTATGAATGGTATTAAAATATATACAATATAATTGTATAAAAAAAATATAATGCAACTTGATATATACGCAATTCTTACCCGGTGGAATTAAATAAAATTTATAAAATAGTAAATCTTCTATGCCTACTATAATACTTATATGGGAATTTGTAAAAAATATATGGCTATATTTCATAACTTTCTTTTGTATTATGTCAGTATCGGTACTATAGGGTATGAAGTATTTGAAGAGGCTAAATGTGCATGTACACACAAAACACAAAAAAAGAAAAATTTTGTTTGTTATTCACCAAAACTACACTTTTCTTTATGAGATAAAAAAAATAAAGAAATATGATTGTTAATTAAAATTGAAAATAATAATATTATCTAGCTACAATTATTTTTAATAATAAAAAATTCATAATTAATAAAATGAACAAATTATTCACTATTATATAAATATATATTTGTATAATATAAATATATGTTTTAAAAATATGTATAAAAATTAAATTTTAAAATAATATTTTTTTCTCTCATCCTATCCTTATGTGCAACAAACACAGGATATGTAATCCTACTTCTAATCCCGCAAATTTAAACACAGGATAGTATTATTCTCATCCCATCATCTCCTCTCTCATCCTATCCTCTCTTATCCCTACATATCCTGCGTACCAACGTGATCGAAATGGATTCGCTCGAGTTATGTTACTACAGATTCTACATGAAGAAGGTAGTTTCCAAATTATCTGAAAAGTTTGAGTTTTCTTACTAGAATGAAGGTAATTTCTCCTGTACCCCTTATATCTACCATGAAAGCTTGTTGTATCATTAATAAGAGATGCACCTATTTTCTAGCATAATTTTGAAAGTACTGGGTGACTTTGTGGATGTATTTCATGCAAAGCATCCTAGCATACCTCCAGATGCGAAATTGACTTTGTTATTGATTTGGTTCTTGGAACTAAACCAATATCGAAAGTGCCTTATTGTATGCATCTAGGAGAACTTAAAGAGCTTAAGACCCCAACTTTAGGAACTTCTAGACAATGGTTTCCTTCGACCTAATTACTCTCCTTGGGGAGCTCTAGATTGTTTGTAAAGAAAAAGGAGGAGTTGATGAGACTTTGCATCTACTGTCGAAAACTCAACAAGGTTACAATTAAGAACAAATGTCCTTTACCTCGAATTGAAGATCTATTCGATCAACTTCAAGGAGCATGTTGTTTTTCCAAGATAGATTTTGCTTGGGTTATCATTAGTTGAAAGTGAAGAACCCGCTATGGGTGGCCATTATGAGTTGGTAATGTCGTTTGGTTTAACAAATGCATAAGCTACATTTATGGACCTTACGAAAAGGGTGTTTAGGGAGTATTTAGATCAATTTGTTATCATTTTCATAAATGACATTTTGGTATATTTGATGAGCACTTGAAAGTGTATATTTATTAAATTTTAAATCATCATTGTACACTGAAGAGTATTATTAATTTCTCCAATTAATGTAATTTTTAAAATTTAAATTTAAAAGTAAAAATAAATTGAAATGTGTATTTTTTTACACAGATTTTATGAAATAAGTATATCTCTCAATGTAGAAAACCAATTAAGGTGATTTTTAATGTAATAGAAAGGTGACTTAATGCTCGACAAAATTGTAGTATCAATAAAGTCTAGTTCAGAAGTTTAATGCGTCATATTTGTGGACAAAGTATAATAAGCATTTAGGGACCAGCCCTACATGGTTCAGTATTTGGGTCGTATCTCGCACAATACTAGTCCAAATAGCCTAATTCTTAATGATCTAGATAGCTAAGACATATTGTTTGACCAATGGAAGATTCCACCGAATTCGGTGGTATATGGACGGTGCAATTGGGAAGACAATCATGATATAAATTTTTAAAGTTTGCCTAACCATGTGTCTATCTTCATACAATTCTCTTGGCATTTTGTTACCATTAATGGTTTATAAATAGCAGCATTTAGTACTCATTTGGTTAGACTGGCAGAGAGATCAAAACTATTCCTTTTGTATCTTTGTTGTAATCTTCTTGTGTTCTAAATAGAAGTTTTATTCATTTTCTTCTTATTTCCTTTCTTCTTGTCTATGAGCATTTAAGTTTCAATTTTGCTTGGGTGAAAAGGTGAAGATCTTGATAATAAAATAAGATTAGATTAATCTCTTTCTTGGGCTTAAATGTTTATATTATCATGTTGTTAATGTATGTGTTGTATTTGTTCCAATAAACTTAGAAGCCCTTCTCGTAAAGTGGGGATCTTGATTCATTGTAGACAAGAGTTGGCACAATGAATGCTTGAACACACATACATATATTGACATTATTAGCCTTGCAAAGTGGGATTTTAATTCACTGTAGACAAGAGATTGACACAATGAATACTTGAATCCATTTGTAAGTGTTGGCGTTAGTAACAAAATATAACTACATATACAATTTTAGATAAACTTTGAATGTTATATTTTCCTTGTTGAATGTTATATTTTCTGATTGGAACCTCCATTGTGTATGAATTCCAATTGAGTTGTAAAAAGAATTAATTTTGTCCTTATTTTATACACCATGAGTGGATCCTCTAGCCTTAAAAAATCCTTTTCATTTAAGAGTAACTTGTATTAGTTTAATCTTAGTTAACAAATTATTTCTTGATCTCAAATAATTTTCTTCATCAATTCCCTATGGATCGACCTCGAACTTCCAAGAATTTATTATTTAAGACAATTTGCACTTGGGTTTGCAACCTTTAAATTGTAGCAGTACTCTCGAACTAAAGAAGATCATGAATTTTATCTACGGGAAAATAAGCTAAATACAAAGTTTAAAAATACGAGTAATGGATGGACCAAGTTCCTTTTTTGTGTCATGTAGTGTAACACCCCCTACCCAAGTCTAGGTTCCTGAGCAAGGGGCAGTTACCATTAATTTTTTTTCTTGTCCTTTCAAATATAAACCTCATTTATATTTAAAAACTATTCGAACAAAGTGTAGTATTAAAATTTTTCTTTACTCTTTGAGACTATTTTACCAAACCAAACAACTAATAATAAAATAAATAAAGTATTTTAAAAATATTTACACCCACAACAAAAGACAAGTATAATTAATACACAGAGTATTTTTTTCCAAAATACTTTAAATAGAAAAACGTGAAAGAACCATGTATTGTGCCTTGCCTCGTCAAGTCTATATTGCCACCAAGCCCTACAGTGGAGTTTTGGATTTACCTGTCACACAGGACAAATAACTGTGAGTGAAAAAACTCAGTAGACATTTCAAATCATTATTTTTTCCTCTTTATTTTTTTAACTGAATAGCTTACCATTTTTTTGAGTTTCATGCGGCTACACAAAACACCACACCTTTAGTGGCATGCAGATAAATTACCATTCCAAGTGACCCACCATCACAAATGATCAGTGACTCATAGAGCTATTAAAACAAGGTTTAAAATCATATATCTTCATTTGTGCAACCATTTTGAAAACACAAACTCTCATGAAAAAATCTTTCATTTAACATAAGACAATAAATCTTATGAATTATTCTATCCAAATGAATGCTCATGCTACAATACATAAGTATAACCAAGTAACATAATAAAATGCATAATTATCAGACCATCTAATTTGAGAGATCAAAATAGTCTTACTCAAACCAACAATTTCAAATTGCCAACCACATTGATGTAACTACCAAAATGTCGCTAACCATCTCGATAATTTCCAAAATATCCCTCAAGTACATAGAAAATTACCAAAATGCCCTCAATAGATAAATGACTAATTATCATCCTACCCTCAGTTAAATAACAGTCAAATAATAATTATCCAACCAGATACATACATACACCCGTTCCAGTACATATATATATATCCATCCATATACATGTTTATAAACACGTATATATATAAATATAAATACACACATATAAATATACATTCATATACACATATATATACACACTCATATATGTATACACACATACATGCACACAAATATAACTTGTACATATATATAATTATATACACAAACACTCAAGTATAAATATAACTATAAATATATATACATAAATAATTATTTATATACATGCACTTATATAAAATACACTTATGCATATTTAATAAATACATACATAATCTACATGCATTTTGTAAAATATAAATATATTTATAACTATACAAAAAAGTGTATAAATAAATGTATTACTAAAAAAATATAAATAATTGTAATTGAAGATATATAAATTAATAAATAAACAAGTGGTTTAGTATATATATATATATATATATATATTATATAATAACTTGGAAATTTGAAAAAACCACAAAACCCCTCCAAACTCTAATATTTTCAATTTTACCCCTCATATGAAAAATGATGAAAATACCCTTTTAAAAATTCAAACTATGTCCCAAATGTGTCAAATGACCAAAATGCCCTTGATCTCTTTAGAAATTCATTTGTCCCTCACATACAAAAGACCAAAATGCCCTTAAACACTATCAAAAATTCTGTTTGTGACCCTTGCATGCAAAATGACTAATTTACCCTCGAAATTTAAAAAAATTCCTAAAATACCCTTCATATATGAAAAGATTAAAAATTTGACATAATTACCCTATGCATTGCCATCCCTCTCTACACATCACAATCCATCAATTTCCTCACTAATACATCAAATTGACAATGATTTAAGCCATAATCAGCCATCAATTTCCACAAATCATGCTTTATTCCAATAAAATCACGTTGAAACCATCAAGTTCACAAAACCCTAAACCCTCATCAATTAGGAATTTTATCCTATGCTCAAGACACATCAAATCATCAATGCAAAACATAATTTCATCAATTAATAAAGTAAAACACATGAATTACATAAAAAAAAATCAAAGAGAAATGGTTGCCTACCTCTCTTCCAAGTAAGCACTTCTTCCAAGTCTTGACAAGCTATGTCAATGAACTACCCTTGATGGCCGGCTAATAACCCTTAAATTTCACTTGAAACTTCTTTGAAATTTGCAATTTCTCTCTCCAAAACTTGGTGTTTCTCTCTTTAGAACTAAATGGAACAAAACACAATTAAAAGTGAGGAAGAAGGGTTGGGTAACACAAAACGAAATGCCAATTGGTAACTTTAAAATAATAATATAATAAAGTAGAAAGACATTTACTAAAATATTAAAATAATGAATAGTGAAAGTCAAATCTAGTCAAACTTGGTCAAACTTTGACCAAGGGTAAAATGGGTAAAAAAATCTCTCGACTCATCATAGGGTACTATCAGCCCTCCAAAAAATGCCCGGGGAATTCAGAGGCTGCTTGTTCCGTTGAAAAAGTGAAGCCGCGATAAAACCGAAAACGCATCTAGAAATCGATAATTTCAGAAATAAAAACTTGGTTATTACATATAGTTTCAATGAATTGTATATCGGTAGATCTAAGTAAAATCAAAGCGGTTTAAAATGTTGGTGAAGTTAGAAGTTTTCTTAGTTTTGCTAGCTACTATAGAAGATTTGTTTTAGATTTCTCTAAGTTGTCATCACCTTTGACACGACTAATAGGGAAGGAAGTGAAATTTTAGAGGACTAGTGATTGCGAAGAAAGTTTTCAGGAATTGAATCGCAGCAATACTAGACAGAACAAAAGGGTTTTTCATATATAGCGACGCTTTGTTAAAAGGACTTGGTTGTGTTTTGATTCAACATGGAAAAGTTATAACTTACACCTCGACATAACTTAAAGACTATGAGAAGAAGTACCCAACCCATGACTTGGAGTTGGCAGCAGTTGTCATCGCATTGAAGACTTGGCGACATTACTTGTATGATGTAATATGTGAAATTTACACTGACCATAAAAAGCTTAAGTATTTTTTCACCCAGAAGGATTTGAACATGAGACAAAGCTAACGGTTGAAGTTGTGAAAGACTATTATTGTTCAATCAATTATCATCTTAGAAAAGCCAATGTTGTAGCTAATGCGTTGAGTAAGAAGCCTTCTAGTTTCATTGCTTATATAGGCCTGTTCAAAACTACTTATTGAGGGATATTCAGAAGGTAGAGTTGGAAATCATTTTTTCAGACTATTCAAGCTACATTGCTAACTTGATAGTGCAACCAACTCTTTTTGAGAGAATAAAGAATGAGCAGATGAATGAACCTTATTTGATGGAGATTTAAGAAGATGTTGAAGTGGGTAAGTGCTCAAATTTTTTCATAGCTGCAAATGGTTCATTACATTTTGGTGATTGATTAATGGTTCCAAACTATTTTGAGTTAACACAGGAGATTTTGCATGAGGCTCACAAAACTCCTTATTTAATTCATATGGGGAGTACTAAGATGTTTTGTGAATTGAAGAAATATTTTTGGTGGGCAAGCATGAAGCAAGATGTAGCAAGGTATGTTGAAAGTTGTATTACATGTCAGCAAGTAAAGGCTGAGCATCAACGACCATCTGGATTGTTGCAGGCACTTACGATTCCTAAGAGGTAACAAGAGCATATCGGTATGGACTTTGTAGTTAGGTTACCCCAAAATAAAAGAGGGTTATAATTTTGTTTGGGTTATGTGGATCGTCTTCTAGTGAAGAATATTTATAAGATGGAGCAGTATTCAAAATTATATGTGATAGAGATTGTGAGATTTCATGGAGTTCCTTTGTCAATAGTTTCTGATAGAGATCCAAAATTTACACAATGCCATGGGTACACAACTCAGGTTTAGTACAATTTTTCACCCTTACATGGATGGACAATCAATGAGTACTATTCAAATTATGGAGGATATGTTGAGAACTTGTGTGATTGATTTTCAAGGATCTTGGAGTGAGTTCCTATCATTGGTTGAATTCTCTTACAATAACAGTTATCAAACAAGAACAATCATGGCATTGAATGTTGATCTTCTATTCATTGTGATGAGGTTCGTGAGCACAAAATTTTAGCACAAGATATCATTAAGCATGTAATGTAACACACCCGAATCAAGCTCTGTAAGTCAAATAAGACTGGAGTGGCTACCAAAACAAAACATACATATATTTGTGGAAAATATTTAAAAACTTATTATACATACTATTAAATCCCCTTTGAACAATCAAGTCTCATACCTTGACCGTCAAACTACTTTTTTTAAAAAAAACTTAACTATGGTCAAGCTTTTTTAAACTATAAGAAAGAAAAACATCGAATGCAAAATTCACACTCTAAAAAAAAAAAAAAAACCTAATTCAAAACCCACACAATAATTTTATTATCAAAAATCAAAACCACTAATATAATCAAAGTTGGTAAACTAAACTCTTCTTTATAATATTAGAAAATCTTCATGTTGTACTCCAAAGTCTCTCTTCTTGAGTAGCCATGTTGTTCACCACTTCCATTAGTTGTTCAACAAACAAATAAACCTATGTATTATTACCTGGGAAAAATAAACAATTTAAGGCGTGAGTTAAATAACTAGGTAGAATTCCCACACAGTTAAAGTATGCATCAATATGTAATTATTATCACAAAATCAATATCGCAAATCAAACTTGATATACATCTTCAACATATGCAAAACAAAGCTTTCAAGATGCTTTAACAAAGTACTTATTGGTTGAATTTTCCTTTCATATACCATATCATATCAAATCATAAGTGTTCATGCATCTCAATCTCACTTATAGCATCACATAGTAAGCATTTCATTCTCACATATAACTTACTTAGTTTTTCATGACTATACTCAAATATTTATATAGTGCTTCTATATTGCAAACCAAAAGTAATGTACAATTCATAGTATGTCCTACATTGTTATGCTTATGCATGCATGCTCCCTAAACCTATGTGATAGTGAGGCAATATATAAATCTTATTCAAATACATGCATGACACATACAAAATCCAAATCTAAATCATAACTACAAATATTATAAGTAGAAATTCATGAATCAAGTTCATATCCACAATAAACATATATTACATAGCCTCCATACAATACATTCATATATCAAATTACACGCAATCAAATAATTCCATTCCAGTGGCAATTAATCAATTCCCATGTCTACATAAACTCAGTTTCATTTCGAAAATTTAAATGATCAGTAAATTTTTTATCAAAAATAAATTACTCAAGTAGTCCCCATATGAAAACAATGACCCAAATAGTTTTCAAAAATTATACCTAATTCGCAAAAATTCTGATTGACTTAAAACTAATGCCAAAATGACTGTACAACATGTATTAACTGTAATTTACTAAGAATTTTTCAAATAATATAAACTCATGTTCCAATTTAAAAACCAAATCTGCAGGACCATCTCAGAATTAAAAATAGAAATTTATAAAATTGATAGTAAATTCCATATACCACCAAAATTAATAAATTTTCATATATAAGTTCCCGAAAGTTTAAGTAACAGATGTAAAAATTTCAAATCAAAATGAATTAATTTGCCTATTGAAAATATATAGAGAAACCGAATTGTTTATAATTTTATAGTTAAAATAGTGGACATTAGAAATTCATAATTCATTGTAGAAAATTCGGATTGAGGTGAAACGATAGCCAAAACTTGCACAACTACCTTAACTAAATTAAAATAATATCTTTATCCTCATTTTGGAAATTATACCCCATAAAAGAATTTCGTCCTCAAAATTCAAAATAAAAATAAAACATATCAAAATAAAAATAAACAATTTATTTTCAAAACATAATTGTCATCTCTATGACAACAAGCTTAGTTAAGTAATATACATTTCTAAATAACACAAATTCATATAAAACACATAATTTCACTCTTAATTACTAAACAAATGAGGGTATTTCTCCATCATCTCTTCTTTTCGTTCCCACATGACTTCTCTTAATGAGCGATTCTTTCAAAGTACTTTTACAAATGCTATATTCTTTTTTCGAAGCACTTTCTCTTCATGTTGCAGAATCTTCGTATGTCAAATCTTCTCGAATCTCCAAAGAATCATAACTAAGTACATGTGAAGGTAAAAAAATGTACTTTCTCAACATTGAAACATGAACACATTGTGAACACATGAAAGATAAGGTGGTAAAGCCAAACAATAAGATAAATCATCAATTCTCTCAAGAATCTCAAATGTTCCAATGAACCTCAGACTTAGCTTTCCCTTCCTGTCAAATCTCATAATACCCTTCATCGGTGCTATCTTCAGGAAAACCTTGTCTCCAACTACAAATTCTAGTTCTTTCCGTCGGTTGTCAACATAACTTTTCTAATGATCGTAAGCAGTCTTGATTCTCTCTCTAATCCTGCAACAACATCCTATGTTTGCTGCAAAATCTCTGGTCCAATAAGGTTTCATTTGCCAACTTCAACCCAATGTACAGGAGATCTACATTTCCTTCCATACAAAGCCTCATGCAGTGTCATATCAATAGTGGTTTGGAAATTGTTGTTGTACGCAAACTCTACGAGTGGTATATATTCTTCCCATGATCCTTTAAAATCAATAATGTAAGCTCTCAGCACATCCTCCAAAATTTGAATAGTCTTCTTCGACTGTCCATCAGTTTATGGATGAAATACAGTACTAAATGTCAATTTTGTTCCCATACTTCCATGTACGCTCTTCTAAAATATCAATGTGAATTGCGAATCCCTATAAGATACAATAAAAACCAGCCCCCCCGTGTAATTTCACAATCTCTTTGATGTAGAATTGTGCCAACTGATCCAATATATAAGTTGTTTTAATTGGTAAGAAAGGTGCTGACTTTGTGAGTCTATCGACAATCACCCAAATAGCATTAAACCCTCGCCACATTTGCGATATTCCAATCACAAAATCTATAGTGATGTGTTCTCACTTCCAACAGGTATCACTAAAGACTTCAACAAACCTGATGATCTTTGATGCTCCGCTTTAACTTGTTGGCAAGTTATGCACTGCTCCACAAAGTGTGAAATCTCTCTTTGCATATTTGCCCACTAGTACACCTCTTTTAAATACCTAAACATCTTCGTACTTCCAAGATATATTGAATATAGTATACAATGCGCCTCTACCATTATTTTTTTTCTTTAAGTTCTCATCGTTAGGTACACACAAACGATCTTCAAACCTCAATGTACCATCACCATAATTTTTTTTCTTTAAGTTCTTGAATAACTTCATTTCTTATTTCAATCAAATTGCGATACTTCCTACTCAAAGCATCAGCAACAAAGTTAGCGTTTCCCAAACGATAGTCAGTCACACAATCATAATCTTTAACCAATTCTAACCACCTTCCCTATCTCATGTTTAACTCGTTTAATGTAAAGAAGTATTTCAAACTCTTATATGATCAGTGAAGATTTCGTACTTCACTTCATAGAGCTAGTGTCTCCAAATCTTCAATGTCAACACCACTGCGGTAAGTCCCAAATCGTGTGTAGGATAATTTTGCTCATAAGGCTTCAATAGTCCTGATGCGTAAGCTACCACTTTGCCTCCTTGCCTCTGCATACAACCAATACAAGTACCTGATGCATTACTATAAATAGTAAACTTATCTTCTCTATTTGGTATGGTTAGTACAAGTTTAGTAACCAATCTATTCTTAAGCTCCTGAAAGCTTCTCTCGTAAGCTTTAGACAAAAAAAACTTGACGTCTTTCCTTGTTAACTCTGTCAAAGGTGAAGTGATTTTTGAAAAACCATCTATAAATAAACTATAAAATCCAGCTAACCCAGCAAAACTTCTTACTTCTCCAACATTTGTTGGTGTCTTCCAATTCTAAACAACTACAACCTTACTTCGGTCGACTTTGATTCTTTTCTTAGAAACAACATGACCAAGGAAGGATATTGTTTCTAGCCAAAATTCACACTTCATGAATTTGACATACAATTGTTTCTCCCTAAGTTTTTGTAAGACTGCTTCCAAATGTCATTCATATTCTTCCTCACTCTTTGAATAAACCAAAATATCATCGATAAACACTATTATAAACTTATTTAAGAAATATTTAAATACCCTGTTCATGAGATCCATAAACACAGTAGGGGCATTCGTTAATCCATAAAGCATCACCAAAAACTCATAGTGTTCATATCTTATCCAAAAAGAACTTTTGGGTACATCACTCTCCTTAATCTTCAGCTAATGATCTTTGAAAACACCTTGTCTCCTTGCAACTGATCGAACAAATCTTCAATTCTCGATAAAAGAGTACATATTCTTAATAGTTATATGATTAAGCTCTCTATAATAAATATACATGCGCATTGTCCCATCCTTCCTGTTTACAAACAGCATTGGTGCTCCCCATGGTGAAACACTTGGTCTAATGAATCCTTTATGCAACATCTCTTGTAATTACTTTTTAAGTTATTTCAATTCTACTAGTGCCATTCTGTAAGGGGTCTTTGGTATTGGTGCGGTTCCGGGTACAAGCTCAATGCAAAATTCAACCTCTTGTTTCGGCGGCAATTCAGGTAAATCCTCTAAAAGCACGTCTTGATAATCCCAAAAAATCTTAACGTTGGTAAGCAATGGAGTTACCAAGCCTGTATCCACCACACTTGCCAAAAAGGCTTGACACCCTTTCTTTACACTTCTCAAAGCTTGAACTGCAGATATAACATATGGAAGTGATCTCGATTTTTCACTTTCAAACACCACAGTATTGACTTCCATTGTGAAAAGAATCTTCTTCTCTTTACAGTGGATACTAACTCCAATCAAAGACATTTAGTCCATTCTAAAAATCACATCAAAGTCATGCATATCCAAAACAATAAAATCAACAAAGATGGTTTTGACTCCTAAGACAATTTTACAAGACTTCAAAATTTCACAAGCATAAATTGAACTTCCAGCAGGCATAGAAACACATAATTCAAAGCCTAATTTTTTAGACTTCACAGAATAATGTCTTTGCAAACTTACTAGACACAAAGGTATGCGTGATCCGGAATCAAATAAAATATAAGCTTCTCGACTAGTTATTAGAAAATGTACCTGCCACCACATTAGGATTATTTATAGTTTGATCCCTTGTCATCGCGTACACTCGACCTTGAGTTCTCGTGTCCCTATTTCTAGGTTCAGGAAAATTTCTCATCAGATACCTAGTCTTCTCACAATTAAAGCAAGCTGCAATTTTCTGATAATATTCCCCAACATGTGTTTTTCCCACATATCTCGCATGTGGAAAATTCCTTTATGGTTTCTTCAGTCCTCGGTTTCTTATTGTCATACCTTCTACCTCCAAACTTCCTCCTATTATTGCGGCTACGATTCCATGGCTTACTCTCTAAACTTGAATCTTCTCCCACTGCTTTCCGTCTAACCTTCCTATTGGCTGCAATCTGAGCACTCTGCATTACATCACCATAAGTTGGCAATCGCATACATGCCACTACGTTGAAAAGTTCATCATTCAATCCATCTTCAAGCCGTCATTCCTTTTCATACTCGTTGGTAACCAGTCTTGGGGCATACCTGTAGAACTCCTCAAATTTCCTATCATATTCTACCAAGATCATATTACCTTACTTCAAATTTAGAAATTTTGTTTCCTTCGCACTTCATAGACTCAGCGGAAAATACTAATTAAATATTTCCTTAAACTGTTTCCAGGTCATAAGGTTTTCAACAACCATATATGCCCTCTTTGCTAAGTCCTACCAATGCATCGCACTATCTCTCAATAGGTGCGTAGCGCAAATCACCTTCTCAAAAGCCATCTTGATCTCCCTTATCGAATTGCTAGCTTGGATCGGGGTCGTAGACCCAGAAAAGGTTGGGGCTCTCTGTCATCTGAATCTCTTAGCCACATCAGCAATTTCATCTCCTAGTCCAGCTGGTTGATGTCCCATATTTGCAACTAAAGTTTGAAGCATCACCTGAGTTGCCTCATTAATGTTGGGAGCTTGCCCATCTACAGTACAAATTACAAGCAATGTAACAATCCAATTTCAAACTTTGAAATGGAACAGACATACCATCACCACAGTTTCCTATGTTTCAACAACTTAATCAATTATTTACACTTCCAAAACAAACATTCCAATATATATATTTATAGTATCCAAAAAAAAGTATCAATCGCATATATAAACTTAAACACTTTGTATAATGGTACCAAAAGAACAAATTTTATTAATAATTTTAACAAAGTCAACAGAAACCAATTATTGAATTTCAAACTAACAATAACATAAGAATAAACATAAATCACCTACGCCAATTATCTCAACTCTGTTCGGAGTCTCCCAGGGATAGACTCTACATCCGACCCATCAATCTCCAACCCTATAAATCTGGAAACCACCTCAATAACGTCTGGAATCTCCCTCTTTTGCCTACAAGACCAAGGCCTAAATGGCCTACTCCGAATCACACATCTTCTTTTCCTTTTCCTTCCAAACTTCCTAAAGAATTCCCTACTTTCAAGAGAGTCCTTAATCACTGAAATGTCTTCTTGTTTTCCACCTCTCTCAACCTCCGGTTCATCCTTCAATATTTCAATTTCCTTAAGAACCTCCTCCGGATCTTCTTCAGGATCCTCCTCCAATCCTATATCATAATTATCTCCATTAATGAAAAAATCTAAGCTAGAATCATCAAGACTGTCAGAGGAAGGTGCCAAACTATCATCTCTCAAAAGCATAAATAATTTTTTCCTTCGTCTTGTCTAAGATCCTTGGATTTTCTTTATCTCTTCCACATCCTTAGGCTTGCTAAATATTTTCCTAGTAAAAATCATTTTTACAAAATTTTCATCAAAGGTTAGATAATTAAATAATCAAACGTACCTCATGGTGATCTCATGAAGCTTTTGAGGCTCCTTTAGGAATACATATAATTTCTAAGACTAAGTATTTGTAATATTTATAAGTATAATATAAAATAAAAATTTATTTTTATCAAAATATGCCACGATGTTCGTAACCATGCTCTACTGCCAAAACTGTAATACACCCCAACCAAGATTGGGGTGGTTACTAAAACAAAATATACATATATTTGCAGAAAATATTTAAAGACTTATTATACTTACTATTAAATCTCAATTGAACAATCAAGTCTCATACCTTGACTGTCAAAATACTTACATAAAAAAAATAAAAAAATTTAACTGTCGTCAAGTTTTTTTAAACTATAAGAAAAAAAAAATCCAATGCACAACTCACACTCTAAAAACAATATACCTAATCCAAAACCCACACAATAATTTTATTATCAAAAATCAAAACCACTAATATAATCAAAGTTAGTAAACCAAATTCCTCATTATAATATTGAAAAATCTACATGTTGTACCCCAAAATTCTCTCCTTTTGAGCTGTAGTTCACCACTTTCATTTGTCTTGAAAGACAAATCAACCTATGCATTATTACCTAGGAAGAATAACTTAGTAGAATTCTCACGCAGTCAAAGTATGCATCAATATATAATTATTATCACATAATCAATATCACAAATCAACCTTGATATACATCTTCAACACATGCAAAACAAGTGCCAAAAAAGACAGTACAACACGTTTCCATCAACTATAATTTATCCAGAATTTTTAAAAACTCATGTTCCAATTTAAAAACTAGATCTGCAGGACCACCTTATAAAAATAAAAATTTATAAATTTCATAGCAAATTCCATATACCACCAAAATTCATAAATTTTCATATATACGTTCTGAGAGTCTTAAGTAACAGATGTAAAAATTTTAAATTAAAAGAAATTAATTTCCCCTAAAAAATCTAAAGTGAAACCGAACTGTTTAGAATTTTACAAATAAAACAATGAAATTTAAAAATTTATATTCAATTGTAGAAAATTTGGATTTAGGTGAAATGATAGCCAAAACGTTCATAATTCTTCGATCTATCTAAGATAAATCACCCATAAATTTTCAATAAAAGATAAAGGACATGAAAATTTAAATACTCCCAAAACAAATGTGTTTTTCAATAAAGTTTTAATATAACCCACTAATTCATTGATTCAATTATTACTAAACACAAGGGAATCACACAAAATAAGTTGGTGCTAGAATCCTACCCGAAATCCTTGAATTGGCCTTGAAATAGTTGCAAAAATCCAGCCCTAAAATCATACTCCAAAAATAAATTTCAAGAGAAAGAAAGAAAAGAGATTTTATTACTTAATCATTCATAAAAAGAAAATTAAAATCCCAAAATTTATTTAAGTAAAATACTAGTCACTCACCTTCTGAAAATTAATAGATTCCAACCACTGCTTTCCAAAACCCTCAAAACATTCATAGACCTTTTCTCTAAAAAATCATACACTTTCCTAAAAAAACACAGACATAGGTCTGTCAATCTTCTTATAGACTTAAGAAGTTGAGATAGAATAGAACTCTTTTTTAAGAAAATTTAAAATTTTTAACCTTATAAAATATGTTTAAAACCACATTGCAATACATTTAATTTTAAAAAATAAAATCTTATCTAATCATATCAGTTTGATAAAATATTATCTTAACTAAATTGAAATAATATCCTTATTTTCATTTTGAAAACTATACGAGTCCCACATGTAACGTCCACATTTTTTTAAAAATTATTGATTTTTAGTTGTAGTTAAGATTTGATTGCTACATTACCCTTTACACCGTAATGAGCTGCTTGAGAGTTCCCCATACTTTTGGCAATGGCCTAAAGTGTTCGGTTGAGGGTCGAGAGATTTTTATTCTAATTATAACTTTGGTTAAAGTTTAACTTTTTGACCTTTGACTACCTTTTTTTTTTTAAAATTTTTGTTTCTTTTTCTTTAATTTTACTTATACTTTTTATTTTCTTTTCTTCCTTTAACCCCTTGGCCAACCCCCTTGTCTTCTTCAAGCTTCCATTATTTTTTAAAGAGAGAAAGAGAAAAGAAGAGAGAGAAAGAGAAAGAGAGAATTAAGGAAAAATTCAAAGGAAAATAGAACTCCAAAGTAAGGGTGTCTTGAAATTTTCAACTAATGATCAAATAGTTTTCAAGCTTAATAGAGAGGTAGGTGTTTCGCATTTTGATGTTTTGGTTGCTTTCATGCTTTATATTTGTGAATTCTAGGATAAATCTTGCTAGGTTGTGGTTAATTTGTGGTGAATTGAATTAATTTGATGTTATGGCAAAGCTCCCAATTGTTAGGGTTTTGTGTTTGCTAAAAAATTATGGATTTATGTGTGTTTTAATAGAATTAATGCTAGTATGGTGTAATTGGATTGGAGATTTTGTAAAACCCCATATTTATTACTTGATTTGATGTGAAATTGGTTGAATTTTGAGGTGTAGAGGGTCAACCAAACCATTTATGAGGACATGGTTGGTATTTTTGAATTTTTCAGGGCATTATGTGTAAATGGGTGAATTTGTGTATGCATTATATATATATATGTGTGTGTGTGTGTGTGTGTGTGTATGTTAGTATATATTTATATTCATATAATCGGTAATTTGGCCGAGGGGTGCAATGCTGATACACCCCTCGACCATATTGCCGAAAGACTCAATTTGGCGAGGGTCCAATCTTGATGTACCCTTCCATCTAGGGGCCTCGTAGTTTGGTTGAGGGGTGTATTGTTGTACAACCCTCAGCCAAACTAAAGAGGGTCTCGGCAATTTGGGCGAAGGGAGGTTATAGACCCCTACATTTAATGAAAATGTGCGATTTACTGAAAACGCATGTTATTTTTTTTGTTTTGTTGTGTAAGATAAGGTGAACGACGTCGCGCATAATATCAGTTCTGTAAATGTATATATGTATATATTATATATGTTGTTTAATTAAATGCATGTGAGCAATGTTGTGTATAAATGTGTGTGTGTGTGTGTGTGTGCGTGTGTGTGTGTGTTAGTAAAACTATAGGGAGGGATTTTATGGTGGGTGACAAACCCACCAATTTCCCTTTTTTCTTTTTACTTTTTTTTTTTGCATATTTTTATAAAATTATAAATATATAAAAAAAGTATAAAAAATAAAAATAAAAAGCATAAAAAGTATAAAAAAAAATTATAAAAAATATAAAAACAGTAAAAAAAATAAAAAAAATAAAAAAAAAACAAAAACTATAGGTATATATATATATATATTAGTTTATAAGGGTATAAACATAATTTCACTCCTTTTAAAATATATTTTTGGTATAAAATATATTTTCACAAATACAAGTGTTACAAGAAATTATTTCATATAAAATACTATTCATAATATATATATATATATATATATATATATATTTGCTTTTAAATGATATTTTCTATTTAATTTATACTTATCTTTTACACCAAAGGCAAAATGTTAATTTTGTTAAAATCTAAGGGTAAAATGGGAATTTAGTGTTACTATAAGAGTAAAATGGGAATTTAATTTTCTATCAAGGGTATTGTTGAAAGTTTTTATTTTTATCAGGGGTATATTTGTAATAATAAAATATTACCAAGGGCATAATTGGTAGTATATTTTTTTACTAAGGGCAAAATTGATATTTTACATTCTTACTAAGGGTAAATTTATAAATTCACATTTTGTGGGTAGTTAGGGATATTGTCCCATATTTTTATGCGAATGAGTAATGTAAGGCAGTTTGTGGTGTTGAACATAGTTATCAAGTATAGAAAGGTAACTGTGTATTAAGTTGTTGAGCAATCACGTGCATACATTTGCATAGAAACATATCATAGAAACTACTATTTTTACATAAAGAAACTAATTTTTCAAATGAAATATGTTTTCGAAAAGTATATAGTTAGTCATGGCCATGCATACATAGGCACATATGTAATTGATGGAGCTTCTATGGATATGCAAACTATTTAGTTGAGGTTTTACTAACTAGTGAGTGTAAAAATATAGACTCTCGCATAAGTGCACATGCGAGTGTATTAGTGTATGTGATGGTTGTTACCTCGACACTTACATGACGCAGATGTGAGCGGGTTCTTTCCTCACTTATACTGTTTCCTCTAAATGGTTAGATTAATTTGGTTTTCTTGAAGTATGTCTGAGTGTTGCTTTAGAAAATAGTAGTTGTCGATGAGTAACTAGCTCTAGCGCAACTAAGAAATTTTATACATTATGTTTATATAGAAAGTCCTACGACTGTTATTTTGAAAATTCAGTGCACTATTTATGTTTTAAAGATTTGTCACCGTAATGGAATTCAGTGAAAAAAGAAAATCAGTATTTCAGGAAAAGATGAGAAATGCTTTGTAAAGCATACTGCATTACATCTGCTTATGCATTTGGAAATATACTGAGTGTTTTTCACTCGCCTTTATTCGTTTATGTGTGCTATGTAAATCCTACCGTTATACTGTCAAGCTTTACTGTAGCAGAGGCACTGAAGGGCAGGGCTAGTAATTTAAATTTATTTTTCTTATTTTGCTATATTATCTTTAGACAATGGTAATCTGATTTTAAACCCTGTTTTCAGGAAATATTGTGGGTATGTATGCTGAATTTCAAAAGAAGCTAGGAAAAGCACATTCTACTTGTAGAGTTTGCTTATAAAAACAACTATCATGCTTCCTTGGGATAGCTCAGTATTAGGCTTTGTAAGGAAGAAACTGCAAATCTCTATCACATTGAGACGAAGCTGGTGAGCGAAAGCTTCTAGGGTTAGAAATCCTGCAACAGACCAGCGAAATCATCAACAAAATACGTTAGAGAATCGAAGTGGTTCAAGATCTAAAGAAGGGCTATGTAGACATTCGACGAAAGCATATGGAGCTTGAGATCGGGGATAAGGTATTTCTTAAAGTTGGACCATTGAAGAGTGTACCGAGGTTCGGGACAAAGAAAGTTGAGTTCTCATTTTATTGGACCTTTTGAGATACTGGAGACAGTTAAGGTTTGGGTGTATCGGTTTGCTCTGCCTCCCAAGCTGTCATGTATGCATGATGTATTCCATACATCGGTGGTGCGAAAGTACGTGCATAATCCTTCTCACATCATCGAGTATGAGCCATTGGCGGTACGCGAGAACCTGCCGCATGAGAAAAAATTGATAAGGATCTTAAATTGAAAGGACTAAGTTCTTTGGAATAGGGTGATTATGTTGGTGAAAGTCTTTGAAGGAATCATGAGGTGGAGGAAGCAACGTGGGATCGAGAAGATGAGATGAGAGCGAAGTACCTGACTCTATTCGAGTAAGTACTCTAACTCCTTAAATTTAATTTCGGGGATGAAATTTTTGTTTAGGGGAAGAAAGTTTTAACATCTACGTTTTTCCGAAACTGTTAACTTTTGATCGCAATTAAGGTTCAATCGCCACATCACTACTTACATCGTAATGAGCTAATTGAAAATTCCCTAGGCTTTTGGCAAGGATCTAAAGTGTCCAGTTGGGGGTCAAGAGATTATTTTCTTCCAATTATACCCTTGGTCAAAATTTGACTTTTTAAATTTGACCACCTTTTTTTATTCCTTTTTCTTTACTTTTTACTTTTACTGTTTATTTTCTTTTCTTCATTTTGACCCATTGGTTGACCACTCTTATCTTCTTCAAGCTTCTATTATTTTCTAGAGAGAGAAAGAGAGAATTAAGGAAAAATCAAGGAAAAAATTCTGGGGAAAAATCTAGGAAAAATTTAAAGGAAAATAGAGAGCTTCGAATCGACCACTAAGAGGACTCCAAAGTAAGAGTGTTTTGGTATTTTTAAGTGGTGATCAAGTGGTTTGGAAGCTTGGAAGAGAGGTAGGTGTTCCTACCCTTGTGTATTTTGATGTTTTGGTTGGTTTCATCCTTTATACTTGTGAATTCTAGGTTGAATCTTACTAGGTTATGGTTAATTTTTGATGAATTGAATTGGTTTGATGTTATGGTAAAACCCCCAATTGTTCGAGTTTTGTGTTTGGTGAAAATCATGGATTTATATGTCTTTTAATTGAATTAATGCTTGTATGGTGTAATTGGATTTTGAATTTTGTAAAACCTCATGTTTATTACTTGATTTGGTGTGAAATTTATTAAATTTTGAGGTATAGAGGGCCAGCCAATAATGGGGACATGGTTGGTATTTTTGAGTTTGTTGAGGTCATTTTCATTTCTTCACATAGAAGGGACATGTTTGGTATTTTTAGAATTATTGAGGTATTTAGTCTTTTCACATGAAGGGGACAAGTTTGGAAATTTTGGAATTGTGAAAGGCACTTTGGTCATTCACATTTCCTAGTTAATTAGTATTTTTGTTTGGAAATTAGGGTTTTTGGAAAAACAGCATGTGAGTTGTATGTATATATATATATATATACACGTATGTGTTTATGTCTGAATGGGTGAATTTGTGTATTCATTATATATATATGTGTGTGTGTGTGTGTATTAATGTTTTAAAACATATGCGTGTTTATATATATATACATATAGGTGGTTATGTATTTATATATATATATATATATATATGTACTTGTGTGTTTACATAAATAGGTTAGAGAAAGTATTATTTAGTTATTTATTAGACAAGGGTAGTTCGATAATTTACCATTTGCCTTTAGAGGTATTTTGATAATTATAATGTACTTCAGGGGTATTTTGGTAATTATAAAAAAAATATTAAGGGCATTTTGATAATTATGTTGGTTTAATGGCTGTTTATTAATTAATGGGTTAAAAAATGGTGTTTCGGTAATTATCACTACTGAGAATGGTAATTTGGCAATTATGCGTGGCTATGCTCTACTTGGTTGTATTTATGCATTAAAGTATGTGCATACTTTTATATAGAAACATGTCTTATGTTTTTATGTAAAGGTGGTTTTTTCCCTGAGGATTTATATTCTAAAGTGGGTGTAACAAAGAGTGCTGATTTTAAATCCTGATTAATAGCTCTTGGATTAATGACCACCACCGGTGGGTGGATCTTTTCTGAGATGTGATTTAACTGTCAACCACAAACGAGCATGTGGGTTCTGTGACGGTATAGGAAACAGACCTACTAACCATCACTGGGCTTGTGGGCCCCACAAAATGTAGGATAGTCGAGCTAATTGGTTTATAAAATTTAAAGGGAAAATGAAGATTTTATATATATAGCACCACATTGCATTGCATTGTCATGTGCATCTTGAATGCCTGCTGAGCATTTGTCACTCACTGTAGTTTGTTCATGTGTGAGAGGTAAATTCAAAACCAGATAGCAAGACTTGGTCGAGGTATGAGACTGGAGGGCACAAAAAAGTAATTATTTTCTGTACTTTATAATTTTGGTCAATGGTACTCTATATTTTAATGTATTTTTTTATTACGGTATGGATGTGAGTACTTTTTAAGTATCTTAAGTAATGTTGTTTTTATATGGTTTGATTTTGTAAAATAAACCAAAGAGTAAAGAAAAATTTTTAATATTATTTTGGCATTGTCCATAATCGCTTTTAAATATAATTTGAATTTATATTTCAACAAAATGTTATATGGCAACCACTCTTTACTTGGAAATCCAGGCTTAGGTAAGGGGTGTTACAAAACAAACAACAGAAGTTATCCATAAGATAAGGCAACAAATGAAAGCCGCACAAAGTAGGCAGAAGAATTATGCAAATAGAAGATGCATGCCCTTGGAATTCGTAGTAGGTGATAAAGTTTTCCAAAAATTGGCAACTATAAAAGGAGTCAAGAGATTTGATAAGAAAGGAAAATTTAGTCCACATTTCATGGGACCCTTTGATATTTTTTTAAGGGTATGAGATTTAGCAAACCAACTCCCTTTGCCTTCTACCTTACCTGGAGTATACAATGTGTTTCATGTTTCAATGTTGAGGAAGTATATGACTGAACCAACACATATTTTGGATTATATAAGCCATTAAAACTTCGAGATGATTTGACTTATGAGGAATCTCCAATATGGTTAGTGGATCATAAAGAGAACCAACTTTGGAAAAAGAGGATTGTTCTAGTTAAGGATCATTGGAAGAATCAAGCAATAGAAAAGGGAATCGGAAGCTTGAGGAAGAGATACTTGCAAAGTATGCTCATTTTTTCAGTAAGTAATAATTTTGAGAATGAAATTTTGTTTAAGGGGATAGGGTATTGTAATTCCCTACATTAGTATATTTAATACTAGATTTTTATTTAATATTGTAGTTAGTTATTTATGCATGTTCAATGTTATTAAATACTATTCTTATTATAAAGTTTACAATAATTAATGATTTTTGCAATAGACAGTTCAAGAGATGCTCAAATAACTTTAAAAGTGCCCAATAAATATTTATGAATTTAGAATAATGATAGGCATGATTATATATGTGTTATCATTATTATTATTATTACTTTTATTTTGCATGCTTATATTAAATATTGAAAGACATATATATATATATATATATATATATATATATCTTTATTATAAAATATAATTATTATGTTTTAGGGTTTAGACGATTATTATTTAAAATATTAAATTTAGAAATTTAAATTTACTTGTTATAGTATCTTTAACTATCAAAATTACTCAAAATACAAATTAGTTAAATTCTAGGAAAGTCTAACGTGTTTTCATCTTTTTTCAATTTTAATTTTAATTTTTATGTTTTTTTTTTACCCTAGATCTCTTCTTTCCCTCACACCCTCTTTTCCATTTTTTTTTTCTCTTCCTCTTAAAAACCTTACATATTTTTCTCTTTTATTTCTTATATTGTTCTTTCTTATATAACTTTTGTTGAAGATCTTTTCAATAGGATTGAATGTATGTCTTCATGGTTTAATTGATATATTTATTTGTATGTTTAGTTTTCTAGATGATTTGTAGGATTTTCTTTTGTTGGGATTTGAAATATTTGGTTGTATGCATCTTATATGTGAAGTTTTATTATGATTTATTCAAATTTGATTTTTTTTTATTTTAATGGTTGGATTTTGTTTGTATATCAGTTAGGTTATGTTCTTAAAAATTTCATATTTATTTATGTTTAATTTGATTTTATATTAAATTTTATTTGATGTATGCTCAAATTACTAAAAAGCTGTGAAACTGCCTATGTCCGGTTTTGTGATGGATTAAGGAGTTTTATTTTAATTTATTTGAGTCTGAAAATTTTATATGTTATAAATGCATATCTTAAAAGTCTATACAATTTTAATAGAATTTATTTCTATGAATTTTATTTGATATGGATTTTTTTTGTTTATAAGTTTTTAGTTTCTGAAAAATAGTATTTTTAAAATGTTTCAGATTTAATTGTGTCATATTTGAACTTCAATAAATCCAAAATTTTTATATATTACTTAGGAGTGTCGTATAATTTTTTGCTACCAAATTATGCTTTTTTCAATTTTATATAAAGTTTACAATACATTTTGTTAATTTGTGTTTTGGGAATGACAGAATATGTTTTCTGGATTGCAATATTTATAAATAATACTTAAGTATTGTTTTGTGCTGTAATAAAAATTCAGAAACTATCTTAATGTCTCTTTTACATGTTCTAAAAGTTTTAGATTTTTTTGTCATTATATAGTTCATACTAAAAAGCAAAGTTTTCTCATTGGTCAATCCTATTGAAACACTGACAGTCTTTATTCTATGATTTGTAAATTTAAAATCAATACTTTAAAAATCATGTTTGGGTCTAATAAAATTTGTGATGATTTATTTATGAGTTTATTTTGTTGTATTAAATTTATAGCTTAAATTGTTCATACTTTATGAATTAAAAATCTATTTATGTAGAATGGTTACTGTTTTGACACAAAAGACAGATTTTGTGTTTTTTACATTTTAAATTTGTAAACTTATTGTTTTGTTCTCTAAATTTTTATGATATAAATTTGTAGTGATGACCATACATTTTATGAATATTTTACAATTTATTTGTATTATTCTGCTAGTTACTTAATAGCATTAAAAATTATTGAATGCTTATTGTTATGTTGTTGGATGCTTGATTGTTTCTTAAATAAAATTAAAATAATAAGGTTAATTTTGTAATTTTACTTGGACTAAAAGTTTGGGGCACTTGAGTTGAGAGCAATTAAGGGACCGATCTGCTAGCAGAGGTTAAAGGTTTATTTTCTAAGGAAACTAGGTAAGTAGGTCTTACACATATGTTATTTAATTAATATTGTGATGTTTGAATGTATTGTTTGCTAGTTAATGTTTACATGCCAATTTAGTTATGTTATTTTATTTATGACATGATAAAGTATGTGCATTCAAAAGATGTATTAAATGTTTATGAAAAATAAAAGTTTCTAGAAGTTTATTTGTTTATAAAGAAAATATTTTAAACTGTATGTTTGTGTTATAAAAGAAGTAATGGGCATATAGAGACCTATAGTTGTTGTAATGCTAATGATGTTACTTTACTAGTTAAGGTACCCTTATGGTTGGTAAGGGGGAAGTCCCCAATTTTTAGGATGATAGATGTGTGTATTAATGAACTAGGTGATTATGCTCACATCATGTCGTTCGGTACATGTATGTTTAGATAATAAGGATCCTATACAATGTTTATTCGTTCAAATGAGAGATAATGAAAATGAGAATGATGGCCCACTGTGACAAATTAACCAAACAAATTACTAAGTGTTGGTAAGCTCACAATGAATGTTTTTATGATGATGTTTAAATAAATAAAATGTCTTTAAGTAATTATTTATTATTTAATGTTTCACTGAGTGTGATTAATTACATAGATATATGATTTGCTTACCAGGCAAAAGCTCATTATTTTATGTTTTTTTTTTTCAAACGATAAGTAGGAGCCTCACCAGTAGTGGATTGTCAGCGCGACATTTCATGATATATTTAGGATTGCTAAAGACTCTATTTTTTATAAAATAAATTTTTAAGGAAATATTTCCATAAACTATGTTTTTATCTTTTTTAGTAACTGACATTTTAAGTATTTTTTATTTACTTTTGTTTAAATAAGAAGTTTTTATCATACAATAAATAAGAAGCATTTTCTATAATAAATAATGTAATAACCAAGCTAATTTTTCAGAAACTATCGATTTCCGAATGCGTTTTTGATTTTTTACGATTTCGTCTTTTTCATCGAAACGAACAGCTTCTAAATTCTCTGGGCATTTTTCAAGGGCCAAAAGAACCCCGTGAGAAGTTGAGAAAATTTTTCTTTCCAATTTGCCCTTGGTCAAAGTTTGACTACTTTAACTTTTACTATTTATTAAAATATTAATATATATAAATATCTTTACTTTTTACTTTATTTTTATTATTATTTTATTGGGTAGTAATTGGCAATTTGCCTTCCTCTTGACCGACTCTCCTTGCCTTTTGCACCAATTCATTTGTTTTTTTCACAAGTTAGAGAGAGAGAGAGGTAAAAAGTTAGAGAGGAAAAAGGTGAAAATTTGCAAAAATACAAACCAATTTCAAGAAGGAAGTGGCCGGTCATCAAGTGGGACTTTTTGGCAAAGTTTGGGTGATTTTCAAGGGCTTGGTTTGCTTGCTTGCTAGCTTGAATCAAGGTAGGCAACTTAACTATGTTTTAGTTTCTTGCAAATTTTATGTATTTGGCTTGTTGGCTTGATGAATACATGCTTGGATTCTATGATGTGATGCTAAGTTGAGCTTAATATATTGTGTGTTAAGCTTGTTGGTTAAAACTCCATTTATTTGGATTGAGGTTTGGTAGAATATGTGGAATAAAGTTTAAATTTATGGAAATTAATCATGGTTTGATGGAGTAGCTTGATGGATTTGATGTTTGGCATGTTTAATTGGATGTTTTGGTGAAGAAAACATGGTGTAAATTGTGTCGAGAGGGGCCAGCCATGGTATGACACTCTTGTGAAAAATTTTACAAGAAAGGGCATTTTGGTCTTTTTGCATGCAAAGGGTACTTTGGGAATTTTTCAAAAAGTTCAAGAGTATTTAGGTCATTTCGCATACAAGTGACTTAAATGAGATTTTTAAAAAAATTTTAAGGGGACTTTGGTCATTTGCATGTAAAGGACATAATTGGAATTTTGAAAAAAGTTCAAGGGCATTTTGGTCATTTGGCATGTAGAGACATAAACGTGATTTTTGGAATTTTTGTGGGTATTTTTATTATTTTTTATGGTAAGGGTAGAGTTGAAAATGTTTGAAACTTGGAGAGGTATTATGGTCTTTTCTAAATTCCAAATTATTTAATATATATATATATATTACTATTTGTTATTTTATATATCTATATATACATATATACCTATTTTCAATTATTATTATTTATGTATTTATAAATACAATTTATTTTACATGCATTTATATAACTATAAATGTAGTTACATTTTATGAAATACATGTATTTTATGTATGTATTAATTAAATATATACAAGTGTATTTTGTATAGGTTTATATATATAAATAATTGTTTATGTATTAATTGGATTATTCAATTACTATGCATTTGTGAGTATGTTTATATATGGGGATATATATATATATAAGTATGTGTATTCATAAATTGTATTTGTATGCATGTATATGTATATAAAATACGTGTATACATATATAAGTGTGTATATATGTGTATGTGAGTATGTATTTATATGTGCATATTTTATATATATATTTATGTGTATGTGAATATGTGATTATGTATATATGTAAATTATATTTGTGTGTATATATATGTATATATAAAATATGTATACATATATGGGTGTGTATATATGTGTCTATGTATATGGATATGTGTATTTGAATATGTATTTATTTGTGTATATTTCTATAAATGTATTTATTTATAATTGTGTTGTAAATGCGTATGTGAATGAAATTGATTAATTATGTTGTTTTACCAAGGGTAGAATGGTAATTAACCATATGCCTAATAAGGGGTATTTTGATAATTTTTTCATTTATTTGAGGGGTATCTTGGTAATTTCTAAGATAGCCAATGATATTTTAGTAATTACATCAGTATGGTTGAGTTAATTGTAGTCGTTGATTGAGCAAAGACATTTCAGTAATTATGGCTGTTGGAATAATACGGTTGGCAATTATGTATTTTACTTTGTTGTTTGGTTTTACATGTGCATTGTGGTGTGAGCATTCATTTTCATAGAGCAATTCTGGTGGTTTTACATGTGCATTGTGGCGTGAGCATTCATTTTTCCCTGTGGGTTTGTGTTTTCAAAAATTGGTTGCACAAGGAGGTGCATGGTTCAAACCCTGTTATGAATCACTGACCACACATAGTGGTGGGTCGCCCGGAACGGTGTTTCATCCGCATACCACAGAGGTGTAGTATTTTATGGATGGAATGGTATTTCATCCGCATACCACAGAGTGGGTTTTCGATTGAAAAATAAAAGAGAAAAAATAATGATTTTATGTGTATAGAGATACACTACATGACATGGCATTTGCATTTGTATATGGTTGCCTACTGAGTATTTTTCACTCACAGTTGTGTCCAAAGCTAAACAATAGGGTTTGGCGGGGTGCGAACTGGAGTGGCGCGACAAAGTACTATGTTCTTCCGCATTTGGTTTGTTATATTTTGGGCAATGATATTATGTACTTTTAAATACTATAATTTCCTTTACGGTGTGGGTGTATAAACTTTATTTATTATATAATATTACTATTTTAGTGTGGTTTGAAAAAAAAAAAGGTCTTAAAGAGTAAAAGGAAAATTCTCTGATTTTATCGTGACTTTTTTAAAAGGGAAAATTTCTCTCGTTTTACATTTGTAGGGTTTCTAAAGGAAGGTCTTAAATCAAAAGGTATTTTAAGGAACAAATTTGCTGCATTTTTGACTTGGTTTTGACAATATAATTTACAACTATTTTAGACTTAGCTTGTTTAACATGTAATACAATTTTGGCTTAACTTTTCTACATCTTTTCTAATGTTCGGCCAAAAGAAATGTTCCGTTATTATATCAAGTATTTTAACTATGCCAAAATGTCCCATTAATCCACCATTATGGGCTTCTCTAAGTAGTAATTCACATTGAGAACACTTCGACACACAAATTCTATTTTCTCAAAACAAATAAGTATCATGACTATAACATTTTCTAAAGGCAACCATTTTACAAGTGCCATATATATTAGCAAAGCCATGGTCATTATTGCCTTCCTTACCTTGCTTATGATAACTTATGGAAATGTCTTAGTGAACTCTATCCATTTGGCATGTCTTTTATGACCCTTGATATGCTTCAATGACTAATGATATATATGTATCATGAATTCCTTAGGCCACAAATAATGCTGTCATGTTATAAGCGCTTGCACCAATGCATACATCTCTCTATCATATACGGGATAGTTGAGTGTGGCTCCATTCAACTTCTCACTAGCATTTTTAGGTGTAGGACAACTCTTAATGTCTTGGACTTTTGCCTCATCCACTTATATTCCATAAGCACATATACAACATAGCGTAGAAACATAATTTTATCCATGCAAAATATACACTTCTTTAGATTAGCATTAGTTTTTCTTCCCTAAATATTTCAAGAACACAATGCAAATGTTTAATATGCTCACCAAAACTTTTACTATATACTGGATGTCATCAAAATATACAACCACAAATTTTCCAATATAAGCTTGTAAAAACATGGTTCATTAGTCCCATGAAGTTTTTAGATGATTAGCTAGCCCAAATGACATAACTAACCATTCGTATAAACCTTGTTTAGTTTTAAAAGTGATTTTCCATTCATCTCCTTCTTTCATTCTAATTTGATGGTATCCACTTTTTAGATGAATTTTAGAGAAAGTAGTAGAGCCATATAATTCGTCCAACATGTATCTAACCTGGGAATGGGATGACGATACTTTATAGTGATTTTGTTGAGGGCTCCACAATCCATGCACATTCTCCACAAACAATCATCCTTTGGAACTAAAAGAACTGGTATAGAACATGGACTCATGCTTTCCCTTACATAGTCTTTTGTCAAAAGCTCCTCAACTTACCTTTTGAAGCTCTTTTGTCTTCTCGAGATTACTTCTATAAGCTGGTCAGTTGGGAATAGTTGCCCCAGACTTGAAGTCAATTTGATGTTCAATTCCTCTAATAGGAGGCAATCCATTTGAAATTTGATAAAAGAATCATTAATATCAAGATTATCATCTTTGTAAAGTAATAAATACATGACTTTTTTTTTTTTTTGTAAAGAAGGCACTTCTAATAGACTCACTACTCTCTTTTTTTCTTTTGGTTGGGTTTCATTCTCTATGGTTTTCACTCTCATTGGTGTTTGTTCTCTGGTTACTCTTTTTTTCCTCTCTTTGGGGATTCATTTGTATCTCATAAATTTGTTTTGGGGTTAAGGGCATAAGGGTAATTTTAAAGAATACATAATGATTTTAAAATCCATCATGTGTAAATTTTTTATCAATTGCCATGGTCTTCCAAGAAAAATATGACTGGCATGCATAGGCACTATATCGCACAATAATCTTGATATCTCCCAATCATAAAAGGTATTTTGACTTGCTTGGTTTCCATTATCTCTCCATAATCATTCAACCATTGAAGTTTGTATGGCCTAGGATGCTTCATGGTATGAAAATCTAATTTTTCCACAAGCTCGATGCTAGTAACTTTGGTACAACTTCCTCCATCAATTTTTCACTTAGCATCGGGTTTGAAATATATTTTTCTACTGCTCATTATCTTCTTCCTTCACTTGTGTACTCAAAGCTCTTCTTACTACAAGTGCTTGCGCTACTCATCTTATACTTGTCCTTCACCATCCTTTCTACTTCTCCATTATACCTTAGAACTATTACTTTTGTGTTGGGGCATTAAGAAGCAGTGTATCTAAGACATTTAAAGCATGTGATATCCGGATTTCTTATAGGTTCAACTTCCTTCCCTTTTTCCCTTCCTACAATCTCTATACTTTGCTCCCCAATTTATTCGACTTGTAGGATGTTCATTCATCCTTTTTCCAATTTTTCAAGATTGATAACCACTTGAAGTTGAATTAAACTGTGTAGTTCCACTTCTTCATTTAAATTATTTTTCTACTTTTACGAGCCATATGAACCATATCTTCCATCTCCACATAATGTTGTAATTCAACAACATTAGCAATTTCACAGTTCAATCCTTATAGGAACCTCGCCATTGTGGCTTCATGATCTTCTTTAATGTTAGCTTTAACATTACCTGAGTGAGTCCTTGAAGTCGTTGACACAAATCACGATAATAATGGATAGGTACAAACTGACATCTCATGACAGTTTTGTACTCATATCATGTGCTAATCGGCCTTTTTCTATATCTCCTCCAATTTTTCACCAATTAATCTTGCCAAACCATGACATAATTAGTAAATTCAATTACAACCAATTTAACCATCTTTTCTTTGAAGTAGTTATGACAATCAAAGATTAAATATACCTTCTTTTCTCAATCAATGTAAGCTTCTGAATCATTCTTACCATGAAAAGTTGGCATAGAGATTTTGATATTATTTAAATTCCCATCTTCCTCATTTTGCCAATTTCCTTTAGTTGAATAGCCCCCTTCGCTTTCCTCTTCAACTGCATCTTCTAGAACTTTCCTAGTTTAGGTGTTGTCCCTCTTTGAAAGTGTAGAAAATTGTGGTGTTTCTCTCTTGATCTTTTGCAACTCGTTCACGTTCTCATATCTAAGACTTGCTAAAATCGTACCTCCATCTGCTCTAGATGTTGTCTAAAAGCTTGTATATTGAAAGTCTCTCTCCCCCTTGCGGATTCTTAACCCCTATTTGATATAATTCAAAAAACAAATTAAAGGGCAATGGCTTATTTTGTTAATCAACAATAACTCCTCACACACTCCCTTACGTGTCTTTCTCAAACCCTTATGTTTGAAATCTCTCCATGATATTAATATTACCAAACCAATTACCTAAATCCTAATTGGTTCTTAATCAAATCCAAAGCCAATTAAAAGTTGAATTCTTGTTATGTAAGAAGGCAAGAATAATAGAGTGAATAAGGTTTAGTGTTTTGGTGAAGGAAATTCTCAAAATTTCAATGGATTGGAACACAAGTAGGAATAATTAACAACTAACTTTAACCCAACAATTTTTTTTTGCAAGAACTAAAAGAAAAACAAAAAGTTAAGTGGTGACAAAGAGATTAAAGGGTTTTGGGATTCTTAGGGTTCCCAAAGGAGTTTAGAATGACTTAGTTTCCAAAAAAGTTTGAGATTAGGTTTAAGATTTTAAAAGGTTTTAGAGATTACTTGGGTTCCAAGGATTTTTTATTTCATTTTATTTTATTTTATTAGCTATAGGATTTTTTGATTAGAGAATGGTGTTAAAATTCAAGAAAAAGAAAACTAGATCGGTTTGATGATGAATTGAAAGATAGCCACAAAGGTGAAGCAAGACACAATTTCGTAGGTTATTATCAACATAAGAAGACGGCAGCATAAGGCAAACAAAGACAATTTTTTTTGGGCTAGGATCAACAAGATGGGTGGCAATTAAATAAAATTCAAGAAATAATTTTTTGCTTGAATTCAATCAAAATGGGCAGCAACATAACGTAGAACAAAGAATAAAGTTTGGCTAGAATCAAGAGAGTTGGCCGACAACACAAGGGATTCAAGAAATAAGTTTTGGGTAAAACAAAGCAAGATGGGAGGCAAATCAAGGTACAAATCAAAAGACAAATTTTGGGTTGAATCAAGCAAGATGGCAGCAATTCAAGATGTGTTTTTTCCAGCAAGTCTAAGAACAAAGAAATTAACAAATTTGAGAACAAAAATTTTGTCAAATATTTTTAGAACTAATGTTCTAATTGATGTAATGCTCCTAGAATACCACTAAAAAGCATGCAAGATCATGCTTCCAAGATCTCAAACTAAAAATGTAATAACCAAGTTATTATTTTCAAAATTGTCGATTTCCAGATGTATTTTTTATTCAATCGCGGTTCCACTTTTTTTCCGAAACAAACAGCTTTTAAATTCCCCAGGTATTTTGTAAGGGCTGAGAACATCCCATGAAGAATTGAGGGACTTTTCTACTCATTTTACTTTTGGTCAACGTTTGACCAAGTTTAATCGGATGACTTTCACTATTCACTTTTTTAGTATTTTAGTAAAATATCTTTTACCTTTTATTTATTTTATTACCAATTGGGTTTTTTCTTCTTGTTAGCGGACCCTTCTTCATCTTCTTCAATTGTGTTTTGCTCCATTTAGTTCTAGTGAGAGAAACACCAAGTTTAGAGAGAGAAAGTGAGAGAAATTGCAAATTTCAAAAAAATTTCAAGTGAAATTTAAGGGTTATCATCAAGAGGAGTTCATTGGCATAGCTTTTGTTGTTCTTCAAGGCTTGGAAGGAGTGCTTTCTTGCTTGGAAGAGAGGAGGTAGGCCACTATTTCTCTTTGATTTTTCTTCTAAATGATGTGTTTTTACTTGATTAATTGAAGGAATCATACATTGTATTAATAATTTGATCGGTTATATTTAATTTGATATGTATTAAACATATGACAAGACCCCCAATTGATGAGGGTTTAGGATTTTGTGGAATTTATGTTTAAAGTGTGATTTTGATGGTTTAATGCATAAACCCTTGTTAATTTGATGGAATGACGTGAAATTGACTAGTTTTAGACTTGTATAGGGGACGACAATGCATAGGACAGTTATGTAAAATGTTGACATATGAGGGGCATTTTGGTCTTTTCACATGTAAAGGGGTATTTTGGAAATTTCTAAAAATTTAAAGGGCATTTGGGTCATTTTGCATGTAAGGGATATAAATGAGATTTTTGAAAATGTTTAAGAGCATTTTGTTCTTTTGCATATAAAGGATATAAATGTAATTTTTAAAAAGGTTAAGGGCATTTTGGTTGTTTGACACATTGGAGACATAATGGAAAATTTTGAAATTATTGAGGGTATTTTTGTCATTTTTCATATGAGGTGTAAAGTTGAAAATGTTGGAATTTGGAAGGGTTTTATAGTCTTTTCAAATTTTGAAATTATTTTATTATATATATATATATTAAATTACTTTTTTATTTATTAATTTATATATATATATATATATTCAGTTATAATTTTTTATATTTCTTTATTAATACATTTATTTATACACTTGTTTGCATAGTTATAAATATAATCATATTTTACAAAATGCATGTATATTATGTATGTATTTATTAAATATGCAGAAGTGTATTTTGTATAAGTGCATCTATATAAATAATTATTTATGCATAAAATAAAAATTTAATTTATTATATACATATAAGTATACTTATGTATTGATGTATGTATATATAATTATGTATATATTTAAGTTGTATTTATATGCTTGTATATGTGTATAAAATATGTGTATACATATAAGGGTGTGTATATATGTATTTGTGTATATATATGTGTAAGTGAATGTATATATATGTGTATTTATAATTGTGTTTATAAATATGTATATGGATGGATATGTATATATGTACTGGAATAGTTGTATATATCTATCTGATTGGAAAATTATTGTGTACTGTTAATTAACCGAGGGTAAGATGATAATTAGTCATTTGCCTATTGAGGGGCATTTTGGTAATTTTCAATATACTTGAGGGTTATCTCTATAATTATCAAGATGGCTAATGACATTTGGTAGTCACATAAATGTGTTGGGTAATTACTGTTGTCAGGTGGGATGGTTTAGTAGTTATACGCTTTATTGCATTGTTTGGTTGTACTTGTGCATTGTGACATGAACATTTATTTGCATAGAGCAATTCATGAAGTTTAATATTTTATGTGAAAGGATGGATTTTTCCATGAGAGTTTGTGTTTTCAAAATGGTTGCACAAATGAAGGTGCATGATTTTAAACCCTATTTTAATAGCTCTGTGAACCACTGACTAGACGTGATGGTGGGTTGCCCAGAATGGTGATTTATCCACATATTACCAAAGATATGGTGTTTTGTGTGACCTCTCGAAATGCGGAAAAAAAGTGACCTATTCAGTAAAAGAAAAATAAAGAAGGAAAAATGATAATTTGAGATGTATGCTTGTACAGTACATGGCATGACATTGACATATGCATTTAGGTTACCTACTGAGTATTTTTCACTCACAGTTATTTGTTCTGTGTGACAGGTAAATCCAAAACTCCACAGTAGGGCTTGGTGGTATAATGGACTACGTGAGGCAAGGCACAGTACATGGTTTTTTCATATTTTTTCTTTTTAAGTATTTTGGATAAAGATAGTTTGAGTATTAACTATATTTTTCTTTTACATTGTGGGTGTGAGTATTTTTAAAATACTTTATTTATTTTATTGTCAATGCTTGGTTTGGCAAAATGATCTCAAAGAGTAAAGAAATATTTTAATAATGTTTACGTATTATCCAGATCTCAAACGATCTCAATGCTTGGTTTGGTAAATTGAGTTTCTATTTGAAGAGGAAAAGAAAAAAAATAATGGTAATTAGACCTTATCTGGGAACCTAAGCTTGGGTAAGGGGGTGTTACAAAAAAGATTCAATAATACTTAAGGGTTTTGACCCTCTACATAAATAAATAGGAACCAAAGATATCAAAGATTGTAGCCATTTATTTAGCAAAATAAAGAACCAAAAATATAAGATAGAACACAATAAAAATTAACTCTTCAACGCTATAAAGAATTAGTAAAAATTTAGTCAAATTTTATTGAATAAAATCTGGAAAAATAAAGTCTAAAATTTGTCCATAATAGGGTTCTTTATATAGACCACTTAAAACCTCTAATTAGAATTATAAAATGTAAAAATCTAATTACATTACAAAAAACATCAACAATTGACGGGCCATGTAACACTCCAAGACTAATATAGAAATTTGTCAGTTATATGACTAATTAAAAAAATAAAAAAAAAAACCTAAAAAAATTAAGAAACTTAGCAATTATATGGACCAACGATATAAAAACACTTACAATAACTTAATCCTACTTTATCCAAAAACTAAATAAATAGCCATTGCAAGTCCATGTGTACACATGTATATACCTCCAAGCCTTCAAGCAAGTATGCCTTCTTGACTTCAAGTCCCCATGAGAATGCCAACTCCATCAATAGAACTCCCACAATTGATCAAGCATACATAGCTTAATCTTCCTTGTCTGGTTATGGCATGTAATTCACCTTTTTCAATGTATTCTATTGGTAACTGACGCCCATGATGGGCAATTACCATACAAATAAAACTGCCATTTGGCAGTTGGCAATTGTAATGTATTATATATATTATAATATATGGAGTTAGTTTTCACGTGGGTTAGAAAACTATTGTTTGAGAAATAGAAGTTTGAAAACCAGACAACATCCACTGTAAAATTCAACGTGACTCCACTTAACAACAAAGCATATACACTGTAGAAAGAGAAGGATTTCCAATTGCGTGATTCTCCCATTTTGACATGTTGACCTATTGACCGTTGACTTTGACCTATAAAAGAAAATTATTTTTTTTTATTTGTGTAAATATTTTAATCTTAATTGGGTAGAATATTTTTATTCTAGACCTTATGTTAATTAAAGTTTACATAGATGTTGACCAAAGAGAGTTAGATGAATACAAAATGAACCCAAAGCATAATGTGTATGTCCACTTAGGCAGAATGATTTCAATGCCAAAGGAGCTTCTAGTTTATGGAATAAGATTGCCAGATGAAAAAAAGATAAAGGGTTGCTTGATTCTCTTTTTGACCAGTATGGTGATGATTTGAAGATCATCATAAGGAAATTACATACAAGAAAATTAACTTTTGTGAAAGTTTTATGTGAAATTAAGCTGGCAGAAGAGCACCGTGTCATGAGGGGTACTAGACGATCTGTAGCATTATTACTCCACCCAAACCTAAGAAGTGCAAGGCAAATGGGTACTAAACTCTGGAGGGGATCTTCTTTTGGAAGAGTATGGCTTAAAGTGACTTTTGACTGATGTAATGTGATGGATACAGTTGGTTATTGTCACAGTGGAAAGATGAAAAATCATCTTCCCTTATTTCAAAAACTATACAGCTATTTATAATGAAGCATGAAGTCGTATGATAGATAGTACGAGGGCACAAGGATCAACTACATAAACTTATTATTTTTGTATATTTAACTTTAATTTTCTTGTAAATATTAACATACTTGTATAAAGTTGTATGTTTTTATATGAAATAATAATATTATTATCAATGGGGTGTCCTGGATATTATTTTTGTGTATGAACTTGTCTAGAACTATTTTGGAACAACTGGACTAAATTCTATAATTATGAAATACAATGTATTGAAAGATGATTAGAAGCATCGATGACTTTTCGATTTCATCTTTGTATTTAACTATTGTATATAGATGCTAGCTTTGTTCTGTTTTAAGATATTTCTTTTTGTATTTCTATGTATAAATTGTTAAAATACGACATCTGTATCAAAGAATATCGTGGCTAAACTGAATAAGGGTAAGAAACTCAATGGTGACAATTACGACATGTGGAGTCATAAGATTCAGTTTGTTTTAGAGGAGCAAGAAGCCACTGAACCATTGAACTATGTGATAGTAGAACCTGAGCATGGCAATACTACTCGACACAGGAGGGACTCTAAGGCCTATGTGACCTTGAAGAGAAAGAATACTATTGCTTACGTCACATTACTGAGCACTATGGATGATGCTGTAATGTGTGAATTTGAGTAGTATGAAACCGCTCATACTATGTGGATGAGCTTGAAAGATAAGTTTGGTGGCACTTCAACTACTAAGCTTAGGAAACTGACTATCAAGTTTGACACTTACAAAAAGCGCCCTAATCGTACTATGGCTCAGCATCTCAGGGAAATGTCAAACATGGTCAGAGAACTAAAATCAGCTGGACATCCTCTCAAAGATGAACAACAAATTCAAGCTGTGATAAGATCTCTTCCCAATAGTTGGGAACATATGAAGATTCATATGACTCATAATGAGAACATCAATACTTTTGATGACATAAACTGTTACCTGAAATTGGAAGAAGAGCCCCTTGAGGCTGCTGGAGTCTCTAGTGAGGCTTATGCTATGGCATTTGGCTATAGTAAGAGTTCCAGTTCCAAGCAGAAGCAAAAAAATTACAAAGGTAAGGGCAAAGAGAAAGCTGAATCATCTGGCCATTCTAACAAAAAGACTAAGGCATGGGAGCGTAAGTGAGGCAAACACGCCAGTAAGAAGGATAAGAGTAAGATGAAATGCTACAACTGTGGCAAGTTGGGTCATTTCACTCATGAATGCACTGAGCCGAAAAAGGTACAACCCAATTCAAACTCCACTGATTTTAATATAATTTTTGTTTCAAGTTCTATTTTATTAACTGAATCTCATCTTATGTGGACCGTAGACTCAGGAGCTACCGACCATGTAGCAAGAGATAGAGCAGCTTTTGTGGAGTATTGTCGGATTCCTTCTCAAACTAGATGGATATATGTAGGGAACAATTCTAAACCAAAAGTTAAAGGGATCGGCACCTGCAAGTTAGTTATGCGTGGTGGTTGTATTTTACTTCTTCACGATGTTCTGTATACTCTAGAGATCTGATGAAATTTAATTTTTGTTAATGTCCTTCTTAGCTTAGGTTATGTTTTAGTTTTCAAAGATAATGGCTTGGATATATATATTTTAATTCAGTATTAGTAGGTACTGATTATACGTTGGATGGTTTTATAGTGCTGGACACTAATGTTGAATCTTGTATTAATGAAAGTTGTTTTTCTTATGTTACATCTGCAAAAATTCTAATGTTGATGTGAATATATGGAATTCTAAACTTGGACATATAGGGTAAGATAGAATGAAATTGTTAGCGAGAGAGGGGATGTTAAGACCACCCGCTAAAATTCATTTACCTGTATGTGAGAATTGTTTAGCTGAAAAAACAACTATAAAACTATTTGGAAAAGAAACTAGAGCTGAATATTCATTGCAATTAATTCATTCTGACATCTAACATGCAATTAATGCACACAACAAGGTTCTTTAGATACGATTTACTAATCCAAGAGTCCATGTGTTGTACCCATTATTTTAGTTCGAAAGAAAGATGGTATGTGGTAAATTTGCATGGATTGCCGAGTTATAAATAAAATCACTGTAAAGTCATCCCATTCCTAGATTATGTGATATGTTAGATAAATTATATGGCTATACTATTTTCTCTAATTTTGAATGAAAACCCTTTTTTAAAACTAAGCAAAGTTTATATGTGTAACGGCCCTTGTAAAAAAAGACCATTCACTAATTGTTGATAATATTAGTTTCGTAAAAATAATAGAACAAATTTCAAAATTTAACATACTAATAATAATACTTCAATATCTTAACCCACACATAAAAAGAGCTTAACAAAATATCTTGGTCTTATTAACAGAGTAAATAAAATAGAAAACATAGCATAGTAGAGGCAAATCATCTTATTAACTTGGATCATGTAGATCGACATTGTTGAACACCACCTCGCAGATTTCCCTAAGACCACGATCTATTTAATCAGTTTTAGTGCCATTACCTACATACATAAGCAAACAAGAGTGAGTGAAAAGTCACCTGGCAAGTTCCACAATGCACGCACACACAATGTGGAATGCTTATGCTTATTCATGAATCAATGCATACTTGCTTACTTTCAAATAGTTCTTGCACAATACAAACCAAAACTTTTTAATTTAGTTTAAAAAAACCACCATTGTAGGACTTTCATACACATATCCATGGGAGCTATTACCCGTCGGTAATCTATATAAACATCCCTTGAATAACTTAGCAGCATATCATAAGAGACTTCAAATCACAAAGAGGCATATGAGCGTAAGTGGGGCATTAAGGGACTGCTTGCATCCTAGCCATGCAAGCATAAACCGACGCCAATAACTCTGGCCAAAGAGCATTATTATTGTGATCCTCAATAAGTCCTCCCACATATACAAATCCATCTACACGTATCCATATAAACCCTACAAATGTGGTAGGATCCATCAAACCAAGCCTTCTCTTGTGCAGTTTCATACACAAAAGCTTCATATTAAACATATCAAATTTGCGTACAAGGTGCCTCCTTTAAAAAAATGCTTTATTTTTCAATAGACCTTGAAGATATGCATTTCTTGTAAAGCTGAATTTAATTCATGTTGAATGCATATGCTCATGCTTACACACTTATGATCATGCATACTTGTTTCGTAAACTAAGCAAACTAAGCATACATGCATTCATATATTTATCATAGCCAAAATATGTATTTCAAGTCAAAATGTCATTACAAACTCCCTTAGAAATTTTGGCTATCAATAATATCAAGTAACAATCTCCATACCATGCATGCATATTATAATTCCACTCAATTCCACATTTTTCAGCAACGTATTTTATAAAAAGAAAATGTTCACGTATAACATGCATATAATTGTCCAGAAAATTCTAGCAATGTAATATAAATCTCAACTCAATTAAAACATGATTATTCTATGAATTAACACAACTAACATGGTCATTATTTGTTAGCAAACAATATTCCTTCATACTTTGACTTAAAACACATGTATAGTAAAGAAAATTATGATTTTTTGATAAATCAATTTAAAACTATTAAAAAAGCATTCATTACCAAACATAATCAGCCTTGATTTTAAGATCAAACTTGAACAAAATTCAATCTTGTCACATACATTAGGATCGGCCAATAGAAGAGATTTGGGTTCAATCTTTTAAAAATAAAAACTTTTTTTTGTAAATCCATGTATTTTTGATTAAACAGCAAAAACCCATTCTTAGATCAAAGTTCCAGCCCACACAAATCTATATTATATTGCATAAATCCTCAAATCAATCCATAGAAATTTTGGAAAAGAGGAGAAATTTAAAACAAATAAGAAACAATAACATTTAGTTGTGAAATTTGCCTTGAATCTTCAAAAAGTTTGAAAAATCCTTGCTTGATCACACAAAATTTCTCTCAATATTTTTTTTTTATAGAAAATTGCAGTACAAAGAGAAGAGGAGAATGCAGAAAAATCTCCCTCTCTGCAACCTCTTAATTATATACAAAAACCCTAGTCAACACTTGCCAAATTCGGTTTCCCTAGCTTCATTACTTTCTTTATTTCAAATAGGGAAAATATCAACCTCTTAATTGATAAATAATGTCAATTAAAATCACAAATTTAAATATCAATTACATACATAAATGAGTGTTAATCATAAAGATACATAAATCAAATTGTACACATTTTTACGTACACAACCACAATTAAACTCGCTGTATAGTTCAACAGCATGTCAAGCGCTTGTCAATGCGCCTGACTTTGCTCTTGGCATGTACAAGTTGGGAAAATGCCAAGTTTCGGACAATATTAAGCACCTGTCATTACACCTGACTTGGCACCTAATACCCACGGGTTCGCTCGTCAAATCTCGTCCAATTTTTGTTCGTGTCTTCACTCTTAAATAGCATGCCAGCCTTAATGTCAGGCCCAATGTCAGCGCCTATCATTGCACCTGACTTTTGACCTTGATACATCCAGTATCTCTTAAAACGTAAAACCCAGAAGTTGTAGAGCTTTTTCTTCCTATTCCATAGCATCTTGAGTCATCTCAATCAGAGTTCGGATGAGAAAGTTATTGTAACACACCCTACCACAAGGTTAAGCCTCACCCAAAAGTGCTAGTTGAATCTAATCTTTTGAGGTCTTTAGCTTGACTATAAAGGATGCTTGGGCGCTGTTTGAGGCCGATGTGGGACTTGGGGTGTTACAATCCACCACGCTCCGCTGAACCGCATCATCGCTGAACCCACATGCACCTTAGTGGTCAATCGGTCAGTTGAACCGTGTCCCGTTGTGGGACCCACATGCACCTTAGTGGTCAGTCGATCCGTGAGCTTACCCACCAACGGTTCCCACAAACAATTCCGGCCAAGTCATGGCTTTGATACAAAATCAAACACACCCCACCATAAGGTCAAGCGTCACCCAAAAGTGCTAGCTGAAGGTAATCTTTTGGGATTTTTAGCTTGGTTATAAACGGTGCTTGGGCACTATTTGTGGCCGATGTGGAACTTGGGGTGTTACAGTTATACTCAAAATACAAAGAAGTGTCAAAACTGTCCAAAATTTCCAATTAGCTTCATTTTACACTTAACTCCTCCATGTGCATCCTTGCGTCTGACACAAAACTTGTAATATTCTCAAACTTTGTGTACTCATAGTGCTTCTCAAACTCGCACATGTACACCCATGTTCAAGTACACAAGTAAAAAAAATTCACAAATAAATATACCATCACATAATATGAATGGTTAGTCATGCCACTTGTACCTAATACAATATGAATGATACAATATGAATGGTTAGTCATGCCATTTGTACCTAGTATCATCATGAGATTAATGAACCCTATTTTGCACGCTTATATTAGAAAGGTTTATATGAGCATATTGGACATTTGTATCGCGTACTTAAAATACTTAGGAAAGAAAATTGTTTGCTAATTTAAACAAGTGTACATTTTGCTTGGATAAAATTGTGATTCTAGCATATGTTGTATTTGCTAATGGAATACTAAGTAGATGAGAAAAAAGTAAAAGCCATTAGGAGTTTAGTGGAGTTTGGAGGTTTCATGGACTAACTAGTTTTTATTGTTTGTTTGTTAAGGATTTTAGCACCATAGCCACCCCTTTAAAAAAATGGTGAAAATAAATGTAATTTTTTATGGGAATAGATTAAAAGAAAAGTTAAGATTTGCACCTGTTCTTATTTTACCAAACTTCTCTTAAACTTTTAAAATTGAATGTGATTCGTCTGATCTTAGCATAGGTGCTATGTTAATGCAGGAAAACTACCCAATTGCCTCCTTTAGTGAGAAGTTAAATGGAGCCACACTCTACTATTTAATATATGACCATGAGATATACGCACTAGTACGAGCACTACGGACATAGAAATATTATTTGTGGCCTAAGGAGTTTGTGATAAATATAGATCATGAGTCATTGAAGCACATCAAAGGGTAAGGTAAGTTGAATAAGAGATATGCAAAATGGATTGAGTTCACTCAAACCATTCTTGATGCGGTCTCACAAGTCAAAGATCCACTTCAATTGCCATCTGGTCTAATTACTCGAGCTCGTGCAAAAAGTTCAAGGGAGCCTTACTTGGACTGATCAAAGAACACATTGAAGAAGGAGAATCGCCAAATTTAGTAGCTAAGATTCAATCTAAGAAGAGCACATAACACCTCTTAACCGAACCTCTAAGATTCAATCTAAGAAGAGCTACATTTTATTCATAAACAAATGTGCGGACATGGTAAAAGTTGTAACATAAAATTTTCTTAACCTTCAGAAATTTAAAACGGAAATATGTAACATATTTTAATAAAATAATATATCAAAGAAATTAAGAACTTGTCTTTGGTACCTACAACTTAAAGGAAAAATATAAATTAAACTATTATATCTTAAACAAAATAAAATCAAAATGAAATATTAATTTTATTTTAGAAGCATTTGTACTAATCCGTGCTAACTCTTCTCCCTAATGTTTCCCCACACCAACACTTCAAGCAATATTTATCAATTTTTTTCTCATCAAAATCCATGCAAACAAAATGGAATGAGTGACAAGTCACTCAACAAGTACAACATGCATACTTATATTTAACAAGTTATAAGTAGAAACGTCAGACCTTACTTTAACTTATATTTTATTTAGTCCCTGATATATAATACATTACCCATAAGCCAAATACAAATAATTGTAAAATTCTTTTTATATTTACTCATTAGTTTTAAGATTAAAAAAATAAATTAAATATTACAAATATATTTATTTTAGTTTGCCTAATGTGATACCATATAGCATCCGCACTTTTCTTCGCCTAATGTGCCGAAGTTATATATAGATAAAAGTGTATCATACACATATATTTAAGATGATTTCAATGACAGAAGCACATATTTCAATTCATATATATATATACAATTAATTATCAAGAATAACTGAACATACTAACATATATATTTATACCAGGCACAGCAAAGTCGCTTGATTACAGATCCGAGTTTGTAAAATTTAGATAAAAAACAAAAGCGTACCATAATCTAAATTCACAGAAGGTAAACAAATAATTCAGGGAATTGATCAATTTTGACAAACATGATTATGGTACTTACCTAGACTTTTTAATGTCAAAGTTTCCAATTTACACTCTAATTCGCAAACTTTGGTCTTTTTTTACAAACAAACTTGTACAAATCCTAGTCAATTTCCCTCTTCTATCTCCTTACTTTCAGCTTAATTTTTTTTTCTCTTAGACAAATTCCCTCTAATGCCTTGTAAAATTTCAGCCACCCTATGCCCTTTTATAAAATTCTAGTTTCCTAAGGTTTTAAGATGAATATAATCCTATTAGGCTTAGATTTCTAATTCAACTCAAATTTTGAATATTTATCTAGTTTTAAGATCAATTTTCCTAAATAAATTCTAATTACTTGACCACAAAGTACTAAACTTTCAATTATATATGGATATAATTGAAACAATGGATAATATATGAATAACAATGGATAATATATGGATATATATATATATATATTTATATATGACCAAATATAGATTTTAATAAAAGCTTCTGGTTGTTACAAATCACTCATCCTGAAAAGAAATTATGTCCCCAAAATTTTTACTAAATTACAAAAAACACTTACTCATATAAGTTTGGATATTAGGACTTTATCTCATCTTCCCATTCCCAAATTGCTTCTTCTAATGCGTGATTTCTCCATAAAACTTTAACTAGTGAAATTGTCTGTCCTAAGGCTATCATTTACCTCCGGTGATTCATACTCAATAATATGCGAAGGATCTTGTAAGTATTTTTATAATATAGATACATGTTATACATCATGTACACCTGACAACTTCGGAGGCAATGCTAAACGATATACCAAATCTCTAACTCTTTCCTAATATTTCAAAGGGTTTAATAAATCGTAGACTTAACTTTACATTCTTTCCAAATCTCATCACCCCTTTAATTGGTTCAATCTTAAGAAAAACTGTATCACCTACTTCAAATTTCAAATCTTTTCTACAATTGTCAGCATAGTTTTTTCTGTCTATGTTGTGCAACTTTCATCCTTTGTCTAATTTTACTAATCATCTCACTTATCTGTTACAGAATCTTCGATCCAAATAATATTATTTCTCTATCTTCATCCTTATGCATTCAAGATCTACACCATACAGTCACACAATCTCATCCATATAAACTTCTCAATTGTATGAGTCATTTGCATAGGTGTAAAAATGTGTCGATCCATAATTACCCATATAGTGTTGTTACCACATTGAGACAGAGGTAAACTAGTAATAAAATCTTTGGTAATATGCTCCCATTTCCATTCAGGAAGCATCATTGACTTTAACATTCTAGATAGGCTTTGATGTTCAATTTTAACTTGTTGATATACGAAACACTTGTAGCACCCCTTTACTTGAGCCCGGAGACCCAATTAAAGAGATATCACTTCTTATTAATTTTGGCATATGTTTCTTCAAACAATGCCAAAACATGTATACAAAGTTTCTTTGCTATTTGACATTATTTTTTAGATCCATTAAAACCACACTATTTAAGGTAAACATAAAAGCTTATAAAACCCAGAATGTCAAGAAAATTGTATTCAAAACAACAGGTTCATTGTCCAAAGTATTAGAAAATGAAAGGCAAAAAGTCAATTTACATAACTACACCGACTCTCTGTTGCCTCCAATACACCAAGCTCAAATAGTTAAATTGTCGGATTTACCTAACACATAAAAACAGACAAGAGTGAGTGATAAACATTCAATAGGTTCTCAAACTGCAAATGCAGATGCAATGTCTTAAACATCCGAAAATCTATTTATCAAAAATAATGATTTTACCCTTAATCCATCACAATTCATTTGCAAAACATAATTTATAATAGAATTCTTGTGCACTCATTTATTATTTGAAATCAACATATGTATACATAAATTTACAATCCATCATAGGCTCAACCACATTCTCGTAAAGCCCACATGCACATTAGTGGTCAGTTTGCCAACTAAATTGTGTCCCCCTTTTGACATGCACATTTGTGGTCGGTCAGTTAGTCGAACTACGCCTTCACGAAACCCATAAACATGTTTGTGGTTGATACGTTAGTGAACTGTGTCCCTTTGTGGGACCCACATGCTCATTTGTGGCCGGTCGGTTCCTGAGCTTATCCATTCATGGCTCCCACAACCATTACTTTCCAGTGCACTTTTTAAAACAAAACTCTCATGAAAATGTTAGTTCCTATGACATGTTTCTATGCAAAATGTATGCACGTGATTACTCATCAATTTAATACATAGTTATCTTTCTATACTTTATAACTGTGTTCAGTGCAATAAATTACCCCAATATAAATTTATAAATTTTCCCTTAGTAAAAATACAAAATCCTAATTTTGCCCTTAACAAAAATATATAATACTTATTATGCTCTTGGTAATGTTTTTAAATTTTAAAAATGCCCTTGTACATATTACAACTATGTCCTTAATAAAAATATAAAATTAAATGCACATTTACCCTTGCTAGTAACATCAAGTTCCCACTTTACCCCTAGATTTTAATAAAATTATCATTATGCTCTTAGAGTATAAAAATAAATAAATCTATATAGAAAATATTATTTTTAAAACATACATACATATATTTAAAATAGCAACTAGATACAAATATAACATACTTTATGCTAAAAATATTTTTCAAAATTATATTTTAAAAGAGGTGAAATTATATTAATACCCTTATAGCCAATATAAACATAAATACATATATGTAATTATATGTATGCACATAGCCATATATATATAATCCACACACACACATATCCAATTTTCACATTCATACACATTTACATATAAATATATTTATATTTATATACATATTAATATATGTACATGCACCTTTACATATACATTTTATACACAATGCAAGTTTAAAAACATAATTAAACTTTACTATTTTTCCATAAAAACACACATATATTTGGGGACGATTATGAGGAAGAGGAAGAAGATTTAGGTTCGGCACTAATCAAACTGGTGGATGAGAAAGCTTAGACCGAGGCAATGATTTTGGTAGGACTAAGATGAAAATGCCATCATTCCAAGGTAAGTGTGATCCATAAGCATATCTTGAGTGGGATAAAAGAATTGAGATGATGTTTGATTGTCAAAACTATTCCGAGGATAAAAAGGTTAAATTAGCTGCTGTGGAGTTCACGACTATGCTATTGGATGGTCGGATAAAGACACAATCTCTTGAAGACAACCTGCTTAAAGGCCAATAGAAGCATGGGAGGAGACGAATGCTTTGATGAGGAAGCCATTTGTGCCTAGTCTTTACTATTGAAGTTTATTTCAGAAGTTACAAAGCTTGTCTCATGGTAACTACAACTAGAGCATAAGGGTTTAGAAACGCACTAAATGGTTTTATTTAGGATATGCTCACAACTAAAAGGAGCAAGTTCATTACTGAAGGTGAATTAAAGTTGGATTATATGATTGGATTAGTAGACAGCAACATGGAGAAGGGCTTAGTGCATGGATTCCTTGAAGAATGTGATGTGGCCAACCTTAATGACATGGACAGATTTCCTTGTGTCAAGCAAATAAACTCTGCTTTCTTCTCTTTTCTCTTCACAAAAGGAAAATTCTTTTCTAGAAATAACTCCTTTAACCTACTCCACAGCATTTTCAGCAGTCTCATAGGTCCTCTTTGTTAAATCCCACCAATGACTTGCGCCTTTTCTAAGCATAAGCATAACACAAGTAGCCTTTTGTGTCTCTGAACACATCATCACCATGAAAATCTTCTCTATCTTCCTCATCCATGCTTCAGCATGCAATGGATTTGGAGATCCTTCAAATGGTGGTGGGTGTAGTCTTAAAAAATGTTCCACTACACTCGTAATTCCATCATGTTGCACTCTATTTTGTGCAGCCATATCTGTCATTGTTTAAAGGAAATTTTACATCATTGCTTCAGTGTTTGTTCTATCACTAGGACTCGCTGGTCTAGGTGGTCACATCATCTAAAGAAAGAAAATATGTATAACTTAAACATGATCACTACATCATACAGTCACATAACTTATATTTTTTTTCTTTAAGCAACCACACATAATTTGCACATAATCGGATAAAGGGAAATAACCGTACTTTATTAAGGAAAGTAAATAGCATTTAACAAAGCTTATCACATCAAAGTGATTCAAGTTAACACATAATCAACTAAGCAACTGAAAAGAAAGTTGTAACTAAATTTAGAAAAATAAATCCTAACACATACTCCTCACTCGAGGAATCACTACGATAATGAGATAGGGTCTTAGGGTCCTCATCATCATCGGAATCCCAATAATCCTTGTTGCTCACTCTAGCATAACTCATCTCGAGATCCATATCCTCTAGGCACCTTTTAGCTTCTTTTTGGTACTTTGCAGCTTACTATCTAACGATGACCATCAGAATAGGTCAAAGTCCTCTTCCTCCAACTCCTTCATGATCTTTCTTCTCACTGTTTCGTCATACTTGAGCGTCTCTTCTCGTTCCTTCAACCAAGCCGGTATAGGTCCTCCTTCCTCGAATAGCAGCGCATCTCTAGACCAACACACATACTCCCAAACCAGAACTTTCTGTTCTTCATCAAGCATCGAGACAAATGCGGTGTCCCGCTTACACTTGTTAGCCTCCAATTCATCCTCTTGGTCAACTTCCTTCGAATTTATGATAGCATCATCTTTTGAACCTTTCTTAGGACGTTCTTAATGTGACTCAGCATCACTTACCTTACCACGAGAGCAAATAATCTTTCTTACCATCTTTACAAATAAAACATATAGTCTCAAGCAAGAGTGGGTGACAAGTTACCCAGCAAGTTCCACAATGTGCACACACACAACCTGGAATGCTTATTCTTATTCATGAATCAATGCATACTTGCTTACTTTTAAATAGTTCTTGCATAATTCAAACCAAAACTTCTTAATTTAGTTTGAAAACAGAACAATCATTATAGGACATTCATACACATATCCATGGGAGAATGTAGAAAAATCTCCCTCTCTGCAACCTCTTTATTATACACAAAAACTCTAGTCAACACTTACCAAATTTGGTTTCCCTAGCTTCAACTTTTACTTTCTTTATTCAAATAAGGAAACTATCCACCTCTTAACTGACAAATAATATCAATTGAAATCATAAAAACACACACATACACATACGTGCTGGCACAACTCAAATTGTACACATTTGCATGTACACAACCACACTTAAACTCGCTGCACAGTTCAGTAGCATATCAGTGCCTGTCAATGCTCCTAACTATGCGCCTGATAGGCACGGATTGTGGAAATGCCAAGCTTCGGACAATGTCAAACACCTGTCATTTCAACTAACTTGGCACCTGACACCCACGGTTTGCTCATCAAATCTCATCCAATTTTCATTCGTGTCTTCTCTTTTAAGCCGCATGTCAGGCCCAATGTCAGGTATCTTTCAAAATTTAAACACTTGTAAAGCTTTTTCTTCCTATTTCATAGCATCTTAAATCTTCTCAATCGGAGTTTAGATGAGAAAGTTATACTCAAAATACGAAGTGGTGTCAAAAGTGTCCAAAATTTCAAATTAACTTCATTTTGTAATTAACTCCTCCATGTGCATCCTTGCGCCTGACATAGAACCTATAATTCTCAGACTTCGTATCCTCGTAGTGCTTTTCAAACTCATACATGTACAATTGTGCTCAAGTAATCAAGTGAAAAATTCACAAATAAATACAACATCACATAAGTTATTACACGCATGACCCAGCATGTGATAGAGTTTGAGCCATTGAAAGTAAGAGAGGATACCTATGAAGAGAAACCTGTAAAATTTTGGATCAACGAGATCAAGTGCTAAGGACTAAAACTATTCCTTTGGTTAAAGAGAAGCCATGCTATGAAAAAGGCAACATGGGAATGTCAAGATGAAATGAAAACCAAGTACTCAAGTTTATTTTCTAGTAAGTTTTATTTCATGTTCGAGTAATTTCAGGGGGAAAATATCATTTTAGGAGGGGTGAACTATAATAACCACCTCCAAAATATGTGTTAGTGTGTTTATTCGAGCGAGTTTATGAAGCACATCATGGACATGAAATCAGAGAATGACAAGTTCTATGTCAGCCACCTAACAGGCTTGAAGTTTGTTATTTTCTCCCCTCAAACTCAGAGTGTCAGGCGCAATGATAGGCGCCTGACATGGTTCAAAGTTTCAAATTTCTACAACCCGAGCGTGTCAAGCTCATAGTCAAGCACAGTGACAAGAGCCTAACATGATGTTGAACTGTACAGTGAATTTAGGGCTGTGTGTGTGCGTGAATGTGAGTACAATTTGATTTGTGACAGCATGTATGTACATGTGTGTGTCTTTAAAGTTAACACCCACTTATGTGTGCATTTGATATTTAAATTTATGATTTTTAATTGGCATTAGTTGACAATTAAGTGATTGATACTTATATGAAATGAGGAAAGTAAGAGCCAAAAAATAAGACAAGTTTTGATTAGGGTTTTGTTCTTAAATTAAGAGGCGTCTTAGAGGAAATTTTCTGTAATTCTCTTCTCCTTTTAGTGTTGAAATTTCCTAGAGAAAGTTTAAGAGAAATTTTTTTTGATCAAGCTAGATTTTTCAAGGTTTTTGAAGATTTAAGGTAAGTTTCACAACTATTTGTTATTTGCTCTTATTTGTTTGAATCTCTCTTCTTCTACAAGAATTTCAATAGATTGGATTGATGGTTTTTCCATAATAATATGGATCGAATGTGATGGAAAATTCGATCTAAGAATGGGTTTTATTATTTTACTAAAAAACGCATTGATTTACAAGGAAAGTTCTGATTTTTACAAAGAAATTACATTGAATCCTAATTTCCTCTATGACCGTTCCTTGTGTATGTGTGAAGATTGAATTGTTGTTTAAGTTTGATCATTAAATCTAGGCCGATCATGCTTTGTAAGAAATATCTTATGATAGTTGTTAATTGATTAGTAAAGAAAAAAATTATTTCCTCAAGATATGTGTTTTTATTTCAATTTTATGAGGGAGTATTATTTGCTGGAAAATTCTAGTTATATGAGCTTTGTTAAATCATTGAATATTTATGTTTTAACTAAGCTAGAAACTACATTATTGTTGCGGGAATTTTTTGAATAATTATATGCATACTACATATGAATTTCTGCAAGATAAGTTGCTGGAAAATATTAAATAATATGAATTAAGAGATATATGCATGGTGGTGATTTTGTTACTTGTGATTATTGATAGCTGAAACTTCTAAGGAATTTGTAATGATAATTTTTCCATGAAATAAATATTTTGGCTATGATGGATTAATAAATGCATGTATGCTTAGTTTTCTTAGATTACGAAATTAAGTATGCATGATCACAACTATGTAAGCATGAGCTTGTGCATTCAAACAGGAATTTAAATTCAGTTTTACAATAAATGCACATCTATAAAATTTATTGAAAAGTAAAGTATATTTTCAAAGGAAACACCTTGTAGGTAAATTTGACAAGTTTAATATGGATTTTTTGTATGTATGAATGAAACCGCATAAGAGAAAGCTTGATTTTTATGGATCTGACCAAATTTGTAGGGTTTATATGGACACATGTAGATGGACTTGTGTATAGGGGAGGACTCATTAAGGATCACAATGATGACATGACTAATGCTCTTTGGCTGGAGTTATTAGCATCGGTCTATATTTGCATAGCGAGGATACAAGTTGTCCCTTTTAACCCACTTACGCACATATGCCTCTTTGTGGTTTGAAGTTTCCTAGGATATGCTGTTTAGCTATTCAAAGGATAATTTGTATGGATTACTGGTGGGTAATGGCTCTCATGGATATACGTATGAAAGTCCTACAATGGGAGTTATGTTTTCAAACTAAACAAATAAATTTTGGTTTGAACTATGTAAGATCTATTTGAAAGTAAACAAGTATGTATTGATTCATGAATAAGCATAAGCATTCCACGTTGTGTGTGTGTGCATTATGGAACTTGCTGGGTGACTTATCACGCACTCTTGTTTGCTTATGACTGTAGGCAAGGGCACAGAAACCGATTAAGTGGATGTGGCTTCAGGGAAACTGCGAAGTGGTGTTCGGCTATATTTATCTGCATGATCCAAGTTAATAAAGTGTTTTGCTTCCGCTATTGTAAGATATTAATCTTTACTCTGTTGAATAAATTATAAGACCAACATATTTTTGTTAGGCTCTCTTTACATGTGGGTTAAGGATCTGAATAATATTACTATTATCATGTGATTTTTACGAATATATTTTTATGAAGCGTAGAGTCGAAGTTTAGGGGGGAAAAAATTGGTCTTGTTTTACCCTAAGTGTCACATCGGCCATCTTTTGTTCAGGATTGGTGGATTTTAAAGGTAGGTCCAGCTAGTTTTGTGGAGTTTAAAAGCAAATCAAAGGTAGGGACCCTTATCCATACTTGATTTGCTTGAGTTTGGAGGTTCTATATGTGTTTGGCTTTGGATCTAACTTGTTCTTCCTCTTGTCTTTATGTGCTGTGAATATTTCTTTTAAAATACTGTCATGGATTGCTGTATTATGATATTTGTGATGTTGGAAATGTGATTTGGGTGGAGTAAGGCTTGATCTAGTCTTGTAAAGAGGTGAAAATGCATGAGCTGTGAATTTCTAAAAAATTTCTACAATTTTTGTGAACTTTGCTTGTAACTCTGGTTATGAGTGTCTGAAGTTTTTGGTAAATTTCTTGTAATAAGTTGGGTTTGATATAAAGTATTTGATTTTTGAATCACTAGATTTGGATTCGTATTGAGTGAGAACTGATTTTTACAAAATCATTGGTTGATTGGGAATTTTTGGAAAAATTTCAGCACACTAACCCGCTGATTTTCCTAAATTTGAAGGGATTTTAATTTTTTTATTTTATTCATATTTTTCCCTTTTAATTCGATCTTGGTCTGTTTGGCTTTGAAATTTCTCAATTTGGACTTAAGATGAGAGTTTTACGATTTTTATAATGTTACTCATTTTTTGTAAAATCCTAGAATAAAACAATACTTTTGTACTATGGGATTTCACTGTCTTGCTAAGGTTATCATTTTTGTTAGTTTTGGAATCATGTAAATTTAAATTAGAATAAGCTAGTTATGATTTATACAAAATTAGTCAAACATGCTGAAATCAATTTTACAAAATTGATATATTATGGTAAATACATTACTACTTGTTTTGGAAGTGGCACCTTAAGCTTAGTCAAAAAAAAAAAAAAAATTCCTTTATGCCAATAAATGGTAAAGTAATATCTTGAGGTTTAATTAAGTTATATTTTTGTTTAGCTATGTTTTTATTAAGTTATTTTACTATTTAATAAACTAAACTTAGAACGCTTTATATAGAAAGTTATTTCCTAATGCTTATTTTTTTTCTTTTACACTTTGATTTCTTATTTAAAGCTTGAATTCACTTTAATATATGTTTTTACCCTTTTTGGATTATGTACGATAAGTTGCGATACATGATTTTAAATAAGTCGTATAGGATTGGACACTGTTTATGAATGGACTGTAATTTAGTTAGTGAATGCTTTGGATTCTATGCACTTTATATACAGAGTTAATGCTTACCATTGTTAAAAAAATCATGAGCATTCATATACATCGAATTATGCCATAGAAGTTTTTGGCCTCTGTATATCTCTATCGATTTTCCAATGAGAACCATGTTTCGAAAATTTTGAATTGAAGAGTCATGACCATGCATATGTAGGCATCTGTATATATTGAATGAAGCTCATATGGATGTGTTATGTGAATCGCTTAATTGAGGTCTCACTAACTAGTGAGTGGAGAGTTTGGATTTTTGTATGCGCGCACATGCAAGTGTGTTGGTGTATGTGGTGGTTGTAACCCTAGTACTTGCATGACGCTGATTCAAGCGGGTCTCTTCCCCACTCACATCGTTTATGAATGCAAGTATGTTTGTGTGCTACTTTGGAAAAAAACAGTTGTCGACAGGTAACTAGCTCCAGCATGACTAAGAAGAGTTGGACTCATACTTCACGAATTTTGAAAAGTCCAATGATGTTTGTTTTCTAAATCACTGAATAAGAGTTGTGAAAGAACGATGTTTTGCATATGGTTTTTGTTAAAGAGAAAAATCAGTTTTTGGAAAAGAATGACATTTTGTTAGCATATTGCATTGCATCAGCATATGCATGTTGGGAACTTACTGAGTGATTTCCACTCACTGTTGGTTGTTTTCCTGTGTATAGGTAACTCCGAAAGCCTAGCTTGAGTGAGTAGCTTGGCAGTGATGTAATGGACTAGTGGAGGGAGGCATTAGTGCAAATAAATTCCTCTTTTTATTTTCCTTGTGGACAACATAAGCTCTGATTAACAAGGCAGTATTTTTCTTTACATTGTGGGTCTTTTGTAAAGAACCTTGTTATTTTTAAATTTTAAGAATACTTTGGTTTTCTTTTAATAATAAGGGTTTGATTGTGTCCCAAAAAGTAAAGAAAAGTTTTATTCAGATTTCAGTTTTGTACAAAAGGAACCATTCTTTTATATCTCAGTTCAATTATATATCGTTGTGACATTCTTTTAATCGGATCAAAGAACTTGGGTAAAAGGGTGTTACAGAAAGTAGATAGGATGTATTTCTATGATTTAAGGAAAGAGAGCATCTGAAGGATGTTCCTGTTGCTGAGAAGGAGGAGTCAACAGGACAGGTGAAACATTTTTTAGGGAGACCACTGTTCCTATAGGTTGAGGAGAATGATTATATTCACAAATATGGTCGAGGAGTGGACAAACTTGTTGTGGAGTGGGAAGACCATAATAGAAATTCCACCTATAAGACAACAGATTGGTCTAGAATAACTTTGAGGGTCCCTAAAAATAGGGATCATAAATAATGTAAAATCCATTAACATCATCTCGATTCTTATCCTAAAGAGAAGGATGATTGAGAATCAGCTGGGGATCTTTAATCCTTAAGTTAGAGTAGCATTATCTCTTAAAGAAGAACCAGAGAAAGGATTCTGCATTACCACTATTACTTAGAAACTCTAGAACCTTTTGACGGGGAAATAGATGCAAATATTGTGAAGAGTAGTTAAACACTAGCAAAACAAAAACTCATCACTCTCAAAGCTTTCAATAATGATTTGAAAGGGAATGATAATGACCCTGACTAGAAACAGATGATATGGATTTGTCGAAGTTCCTAGTCTGTTGATGATCCTTGAAAGATAGTAGAACAGATGAGATTTAGCAAATTGGTTAATCTCTGAAGCATTCTTGGGGTCAGGGAGACCTAGAGAAAAGTATTTGTTTAGATTAAGAGTTTTTCTGGATGAGCCAGTCATGAGAACTTAAGGAATGGGACCAGTGGGAGATATAAGCTATATGAGTTGAGATCGAAAGAGCATGTTTGCTATAATATTGTCTTTCCCTTTTATTTGCACAACCTCAAAGTCATATTTTACAAAACAGTCCTTAAGTCTAAATAATTGAGAATTAGGTAGTAGCTTACCCTTGAAACCCAGAACCTTGGGGAAGGATGAGTTGTCCATCCTCAATAAAATGATGGAACTCAAACTTCTAGATTCCTTATTTAATTGCTAGAATCTCCTTGTAAGAAGCATAATAATGCTTTTATGAAGGTTTGAATTGGCCACTAGCTTATCCACAGAAATGAATAGTCTTGTCATCATCTTTTTCAAGCAGTACTGCTTCCCAATACAATCTTTTTCAATTTCCAAGATATGTTGTCCTCTTCCTAAAATATTTAAAGCGGTAGGATTATGCATCATTTGCTTTAAAGTCTTTATGGTTTTTGTATGCTGATCTATCCAAAGAGAAGGAACTCTATCTCTTTTTTAAAAGAGATGATAGCTGGCTGGAGTGAACAACGACATGAAGGATAAAATTCCAAATAAATTTGATGATACCAAGGAACTGTTGAATCTGCTTCCAAGTCAGATTGATATTAGAAAACTTTAATAATTCATCAATAATGTGTGGGTCTAAGCTATATTTGTCTTTAGAAAAATGCATACCCAAGAAATCTATTTGGGCTTGGACATTAGACTTTTCGTTTCAAAAAGCATAATGCCAACAATACCTGGAATTGAGCAAACAATTGATGATGACTTCTTTATCCTCGGAGAATAAGAGAATGTCATCAATGTAGATTAAAGCATATGAGAGAAAAGGCCCAAATATTTAACCATGGTCTTTTGAAATAGTTACGAGCAACCGTAAGCCCAAAAGGGAGGACTTTTCATTGATACTGAGCAATTGGAATACAAAATGCTGTCTTGTAATGATCATCAGGATGAATTCCTATTTACCGAAAACCCATTTTCAAATCAAACTTGGAGAAGATCTGAGCATCTTGAAGTTGAGCAAACAAGGTGTTGATTCGTGGTAAAGGAAATTTTTCATCTTTTAGAAAAAGGATTTAGAGACTTGTAATCCATCACTAATCTTTTCTTTCCCAGTATATGTTCAAATCAGTTTTCCATATAAAAAGCTTTTCATACCCAGTCTGAATTTGTTTCTTTAATAAGTTTTTGTGCAAGAAGTTGTGCACATTCTTGTCTTGCAAGAGCAAGATTAGAGGGAGATATTCTTGTATGAGTAGTTTTTGTAGGATTTATATCTTCACTCATATTAAAAGGGAGACAAATAAAAATTTAGAATTCTTCCATAAAGGAGCAGGATGGAGGAACTAATCATGGCTATTGGCACAACATTTCAGTTGTACATCCTTTAATCCTTCAAAAGAGGGAGACACCACATTTTGTAAAGCATATATCTTTTTCTGATCTATGAAGGGTTCGAAATTCCCTTTGTGGTTGATTCCATGAGGAAGGATTCTTAGCTTATGAGCCTTGACATTAGTTTCCATGCCAACCAAGATATCTTTATCAGGCAACTGACTCTTAGGAACCTTAATCCAAATAATACATTTGGGAAAGAACTTGATACCAATACATTTTTTAGTAATCCAATTGGTCTAAAAAATCTGATTGTCTGCTGCATTGAACTATTTAGTATGAGGAATTCATATGTCAGGAGGCAATATTTTTAGATTCATCATAGTTTTGTGTGCTCCTGTGTCCATGTATGCAATGACATTGAATACATTGCAAACTAAGGGTTGGCACGGGTTCCACCTTTAGAGGTTCTGCCTTCAAAGCTAAGGATTCCTTAGAAGAGGTGTCAGGTTCAAGGTCAATATATTGACCATTAGAGCATCGAACAGCAAAAGATGTATCTTCATCTTCTTGGCTTTGTTCAGAAAACGACTTCGAAACTGTTTTAAGAGCTTAATGGCCTTCTTAGCTGGACATCTTCGAACATAATGTCCTTTTCCACAATTCAAACATTTTGTGGATTTGTTTCTGCCTCAATTATTTTTTCTTTTGAAGATTCTTGTTTTCCTCGAGGATTTCTTCTTTGATTTCCAAAAATCATAGGGATCCCATTCCATGTTGCCATTGGAACAAGCTGTCATTGGCACAATGTTGTCCACTTTAAACGCTAGAAGTAATGTATTGACATTCTACCCCAACTTTAATTTTTCTACTTTTTTGAAGATACAGATCCAGATGACGAGAACATAAAAAGTTTCCAGTGCTTATGGAGCTACTCTACATCATCACAAGACCATGCTCTTAATCTACCTCATGCAGGTTTCACAGGCAATCTTCTCCTGAAAACTGCTGAACGAGAGGACATTCCTACTATCACTCATATCCTAAAGCAGATTGCCAATGATGAGCTTCAAAAACTAATTCCTTTACATTGGTTCACTAATTATGAGAACCTTCATAAGGCTTCCAGACCCTTGGTAGCATGGATCCGACATTCTAAATCATATTTAATGGAACTGTCAAGACCTCCCTTTAGAAGCTAGAAAAAGACATTGGAACCTTTTCCACTGTCTTCATACACTGATGGTCACACTTGCATCTCAACAATATAATCTAGACCCAAAGAAGGACATTCCAATCTTTCAATTTTATCCCAATAGCCTATGAAGGTAAAATTAATGGACACTTTATCTGGGATGTTCACCTATCCATGTGTGATCCCCGATGTGACTACTACTTGCACAATGATAGCAATGATAATGATTTACCTCCAGGGAGATCTAGAAAAAGGAAGATGACACCTTCTTCGTGCCATCAACCACCTTGAAGGCGGTATCATCCTTTTGATCCAAACAGTTTGTAGATTTGTCTCAAAGGTGCTAGCAGAAAAAGAGCCAGATGACCTATGTCTATCTATTGAGAAGCTCTTGAGTTCCTCTGAAAAGAAAAGGAAGTTGAAAAGTAGCTAAGCCTTGCATTCAAACAAAAGAAGTTCTACCAGGAGGAGAATTGAAACAGCCTACCCAGGCAAAAGCACACTCTCAATTCAAGGACAAAGAATCAACTGCTGCAAAAGATTGATACTAAGCTTGCTAAGGTGGCAGTTCAAGCTTCCATAATCGATTCCTGACTGACATCCCTTTCAACTAACATTTCTCAAATGTATCATGATCTCAAGCATAGAATTTATAGACTTGATATTGATCTCAGAGAATGATTGATCAACGCAGATCATTCAATCCAATCTTGTGAATGGAAGCCCTATGATTCTTGAAAATCAAAGAAGAAATCCTCGAGGAAAACAAGATTTTTCAAAAGAAAGAATAACCAATGCAAAAACAAATCCATAAAATGTTTGAATTGTGGAAACGAAGGACATTATGCTTGAAGATGTCTAGTTAAGAAGGCCGTTAAGCTTTTTGTAACACCCCCTTACCCAAACCTAAGTTCCCGAGTAAGGTGTGTTAACCGTATTTTATTTCTTTTAAACTTGATTTGCTTAAAACGTCTTTGCACGAAGCCAAAATATAACCAAAAACTTTCCTTTACTCCTTGAGATCGTTTTACAAACCACACCAAAAATAATAATACCTTAAAATTAATCAAAGTATAACACCCACACCGTAAAGGAAAATAGTATTTAAAATATAAAACAACTCATATGGATATGTCAATGTCATGTCATGTAATATACAACCATACATTTTAAATCATCATTTATCCCTCTTTATTTTATAACTAGATAGCCTAATCTCCTTCCATACTTTGTGTGGGCATACGAAACACCACGCTTCTGTTGATATGCGGATGAGCCATTATTCTAAGCGACCCACCTCTATGTGTGGTCAGTAAGTCACAGGGCTAATAAAATATGGTTTAAAGTCATACACTTTCACTTATGCAACCATTTTGAAAACACAACCCTCATGAAAAAATTTATCATTTCACATAAAATAATAAATCTCATGAATTACTCTATGCAAATGAATACCCATGCCAAAATGCATAAATACAACCAAGAAACTCAATAAAATGCATAATTATCGAACTGTCCCATCTGATAGCAGTAATTACCGAAATGCCCCTACTCAAACCAACGATTTCACATCGCCAAACACATTGATGTAACTATCGAAATATCATTGACCACTTCGATAATTACCAAGATAACCCTTGAGTACATGAAAAGTTACCAAAATACCCCTCGATGGATAATTGGCTAATTACCATCCTACCCTTGATTAATTGACAGTCAAATAATAATTATCCAACTAGATACGTACGTATAACTATTTCAATACATATATACATATTCATTCATATACATATTTATACACACATATATATATATATAATACATATATAAATATATATTCAAACACATATATATACACAAATATATATATATATATATATACATATACATGCACATAAATATAATTTATATACATACATAATTATACATGGACATACACTAATACATAAGTATATAATAAATTAATACTCATTTTGATACATAAATAATTATTTATGCATACTTAATAAATACACTTATGCATATTTAATAAATACATACATAACTTACATGCATTTTGTAAATAAACCAGTATATAAATAAATGTATTAATCAAAATATAAATAATGGTAATTGAATATATATATATATATATATTAATAAATAAATAAATAATTTAATATATATATATATATATATATATAAATACTTAGAAATTGAGAAAGACCACAATACCCCTCCAAATTTCAATATTTTCAATTCTACCCCTCATATGAAAAATGACTAAAATACCCCTAATGTGTCAAATCACCAAAATGCCCTTAACCTTTTTTGAAATTCCATTTATATCCCTTACATGAAGAAGAAAAAAGTGTCTTTAAATATTTTTAAAAATCTCATTTGTATCCCTTACATGCAAAATAACCAATTTGCCCTTGAAGTTTTAGAAATTTTTAAAATACCCTTCACATGTGAAAAGACCAAAATGCCTCTCACATGTACAAATTTGACATAACCTCTCCATGCATTGCAATCCCCTCTATACATCATAATCCATCCATTTTTCTACCAAATTATCAAGTTAACAAAGCTTAATGTCAATTTCATCATTCAATTCCAACAATTCAAGCATTAAACCATCAAAATCATGCTTTAAATATCAAATGCTCAAAAACTTAAACCCTCATCAATTGGGGGTTTGTCATATGCTCAAATCACAACAAATTAAGTATAATCAATCATCAAATCAACATAAGATTTCATCAATTAATCAAGTAAAACACATGATTTAAATGAAAAGTCAAAGAGAAATAGTTGTCTAGCTGTCTTCCAAGCAAGAAAGCACACCTTCCAAGCCTTGAAAAATCACCCAAGCTTTACCAATGAATTCTCCTTAATGGCTGGCTGCTAACCCTTAATTTTCACTTGAAAATTCTTTGAAATTTGTAATTTTTCTCACTTTCTCTCTCTAAAATTTGATGTTTTTCTCTCTAGAATTAAAATATAAGCAAAATGAATTGACATGGTGAAGGAGGGTCGGTTAACACAAGAAAAATGTCAATTGGTAACTTTAAAATAATAATAAAATAAGATAAAAAATAAAAGATATTTAACAGAAATATTAAAATAATAAATAGTAAAAGTCAAATTTAGTCAAACTTGATCAAACTTTGACCAAGAATAAAATGGGTATAAAAATCCCTTGATTCCTCATAGGGTACTCTCGGCCCTCACAAAATGCTCAGTGAATTGAGAAGCTGCTTGTTTTAGTAAAAAAGATGAAACCGCGATAAAACCAAAAACGAGTATGCAAATCGACAATTTGGGAAATAATAACTAGGTTATTACACTTTTGCAGTAGTTCCAAGCAGCCTCTCTTCCATATGATGATGATACTGCAGATTTGGAGTCGTTGTTTTCTAAATAGATCCAAGAAGATGAAGATATATCTTTTGCTCTTCGATGCTCTGATGGTCAATACATTGACCCTGAACCTGATACCTTTTCTGCTAAATCCTTACCTTTAAAAGCTGAACTTCTAAAGGATGAACTTGTGCCAACCCTTAGTGTGCAATCTATACCATCTCCCAATGTTCCCATACAGATCATCACATCCAAGTATGCCTCTCCTATTAATGTCATTGCATACATGGACATAGGAGCCCACAAAACTATGATGAATCAAAAAATATTGCCTCCTAATGCATGAATTCCTCATACTGAATAGTTCAAAGCAACAAACAATTAGATTTTTGAGACCAATTGGATTACTAAAAGACCTATTGGTATCAAGTTCTTTCTTAATTGTATTATTTGGATTAAGGTTTTTGGGTGTTAATTGCCTGATAAAAATATCTTGGTTAGCTTGGACCACAAATCAACTAAAGATATATGCTTTAAAGGTTGTGGTGTCTCTCTCCTTTGAAGGATTAAAGGATGCATTGCCAATTTGGTTTGCTGATGGCCATGATCAATTCCTCCATCCTGCTCCATTAGGGAAGAATTCTTAATTCTTTATTTGTCTCCCTTTTAAGATGAATGTATACATAAATCCTACAAAATCTACTCATATAGGAATGTCTCCCTTTGATCTTGCTCTCGTAAGGCATTAAAGGATTTTACATTATCCATAATCCCTATTTTTAGAGACCCTCAAAGTTATTCTGGACCAATCCGATGGCTTATAGATGGAATTTCTACAGTGGTATTCCCACTCCATAACAAGTTCGTCCAGTCTTCGACCATATTTGTGAACTTAATCATTCTTCTGCAACTGTAGGAATAATGATCTGTACCCTCAACAACTTTCCACTTGTCCCCGACAATAATCCTTTTTGGATTCAGGATCCTCACCATTCCAATCAGTATTATTTCAATTTAAATTGGGACCCATCTCCTCAATAGACTCCTCTTTCCCAATAGTAGGAACATCCTCCAGATGTTGTCTTTCCTATAATCATAGAGATACATCCTCATCGACCTTCGTAGGCTTCACATGATTCTCCGGTACAAGACACATAGGACCCACAAGATGATTAGTATGATCCTATGCTTCAAGACTCATAGGATCCATACCAACTAGATGACAATCACCTACTGGATGATGATTCAAGGGTTGTTACACCCACTCGACCATGATACAAGCACTTATACGATTCTGGTATTGGATCAGATGATTTAGACTATTACAGCTTTAATCTGTCACCATCTCAAAACAATCATTGAAGATGATGGCTCTCTGTTAGGCATGATCTACAAGTTAGTGTTTTCAATAAAGCAGATTCCATCTGCCTTATCTTATTAAGTCTTTATTGAAGTCACTTTATTATGTTGGGTGTATTATTAGTCAAAAGTTGTAAAAAGCAGATTTTCTTTACTTGTATGGTTTACTTTTCTTGCAAGTTTGCTTTACTTTAGTCTTATTATATTTGAAAAAGCTGTCTGCTATAGTATGAAGCAGATGCTTAGACTGTTTTGTAAGTTAGCTTGTCTTGTAAGCCATCTACATTTCTAAAAGTAGATACTGTTCTCCTCTCCTCCTCTATAAATAGAGAGGAGTTTTCAGTTGAAAATCAAGAACGCTTTGGAAATAAAATCAGTATGTTTTAAATTGTTTTCCCCAACGGTTTAGAAATAAAATCAATATATAATTTCTTCCATGGATGTATGCTCTACACTCGCCTTTTTTAAGAATCTTGTGCATCAGAAAGCGTAAGAGCTCCATATAATCCGTATTGGATTTTTCCGAAGTTGGATTTAGGGATCAGGGTTTTAAACCCCATTTAGCCGTGAAAAGGCATTGAAGGTCTCAATATTAGTATCTTGAGATCTGGCCTTGACTATAGAGAGTTAAATAAGGCCACTAGAAAAGACTATTTTCTTCTACCTTTCATTGACCTTATGCTAGGGAGGTTATCAGGTAAGGAATTTTATTGTTTCTTATGGTTATAGTGGATATAACCAAATAGCTATTGTCCCCGAAATCAAGAAACGACCACATTTGCTTGTCCTTATTTAACCTTTGCTTATAAGAGAATGCCTTTTGATCTTTGTAATGCACCGGCAACTTTTCAAAGGTGTATGATGTCTATTTTTTTGGGCATAGTAAAAGATATCATTAGGATTTTGATGGATATTTTTAGTGTGTTTCGTGTTTCTATTGCTACTTGTTTGAATAATTTGGAAGAGATTCTTACTAGATGTGAACAAACTAATTCGGTGCTTAATTGGGAAAAAATATAACATTATAGTAAAGGACGACATAGTTTTGGGTCATAGGTATTGAAGTTCATAGGGCTAAATTTGATGTCATAAAAAAATTACCTCCACCTAGTTCGGTGAAGGGGATTAGGAGTTTTCTTGGACATGCCTGATTTTATAGAAGATTTATTAAAGATTTTTCGAAGATAACTAAACTTCTTTGCAATTTGTTAAATAAAGATATGCCCTTTAATTTAGATGACGAATGCATGCAAGCTTTTATTCTTTTAAAAGAGAAATTAATTAGTGCTCTTATTATTTGTGCTTTCAATTGGAATTTGCCATTTGAAATATGTGTGATGCTAGTGATTATGGAATTGAGGTTGTTTTGGGGCAAAGAAAAGGCAAGAAAGTTTCATGTCATTTATTATGCTTCTAGGACCTTAAATGATGCTCAACCTAATTATACAATTAAAAAACAAATGCTTGCCATTGTCTTTACTTTTGATAAATTTAGAGCTTATTTATTGAGTTCTAAAGTGTATGTCTTTACCGATTATGGTGCCATTAACTACCTTATGAGTAAGAAAGATTCAAAGTCTAAGTTAATTAGATGGGCATTGTTACTCAAGGATTTGACTTAGTAATTTTAGATAAAAAGGGTGTAGAGAATTTAATGGTTGACCTATCTAGGTAGAATTAAATGGGAAAAATTTTGGGATAAGATAGTGCTTAGGATAGAGGAGATTTAAGATGTGGTCTGGTATGCCAACATTGAAAATTATTTGGTTACTAATGTTATGCATCCTAGTCTTGAAATAATCTCATGTTTGGGATGATCCTTATCTTTTTTTAGGAGATGTGTAGATAATTAAAATGTGTATCTCTAGAGAAGAAACTAATGCAATAATTGAGAATTATCAGTTAAGTGAGTATGGGGAATTATTTGGAACTAAAAAGACCATTACGAAAATACTACAATCCGGATTATTGGCCTCCTACGTTTAAAGATACTAATCTTTTTGTGCAAGTACGTAATAGGTGCCAAAGGACTGAAAACATATCAAGGAAAAATGAAATGTCATTGAAGAGTATCCTTTAGGTAGAATTATTTGATATATGGGGTATTGATTTTATGGTCCATTTTCTTCTTGTTTTGGTTTAAAATATATGTTGGTTGCGGTTGATTATGTGTCTAAATTGGTTGAAGAAAGTGCCTATGCTACAAATGATTCTCGGGTTGTAGTTAAATTTTTAAAGAAAATATTTTTACTAGTTGGTACACCCCAAGCAATTATTAGTGATAGAGTATACTTACTTTTGCAACAAACAATTTGAATCTATACTTCCTAAATATCAGAAGATGGTAAACAATTTGAATCTCTCCTTACAAACAATTACTACTCCTTACCACCCACAAACTAGTAGGCAAGTTGAAATTTCAAATAGGAAAATCAAGAGGATTTTGGAGAAGATGGTAAATGCTTCAAGTAAGAATTGAAGTTCAAAGCTTGATGATGCACTTTGGGCATATCGGACGATATTCAAAACTCCAATTGGTACATCTCCCTCCAAATTAGTGTATAGAAAGGCATGTCATCGTCTTGTTGAATTAGAACATAAAACATATCAGGCTTTAAAATTTTGATAAGGATGCCTTGGAAAAGAATAGATTTTTTCAATTGAGTGAGTTAGATGAGTTTAGGATGGGTGCTTTTGAGAATGGTAACATATATAAAGAGAAGATTAAGGCATGGCATGATAGGAGGATTACTAAGAAGAAATTTTATGTTGGGCAAAAGGTACTACTTTTTAATTCTAGGTTAAGATTATTTCAACGTAAATTGAAATCTAGATGGAGTGGTCCATATGAAATCTTATAAATTTTTTCTGGTGGTGCCATAAAGATTACACGAAATGGTTTGAGGCACTTAAAGTTAATGGTCAAAGACTGAAATGCTATTTTGAGTGTGGCGTTCAAGAGATTGTTCTCTCCCTTCAAAATTCTAAATGATTAGTTTGGGGGTCAAGCTATTGATCATAAACAAGCACTTCTTGGGAAGAAATCCAGCCTTCTTTATTTTATTTGTTCCTCTTCTTGTTTTGTTTTATTTGCTTTAGTTTATTTTGTTTGTTAAGCTTTGCAAGTAATTAAAGATGCTCAAGAATTTTTACAAGACTGGCCATATATGGTTGATGGGAATAGAAAGCAATCCCATAAACATACATTTGGCTAATATTATAAGGAGCTCCAGCTGGTTCTACAAAGTTTGGGGGAGTTTTCTATCTAGTTTTCACATTTTATTCTTTCTTTTTTTTTCACAATGAAGACATTCTGCATTCTTAGTTTGCATGTTAGTTGCTTATAGGTTAAGTTTACATAAAGTTTAGTTTGTGTGTGATGACTTGAGTGGACGGGTACGGGAGGCACTGACAGCTACTTGGTGTCCAATCCCACATCGTCTGGGTCTTTAAGGAAATGTCTAAAATGAAAGAGGGTTCCTTTATAACAATTGAGGCCTTTTCAGAGCTTTTGGCTAAGAGGTTCGTAGGAATTTCAAATTTAAACGTGCTCCAATGGGAGCAATTCCAGGATGGATAACCTCCTCGGAAGTTTGACAAAACCCTATACCGTTGAATATACGGTGATTAAATTGAGGACAATATCAGTTGGAAAGGGACTAGGGAGCCCAGTGGAGGGTGTTACATCGTGTTTTTATTGTTTCAATATTTTGTTTTTAAAAACTTTATTTTGTTTTGAATAAATACTTTAAAAATGCCAATGAGAAGAGATTAATGTGGAAATTTATTGTGTATACTTAAACTCAATAAATTTTTATATTGATATTTTTAAAAATTATTTTGAGTACATAATCTATTTTCCATGGTTTAGATTGTATTTTGGAAAAAATTTGCATGAATTAGAGTACCTTATTCTTATTGAACTCTGGAACATTCTTAATTATTGTTTGAGGCAAAATTGTAAGTGAATGCATTACTAAGAATATCATTTAGGTAATTATTTATTGAGTTTGAGCCTTTCAAACCTACTTTTTTCAAATTACTTTTCCTAGTACCTTTATTTGTACCTTATTTTAGATGTATATATGTATACAAATTAGAACCTTTTATTCATTTTGCTACAAATACCTACCCTTACAAGAACCTAAAAATTTCTATTTTTCTACTTTGAACATATAAAGAGAACTTAAATGGAATTGATATTGATACTTACTTGCTACATTGGTTGGAAATATATATGGAGAAGCATTGTGGAGGAGATATATGTAGTTCATCTTAGATTTTGCTTGTATTTATGTGTGGAGATATTGAGAAGGTTTAAAAAGGAATAAGTTTGGGGGAAAAGGACATTAAAGTGGAACTTCATTTGTGAGTTCTGAAATAAATAAATAAAAAAAAAAGATTATTGAGCATGTTGAAAAAAGAAAAAAGTTATATTGTTACACATGCTTGACTAATTGGAACATAAAAAATTTGGGATACGTACTTGAAAGTGCTTGTTAGTTCAAGAAGAAGGAGGAAAAGAAAAAAAAACATAATAACAAGGGAATGAAAGATGTAAAAGTTAATTGTGAGAAGAAAGTAAGTTGATTAAGTAATTATTCATTGATAGTTGATTAAGTTTTCTTTCTTGAATTTATATTTCCATATCCCTTTTCTTTTATTTAGTCCTTACCTTTGACCTAATATTACAAGTCTAGAAGACCCAATGATTCAAAGTAATACATGAGCCTATGTTAGTAGAGAATAATAATTGAGTTAAGCATATGTTAGTTCATACTTTATTTTCAATCTCTAATTTGTGTAGATTTATTGAAGGGCATGATATTGAATACATTGATTGATTTGTACACATACTTTGAAAGTATTTGACATGAGTTACATGAATTGTTTGAATTGATTTGAGAATTATATATTGCTATATTATGTCAGTTTTAAGGCATTTCCACCAAAATATTTATTTGTCTTTTAAAGTATGACTAGTTTTCTTTATTTGATAGGAACTTGCATATGTTAAGTTTGGAAGAATTTGATTAGCCTAAAATATTTAATATTTTATACTACATTTTGTCTTAATATTTATTAGTTTTTATTTGATTTTATTAGAAAATACTTATTTTTGTCTTTTTCTATGCTGTAGGTAAATAAAGAAAAATTAAAGATTAATTAATAAAATTTTAGTAAATTTGAGACTCTATACAGCCTATACTATTTTGATCATATCTCAAATTTTAGAAGGAATTTTGAATGATACTAGCTGGAAATGAAAACTAAGATAAAAAAGATAATCTCTGAGTTTTTATAGATTTTTTTGGATAGCCAATAATTGCTGTGTGAAGTCAAAATTAGAGGTTAAAGCTATCTCGATAGATTTGCATAGTCTTGGGAGAATCTAGTTTGAATACCATTCCGAACTCAAATTAAGGTGTGTGATATATAGTTGGAAAGCTAAGAAGTTCAATTTTAATTTAAATATATTTACAGAATTTTCTAGGTAATTTTAGGTCTCCAAAATATTGGTGAACAATTATATGGAAGCTTACTTAATGGCATTGCATTGACAAATTGGTTTCTTTTAGAGCATGAGGAGCTACAGCTTTGATGGGGCAATTAAGGAATTGTATTTATGATATATTACCTGCAAATATAAGTTAAAATAAAACCCTAATTGACACATATGTAGTCAGCAATAAAAGGCAACCTACAAGAGCGATTTAGAAGGCTTTGTGACTTATAATTTTAAGTTACCCTAGTTGATAATGAAAATCTATATAAACAAGCTTTGGTAGCCAACCATGATGCCTCTCTTTGAATTTTTCCTTAGTGCTGTTTTGTGATTTTGAGAGAGAAGAAAAATAGTGATACACAAGAAGAGATTAAAGCATGCATGGAGAACAACCAATTGGAGATTAAAGGAAGAAGAAGACAACAATACTTGTAACACTCCCTTACCCAAGCTTTGTTTCCAAAGTAATATGTAAGTACCATTAATTTTATTTTTTTTCAAATACAAAAACCTGATTTATAACCAAATAATTTCGGGCGATGCTAAAATCAACACTAAAATTTTTCCATACTCTTTGAGATCATTTTTAACAAAACCATACCAATATAAAACATGTTTCTTTAAAAATAGTTAAAGTACTCACACCCATATCATAACTAAAAAGTATTTAGTACACAGAATAATTTAGCCCAAACATTATAAAATACAGAAAAACATAATACTGTGTCGTGCTCTCCAATTTCGCACCTTTAGCAAGCCCCATTGCTGGGCTTTGAGTTTATCTATCACACAAAACAAACAATAGTGAGTGATAAATACTTAGAAGGCAACCTAAATACACATGACAATGTAATTTAATGTAATGTACAACCATACACATAAAATCTCCATTTTTCCCTTTTCACTTTATAAGCTGACTAGCTCAACTACGTCGCATTTCGTGGAGCTGACATGTTCGTTTGTGGTCACGAAACCCACATGCCAATTGTGGTATGCGTTTGAATCACATTCCTGAAAGACATACCTACCTGTGATGGTTGATGATTCAAAGAGCTATTAAAAATAGGGTTTAAAACTATGCACATACTGGTGCAACTATTCTAAAAACATAAACCCTTAGGAAAAAATTTACCATTTTATAATAGACACAAAATCTATGAATTGTTTCATGTAAATGTATGCATATACACCAAAGCATAAATACTGTTAATCAAAGCACAACTACATATAATTACTAAACTATCCACTTGATAGCGATAATTGTTGAAATATCTCTGCTTAATCCCAAAGATTAACCAACATCAATCAAACCAATATAATTACCGACATGTCTTTGGCCCTTTCAATAACTACTACGATAACCGTCAAGTATATAGAAATTATCAACATATCCTTCAAGGCAAATGGTAAATGGCCAATTACCAAACTACCCTTAGTTAAATAACAACACAAACAATATTCTCCAACCTTACATAATAAAAATAATAGCATATATATTCACAAACACATATATATACATATAAATGTATAAAGCATACGTACATATACATAAACATAAATATATATATCCACACATATATACATAAATACTTCTTCACATAATTGTATAAATATAAATATACATTACAAATATAAATATATATATATATATATATATACATAAGTCCTTCACACAAATAATATATATAAAGGGGCTTCATTTGGTGGGCAACAAGCACACCAATTCCTCTTTCTTTCTTTTTTGCATATGTATATAAAATGTATAAATATACAAAAAAAAAAAAAGGTATAAAAATAAACAAATAGAAAAAGTATAAAAATAGAAAAAAAAATATAAAAAATAAAAAACAAAAAATGCAAAAAATAAAAAAAAATGAATTGGTATGCTTGTCGCCTACCATAATGTGGGCAACGTTGCCCACCATAGCAAGCCCCTATATATATTCACACATAAATACATATATACATACAAGTATACACACATAAATATATACAAATATATACACAAACGCTTATATAAATATATTTACTCACATAAATACATGTTTTTATATATTTTCCAAATACATCTAGAATTAGATAAATAAATGTACAATTAAATGTAATTGATTATTTTTATAAATAAATATATAATAAAATAACTAGGAAATGTAAAATGACCCTAATACCTCTCACAATTTTCAAATTTTCAATTTTGTCCCTTCCTTTGAAAAAAAACTAAAATATCCTCGATAATTTTAAAAATTTCAATTATGTCCCCCAACAGGTTAAAAGACCAAAATGCCCTTAATAATTTTCAAAATACCATTTATGTCCCTTCTATGCAAAAGACCAAAATGCGCTCGACCATTACAAAAACTCTTATTATACCCCTCTATATGTAAAGTGACCAAAGTGCCCCCAACAAATTTGAAAATGCTAAAAATACTTTTAATATGTGAAAAGACCAAAATACCCTTCACAAGATTTGAAATTCCACACCTATCCCACACATGGCCGACCCCTCTATACATCAAAATCAATCCATTTCCTCACCAAAATATGAAATTAATAAGTAATTAAGCAAGATTCAACCATCAATTTCAATACCCAAACACATGAATCAAGGCTAAATCTAACAATTTCACAAATTGTAAACCCTAACCAATTGGGTATTGCCATATAGTCAATCCACATCATATAGTCAATCATCATAACATCAAAACAATATATGATTCTCACAATTAATCACATAAAACCACATATATATATATATATATATATATATATATGAAAAATCATCAATGTTAGGTTGTCTACCTCTCTTTCAACCTAGCAAACCACACTTCCACCACTTGAAATTCCCCAAGAACATAAGCTTTGAAATTCCCTTGATGGCCAGCTCAAAACCCTAATTTTTTCTTCAAAAATTTCTTGAATTTTTCTATTTTCTCTCACTTTCTCTCTCCTCTTTTTTATTTTCTCTCTCTAGGAACAACCATGAAAATGAAACAATAAAGAAAGCAAGACAAGGGGTAGTTGGCTATTACAAAAAAATATAAAAAATGATAATAAAATAATCAAATTTAAAGATATTTAATTAAAATGTATTAAAAATAGTCAAAGTCAAAAAGTCAACAATTGATTAAGGATAAAATGGGAAGAAAACAAATCCCTTGACCCTTCACTGGGTACTTTTGGTCTTCACAGAATGCTCGAGGAACTCATAGGTAGCCAATTTTGGTGTAAGTGGGGATGCAGCGATTGGTCCGAAACTATGACCGTAAATCAATAATTTTGGAAAAGCTTGGTTATTACAACTCTCCCCCCTAAAATGAAATTTTCTCCCCGAAATTAAATTTAAGGAGTTATAATACTACTTGAATAGTGTCGGGTACTTAGCTATCATCTCGACCTTGTGCTCCCAAGTCGCTTCCTTTATCGCATGATTCATCTAAAGAACTTTCACTAGTTGAATCGCCCTATTCCGAAAAACTTGGTCCTTTCGGTCCAAAATCCTTATCGGCTTCTCCTCATACATTGAGAACTCGTGGACCTTTAATGGCTTGTACTCAATAACCTGAAAAGGATCATAAACATACTTTTGCAGCATCGAGATATGAAAGACGTTGTGCAGGCTAGATAATTAGGTGCCAGTATATATGTCAAAACCTAACTCTTTCTAGTTTTTCAAAAGGTCTGATGAAATGAGGACTCAAACTTGCCCTTTTTCCTAAACCTCAGTACATCCTTTAGAGGTGAAACTTTAAGAAATACCTTCTCATCAACCTTGAACTCTAGGTCCTTTCGTCGAGTGTCCGCATAGTTCTTCTGCCAGTCCTAAACTACTTTCATCCTTTATCGGTTCCATTCTGTATGGTACATTGAAAATAGGTACAGTCTCCGATACCAAGTTGATCATAAACTCTACCTCTCAGACCGGTAGTAAACCAAATAGTTCTTTTAGAATTATATCAAGAAAGTCACGAACTACTTAGATGTCTTGTAATTTTAGAGGTTCCACCTCCTTGTTAAAGACACTAGCAAGGAATACTTGGCACCTTTAAAGCAAATACTTTAGAGCTTGCATCGCCGTTAGCAATTTAAGCCACGGCCTAGACTTCGATCCTGTAATGTCAAAACTCTGATTGCCTATGGGGCTAAACTAGATTTTCTTCTCCTTGCATTCAATGCAAGCTCTACACTTAGACAGCCAATCCACACTGAAGATCACATTGAAATACAACAATTCCAATATGATCAAATAGGCATGCATTGTTAGGTTTTCTAACCACTTTAGAACCAAGCTGACTAGATATAAACGAGTGTGTAGCACCCGAATCAAATAATGCATAAGCATTCAAACCATTCAAAATAATTATGTCTACCACCACTGTAGCGTCATCCTTCTTTGCTTCCTCCTTAATAAACGTGAATACTCAGCCTTAGGTAGGCTACTGTACCCTTTCTACTTCTAGGCAGTTTCTCCTTATGTGGTCAGGCTTGCCACATCCGAAGCATACTCCAGATTTTTTCCAACATTCACCAGAATGGTTTTAATTGTACTTCCTACACTGCGGAAGCTTCGTATTAGTTTCAGCTCCCTTAAACTTCTTGTTATATTTTTCGTTGCTGTTATTGCTCGTCCATGGCTTCTCGTTGAACTTTTGGTTCTGCTGGAAACCTCCCTTCCATGGTTTCTTTGCAGGAGTAGAGTTTTACACTACAGGATTAGCTACCTCTGTGGTAAGATCCTTAGCGATGAACCGAACTTGCTGCAGGATGTCTAAGTGAGTGGGAAGTTGAAAAAGAGCAATGGCATTGTACAACTCTAGTAGCAACCCTTTCATGAAGCATCAAGCTTTGTGCTCCTCGGTGTTCACCAGGTGTGGCGTGTAATGAGAAAGTTCCTTGAACTTCCTTTTCTACTCCAAGGGGGAAAGATTCCCTTGCTTCAAGCTTAAGAACTCTGCTTCCAAGAGGGAATTACTTCTCAACGAACAAAGTCTTGAACTGTGTTTACATCATTAGATGCTCATCTATGTTGTACACCCGCTTAATCATATCCCAATAGTGACTGGTTCCGTACTTCAACATGAAGGAAGCACAAGTCACTTTCTAAGGTTGAGTACCGTTAGTGAAAGAAAAGATCTTCCCTAACTCACGAATCCAACTCTTTATTACTAATGGGTTTGTAGATCCCTCAAACTCTAGGGGATGAAAATCTCGAAACTGTTTTATCATAGCATTAATCCCCATAAATGATTGTGGCTACTGTTGTTGTTGCTATTGCATATTTTATCCTACGAGTCTTTGGATGGCCTCCAATATCCGACTCGTTGTGTTCCTTGAGTTATTCTCGGGCTCAGGATGAACATTTCTCAGTGGTTACGGCATCTGCAACAAAAAAGAGAAATAAATCACATTCAATTGTCCATAATAATTTGATAAGATACACAACCAAAATAATACTTCATTACATGATAAAGTGTTACAAAACCAACATATACAGTATATATGTTACATACCATATATACGATACATATATATAACAATGTGTATATACTACATATATACAATAACAAAACCCGCAAAGAAATAGGAACCTATATCACTATTGAGGTTATCCCAAGGATCAAAATCCTCTGGATCTACAGGCTCTAGAGAGTGCTAAGAAATCCTCAGTATCTAGGGAGTTCTCCTCCGAGTCCTCCTCTGAATCCTCAGCCTCTTCATAACCCAAAACTGCAACAGGTGGCAATTCAAATCCATATGCCGCCACGTGAAGGGCCATGGCCTGGTCCTCTACTGGATCATCTCGATACTAGTCCATGTACCACCTATACATCTCGTAGCAGTGCTCGAGCTGGTACTGCTCTAAGGTTTGCATATGGATATAAGAGGACCACCTCCATCAGGTGATGGAATAGCAGTGGTTAGACCATTCAGAAACATGGCCACCTCATGCCACTTTTGCTCCAACTTCCACTGAGTCGAAGCCTCATCTAAGCCAATGTCCAAATGGCTCACGCTTGAAGAAGATGACAGATCGTCGCTGAACCTTACCCTGAAAGTGCATAGCTTCTCCTCTATCACCACGACCGGCACCGCCACTGGTTCCGTAACCAGGGCATCATGCCTCAAGCACAGTATACATAATAAGTAACTGACCAATCAAGCAAGCCTAGTCATGGAATATAAAATAAATAATGAAGCAATACTAAACAAAATCCAAATAGAATAGTCTATTTTGACGGGCAAGTGGTCACTAGAGCAACAAGTATATGTTTAAAAATCTAGGAGTCTGATACCAAAACTATAACACGCTCTTACCCAAGCCTAGGTTTCCGAGTAAGGTGTAATTACCATTACTTTTTTTTCTTTTCAAATACAAAAACTTAATTTATAATTAAATAATTTCGGGCAATTCCAAAATTAACACCAAACTTTTCTCTACTCTTGGAGATCATTTTTAATAAACCACACCAATAAAAGATATTACTTTAAATATATTTGAAGTACTCACACCCACACTGTAGTAGAAAAGTATTTAGTACACAGAGTAACCTAGCCTAAAAATTATAAAATGTGGAAGAACATAATATTATATCGTGCTTTTGAGTTCCACACCTCAATCAAGCTCTACTACTGGGTTTTGAATTTACCTATCATAAAAAACAAATAACAGTGAGTGATAAACACTCAGTAGGCCCAAATGCTCATAACAATACAATATAGTGTACAACCATACATATAAAATCTCTATTTTTCCCTTTTTACTTTATAAGCCGACTAGCTCAACTATACTGTGTTTCATGGAGCCCACATGCTTATTTGTGGTTAGAGGGTCTCCTACACGAAATCCACATGTTAGTTGTAGTATGTAGTTGAATCACCGCGGAAAGACCCATCTACCCTTAGTGGTTAGTGATTCGAAAAGTTATTAAAAACATGATTTAAAACCATGCACACACCGGTGCAACCATTTTTAGAACATAAACTCTTAGGAAAAAATTTATCATTTTACAATAGACACAAAACTCATGAATTGTTCCATGTAAATGTATACATATGCACCAAAGTATAAATACAGTTTATCAAAGCATAACTATGCGTAATTATCGAACTATCTCACTTAACAATGATAATTATCGAAATGTCCTTACTTAGATTAATCAACACCAATCAAACCAATATAGTTACGGAAATGCCACTGGCCTTTTCTATAATTATTAAGATAACCCTCAAGTACATAAAAATTATCAAAATACCCTTAGAGGGGTAAAACTGAAATTTTTGAAAATGATCAAGGGCATTTTGGTCTTTTGTATGTGAGGGATAAATGGTATTTTAAAAAATATCAAGGTCATTTTGGTCCTTTGACATGTTAGGACATAATTGAAATTTTTAAAATTATTAGGGATATTTTAGTCCTTTTATAAGTGAAGGGATAAAATTAAAAATCTTGAAATTATGAGGGGCATTACAGCGATTTCACATTTTTTTGTAATTTTTAATCTATATATTTGTTTATAAATATATTTAATTATATATTTATTTATATAATTCTATATGTATTCGCAAAGAATATAAAAATATATATTTATGTAAGTATATATATATGTAGGCGTGTGTGTGTATATATTTATTTGTGTGTGTATATATATGTATTTATGTGTGAATATTTGTGTATATATATATATATATATATATATATATATATAAGTTGTTACCTTTATTGTGTGTGATATATATATATACATGTACTTAAGTGTATGTATATAAATATACGGTTGAAGAATATTGTTTATATTTTTATGTAACAAAGGGTAAAACCCTTTAGTCAAACGCTCTGAAAAGATCTCAGTTATTATGGAACGGATCTTCTTTCCTTTTAAAACTTTCCTTAACCACTCAGACAATGTGGGATTGAACACTAGGTAGCTGCTAGTGCTTTCCGCACTTGGCCATTCAGGTCGACACAGTATGTAGTTTTAAACCTTATTTTTAATAGCTCTTTAAATCATTAACCACCATGGGTAGGTAGATCTTTCCAGAATAGTAATTCAACCGTATACCACAGGTGGCATATGGCATTCATGTGGGCATATGATAGACCTTCCGACCACAAATGGACATATGGGCCCTACAAAATGCGGAGTAGTTGAACTAGTCGATTTATAAAAAGAAAACTGAAAAATGGATATTTATGTGTATGTTTGTACACTATACTGCATTGCATTGTCATGTGCTTTGGGTTGCCTACTAAGTGTTTATCACTCACTGTTATTTATTTTTTATGATAGATAAATCCAAAACTAAATAGTAAAGCTTGGCGGAGGTACGGACTTGAGAGTACAATATAGTATTATATAGTATTATGTTTTTCCGTGTTTATAATTTTTGGGATAGGTTACTCTATGTACTAAATACTTTTTTATTACGGTGTGAGTGTGAGTTCTTTAAATATATTTTAAAGTGTCAAAAATAATCTTAATGAGTAGGGAAAAAGTTTAGTATTAATTTGACCTTACTTGTAATTATTTAATTATAAATCAAGTTTTTATATTTGAAAAAAAAATAATGGTAATTACATCTTGCTTGAGTAAGGGGTGTTACAATTTATACATATATATATATATACATAAACATAAATACTTCTTCACATAATTATAAAAATATAAATATAAATATACATGCACAAATATAAATATATATATACAAGTATACACACATAAATATATATAAATTCATACACAAGCCCATATATATACTCATATAAATACATATATATTTTTTTATATATTTTGCAAATACATTTAGAATTAGTAAATATACAATTAAATATATATGATAAAATAACTAGGGAATGTGAAATGGCCCTAATGTCCTTCACAATTTTAAAATTTTTAATTTTATCCAGTCCCCCAAAAAGACTAAAATATCCTCCATAATTTTAAAAATTTTAATTATGTCCTTAGCATGTAAAAAGATCAAAATGCCCTTGATAATTTTCAAATACCATTTATGTTCTTCAAGTATAAAAGACCAAAATACCCCTGACCATTTTCAAAAATTTCGATTATACCCCTTTGCATGTAAAATGACCAAATTACCCTGAACAAATTTAGAAATACCGAAAATGCCTATAACATGTGAAAAGGCCAAAATGCCCTTTATGAGCTTTGAAATTCCACACCTATTCCACATATGGCTGGCCCCTCTATACATCAAAATCAATCCATTTCCTCACCAAAACATGAAATTAACATGGAATTAAGCAAGATTCAACTATCAATTTGAATACCCAAGTATTAAAACACATGAATCAAGTCTAAATCCAACAATTTCACAAATATTAAAATACTATCGATATCAATATTATTGGTATTTCGTTAGTTTTAAAGTTAATATTATTTTATGGATCTGAAGTAAAGAGGAAAGAAAAAAAATGGTCTTATTTTACGTTAGGTGTTACAATTGAGTAGCATGAATACTTTGAATCTATCTGACAATTATATATTACTATATTGTAAAATCTTTGAGGCATTTCCACTAAAATATTTATTTTTGTTTTAAAGTATGACTAATTCTCTTTATTTGGTAGGACTAGCAAATGCTAAGTTTGGGACAATTTGAGAAGCCTAAAAGATTTAATATTTCATGCTATATTTTGTCCTAATATTTGTAAGTTTTTATTTGATTTTATTGGGAAAATAGTTTTTCTATGTTGTAGATAAAGAAAAATTAAAGATTAACTAATAAATTTTTAGTGAATTTGAGACTCTGCACAATTGGAAAGGAAAGCTAAGAAATAAACCATTATCCCGAATTGTTTTTACATTTTTTGGGTGGCCAATCAATATATGATTAAAGTCAAGATTAGAGGAGAAATTATACTTGAAAACCTTTTCGAACTCAAATTGAAGCGTGTGATACATAGTTGGAAATCTAAGAGGTCAAAGATAAATGTTAATTTAAATAATTTTATAGAATTTTAGGTGGTTTGAGGTCTCCAAAACATGGACGCAATTAGAGTCACATGCAAAGTTAAAATTACAAAAGGTTAAATAGAAACTTACTTAATGGCATTAGGGTCTTTTAGAGCATGAGGTGCTGTAGCTTTGAGGGGGCAATTAATAAATTGCGTTCATGATACATTACCTACAAATACAAGTCAAAATAAAACCGTAATTGACACATATGCAACTAACAATAAAGGGTAACCTACAAGAGCAAGTTAGAAGGTTCTATGACTTATTATTCCAAGTTGCTCTAGTTGTCAATTAAAATCTATATAAAAAAACTTTGCCATTCATCCATGAGGCCTCTTTTTTGAATTTTTCTTTAGTACTCTTTTGTGATTTTGAGAGAAAAGAAAAAGAATGATACACAACAAGAGATTAAAGGAAGCTTGAAGAAGAACCAATTGGAGATTGAAGGAAGAAGACAATAATACCAATTGACTATCCTGGGTCAAGAGAGCTATAAAATAGTGTTTTTATTCTCTTCTCTTTTTATTTTTCAATTGTGTATTTGACTGTTTAATGATTTTGAACATTGTTTCATTGGCTATGTTGAACTAATTTTATCATTCTAGAGTTGGATTAAACCCTTTGTATGGTTATTTGATTTATGAGGTTTGGAATTAATTATATTAGTATTTTATATTAATAAAGCACAACTATGTTTAATGCTCTGTTCATAGGCCTACAATTTATGAATGATGACCTTAACATTAATTGATCCTAGAAAGGTTGATTTCTTTTTTTTTAATGGAATTGTTATGGTTTGTATGTAGAATACTTAGTACCTATGATATATGCCTTGGTAAATTTAATTTGTATAAATGTCGAATTAACAAGTTGCATAATTTAACTTTAATCTTAATTTATGATTAATGAGTTTGTATGTTTAATTGGTTTATATTCGAGAGCATTAACTTAATTGGCATGTAAATATTTTTAAGGGTTATGGTAGAATATCTCTTGGAGAATTTAGTGATTAAGAGAGATTAACATATACTAAAGAATAAATTTTGACTAACTAGATTAAATAGAAGTAAAATGTGGTGGATTCTATGCTCTTGATGTTTTAAATCATTGGAACTAAAATTTGTTCAGAAATCAATCTTGTGCATTCTCAATAGTTTGTTCAATTTATTTAGTTTAATTTAATATTCATTCATCCAAATTGTGAGTCCAAATCATATTTAGTTTAATTTAAAATTGATATTCAAAATCCCTTGGGTACGACAACCCTTTATTAATTGTGGCCTACCAAATACGCCTACTCATGGGCCCAATTAAGCCCATGGTATGTCACCACCGTGCATATTGGGCATCCATGGGGTGGCCATCCACGCCGCAGGCGAGGTGCCCTTGGGACTCTCACATTGTGTGCACCGGGAAGCCATTCCTACTCAGGAAATGCATATGGGCAGTCATGGCCTGCCACTTACACACCCATGTTTCCATGTGTCACAGACTTATCTTAACCCACTTAATCCATACGACCTTAGTCGCTTGCTCCTACCCTTTGTTGTAACTTGGTAATCCAAAAGCCCAACAAAGAAGAGAAGCTTGAATAAGAGAGTTTGAGAGAATGTAGGTATATTACTTAGAAGAGAGCTTTACAAGTGTTCTTGGATTGTTTGGCCAAATGATGCCCCCACTTATTTATAGGCATGCAAGAATCGATCCAACCACTAATATGCATTTGATCGAACTGTGAAGAATGGATGATCTAAATTGTTCCTACCTCCTTTCAAGATTATTCTAGAACCTTAAATTATCCACATAATTCTAGTTTATTCTACTATCATCTAGGTTGTTGGTTAAGTGTAGATTATCCACATAACGCTTGAGTTGTGACATTCTCTCCCTACGTATGCCATCAACATCCTCGTCAAGCTTGATGTATGGAACCCCTTGATATAATCTTCGAATTAACAATGTGTGCTTGTAGGTTCCCAACTTGCCTCGTTCTTGGGTGGCCCTTTCTATTTCACCAAGTACTTATGACTCGGATAGTTGTCCCTACCATGTAGCTCACGTTCAGCCATGATGCTTTCTATCTCCTTTTCATAAGTGTTTGTTATGCCCATAAGTGCTCTCTTGGACTTCCCTTTTGAAGGATCTTCCTCATCTATATGATATGACTTCAATTTACTTATATGGAAGACCTAGTGGAGTCTAAGTGTGGGTGGCAACTCCACCTTGCATGACACCTTCCCTACCTTCTTTATAATTGGAAATGACCCCCTCATAGCTCCTAACAAGTCCGTTGTGTTGCGGTTGAGTAGATTTGGTAGGATTTTGATAAACACAAGGCCTACAACTTGTCACTCTACATGTCATCTCCTTGTGTCTACCCACTTCTTTATCTTTTTGGTTGCCTTATAAAAATAAGACCTTGCTAAGTCCACTTACCCATGCTAATTATTGGCAACCTTGAAAGCGGATGGACTCCTCCTTTTGTAACTTATAACAAACATGTGAGGAGTCAACAGTTATTGCTCCGTGGCTAACTTTTACGGGCTCCTATTGGTAGATTCACTCATTTGCAAGTTGTAGGAGAATTATGCCACATCTAGAAACTTTGACTAATCATGATGGTTGACACGCACAAAATGCCTTCAGTTTGAGGATGGAAGCTTGTAGAAATGTAAGTTTGAGCCCATGAGCTTGAATAATTCTGTCTAAAATCTCCCGATGAACTGTGGGTCTTGGTCACTCATGATGGATTGTGGTAGTTCCCAATACTTCATTACATGCTTGAAAAATAACAATAACATTCAGTGTCCTCAACGTAACATGTCTTTGGTACGACTATGAAGGTTGCATACTTAGGGAATCTATCAACCACCACAATGATAGTGCCATACCCATCAGAGTACGTCAAGCCTACAATAAAGTCCATGCTTATGCTTTCCATGGTAACTCGGGTCTATGCATTGGCTCCAATAGACCGGTAGGGCTTTGTTGTTCAAACTTGTCTTGTTAACACAACAAAACTAGTCTTTACATACACTCCACTTCATCCCGCATTTGTAGCCAATGGTAAGTTGTCTCCAACAATGCTCGTGTACTCGTTTGCCCAGGATGTCCACCACACTTGGTGTCGTGGCATTCATTGATAAGGCTCTTCTTTAAGTTCCCCCATTTTGGCACATAGATGCAATGCTCTTTGGTATAGAGAAGGCCATCTTCAATCCAAAAGTGCTTAGTCTTTCCCTCATGGCTAAGCATAGAAGTCTATGCCTTGGAGGCCCATAAGAACGAATTAAGAGCCCGCAGGAATATATAACAAGCCTAGGTGAATCTAGGTGTTTACTTGCTTGATTTATGTTTGAATCATATGATGTGAGCTTGATTAGGTTTATGGCAGAGATTCCCAATTTCAAAAATTAGGGTTTTAATTTTTGTATATTATATGTTGAATTTTTATGAATTTATGTAATAAATTGTTAATTAGCGTGTTGATCTTTCAAAGCCCTCAAGAAATTGGATGATTTGATGTGAAAATGTAGTGAAAATCAAGCTTGGAAGTTTTCACCATTAGGGGACATATTTGTCGTTTTGAATTTTGTTAGGGGCATTCTCGTCTTTTCACATATATGTGTATTTTTATGGAAAAATAGTAAACTTTAATGTGTAGTGGCATTGGTATATGAATGTGAAAATTGGGTATATGTGTGTGCGGATTATATATATGTGTTTATATATATATATATATATATCTATGTGTATGCATATAATTATATATACATGTATTTAAGTTTATATTTGCTATGAGGGTATTAATGTCTAGTTGCTATTTTAAATATATGTATATGTGTTTTATATTTTCTATATAGTTCTATATAATCTTTAAATGGTAATTTTTTCAAAACTTATGGGTAAAATGGGAACTTGGTGTTACTACAAGGGTAAAATGGGCATTTAATTTTCTACTAAAGGGTAAAGTTGAAATTTTATATTTTTATCAAAGGTATATTTGTAATTATGAAATATTTCCAAGGGTATTATTATAATTTTGAAATATATATAAGGACATTTTTGAAATTTTAAAATATTACCAAGGGCATAATTTGTATTATATATTTTTGTTAAGGGAAAAATTAGGATTTTGTATTTTTACTAAGGGCAAATTTGTAAATTCATATTGTATGAGTAATTTAATGCACTGACCGTAGTTATAAAATATAGAACGGTAACTGTGTATTAAATTGATGAGTAATCACATGCATACATTTGTATAAAAACGTATCATAAGAACTGACTTTTCCATGAGACTTATGTTTTAAAAAGTACAATGAAAAGTAATGGTTGTGAGAGCCGTGGATGGATAAGCTCATGAACCGACCGACCACAAATGAGCATGTGGGTCCCATAAGGGGATGCGGTGCACTAACCGACTGACCACAAATGTGCTTGTGGGTTCCGTGAGGGCGCAGTTCAACTAACCATCTGGCAGACCTACCACTAACATGCATGTGGGTTCAATGAGAACTTGATTGAGTAAAGTGTGATGGATTGTAAAATTTACATATACATACGTTGATTTCAAATAAAAATAAATGAGTGTACTAGAATTCTACTATAAACTATGTTTCACAAATGAATTGTGACGGATTAAGGGTAAAATCATTAGTTTCCAGAAAATGGAATTTTGCACGCTTAAGGCATTGCATTTGCATTTGTAGTTTGGGAACTTATTGAATGTTTATCACTTACTCTTATTTGCTTGTGTGTATTAGGAAAATTGGACACTTAAGCTGTTTGAGCTTGGTACAGTGAAGGCTCCTGGGAGCAAGAGCAATTATGTAAATTTACTTTCTGCCTTTTATTTTCCAATTCTTTGGACAGTGAAACTCTAATTTTGAATATAATTTTCTTTATGTTGTGGGCTTTATAAACTTTTATATTTACTTTAAATAGTGTGGTTTTAATGGATGTGAATAACGATCTCAAATAGTAAAGAAAATTTTTACACATGTTTTGACATTGTAATACGAAGTTATATCTCTTTAATAAGGTCTCTAGGCTTGGGTAAATGGGTGTTACACATAGGAAGACCTTGGCCTATAGGAACGTGTTAAAAGCCTATAGGAACGCCTTGAAAGCCCTTAAGAAGGCATTGCAAATCTAAAGAAATGTGTTGCAAGAGTATAATAATGCATTGTAAGCTCGTAAGAATTCCTCAAAAGCCTGTACGAATGTATTACAAGCCCGTAGCAAAGCATTGAAAGCCTATAGAAACGCATTGGAAACCTATAAGAACGAGTTGCAGGCCATAGAAAGGCATTAGAAGCCCATAGGTGTGACGACCTGAGTGGGCGGGTGCGAGAGGCATCGGCAGCTACCTGGTGTCCAGTCCCACATCGCCTGGGTGGTGGAGGAAAGGTTTAATAGGATAGAGGGTTCCTTAATAACAACCGAGGCCTTTTCAGAACGTTTGGCTAAGGGGTTCGTAGGAACTCTAAAGTTAAGCGTGCTCCAGTGGGAGTAATCTTAGGAAGGGTGACCTCCTGGGAAGTCTGATAAAACCCCATACTGTTGGTCGTGCGGTGGCTAAATTGGGGACAATATCCATTGGAAAGGGACCAGGGGAGCCCAGTGGAGGGCGTTAGACCTGACCGGGGGACTCCAGTGTGGGGGTGTTACATAGGAATTCTTTCCAAGCATATAGGAATGCATTCATGTTTCATAGGAATGTGTTATAAGCCCGTAGAAATGCATTGCAAGTATATAAGAATCTAGAATGTGTTAAAAGCCATAGGAAAGCATTGGAAGCCCGTAAGAATACCTTGCATGCTAGATGGAACCCATTGGAAGCTCGAAGGAAAGTGTTGGAAGCCTTTAGGAATGTGTTGGAAGTCCGTATGTATTCCTTATAAGCTTGTAGGAATGCGTTGAAAGCCCATAGCAATGCCTTGGAAGCCTATGCGAACTTAGTACTAGCTCATAGCAATGAATTGCAAGACCTTCGAAATGCATTGGAAACCCGCAGGAACACACTACAAGCCTTCCTCTCCAAATTTTTTACCGAAAACCGTACATCCTATTTTTTTATCCTCCTTTTCTTTCCCCCTTAGCAGCAGAGACCCTTTTTTTTTTTACCATTTCACGTGAACTTTCACAACCTCCACTAAACTTTTATTATTAGGGTTTTAGAAGAACTAATCCTATCAGGTTTAGGATTCGTAATTAAAGTTTATTTAGCTGCCAATCAAGTAATTAATTTAATAATAAAACAATTAAAAAAAATACATATAAAAAAAACATGAATACAATTTAGGATTCGAGTGTTACATCTTGGATGTGTTTCCAGAAGAGCTGCTAAGTTTACCATCAAACTGAGAAGTAAAGTTTACTATTAACTTAGTACCAGGAACTATGCCTACATCAAAGGCTCATATAGCACCGACTGAGTTAAAGGATTTGAAAGAGCAATTGCAAGATCTTTTGGATAAAGGTTTTATTAAACCTAACGTTTCGCCTTAGGGAGCACCTGTTCTGTTTGTTGAGAAGAAAGATGGTTCAATGATTTTATGTATTGACTATCGAGAGCTCAACAAGGTGACAATCATAGAACAAGTATCTATTACCGTGGATTGGCGACCTATTCGATCAACTGCAAGGAGCGAGTATTTTCTTAAAAATTCATCTTCATTATGGATATTATGGAGGAGGGTAGACTAAAGAGTGCATTTCGAATATGGTATGACCATTACGAATTTGTAATGATCTCTTTTGAGCTAACAAATGCACCAACAACATTTATAGACCTGATACATTGAGTCTTCCATGACTATTTTCATATTTTCATTGTGACGTTTATCAACGACATACTCATCTACTCAAAGTCAACTATTGAACATGAAAAGCACTTGAGAACAATGTTGCAGAGACTACGTGACTTTTCTAGACCATGTGTTATCCGATAGGGTTAATATCATTGACCTCCCTTGAGATTTGCCTTAAATAAAGTAAAACCCCAGCAACATCGTTTTTAGCTTCTGACCTCTCCTGCCGTTAGTTAACAAACATAAGAAGTTAATAGTCAAAAGGTAATTCTATCATTACACCTTAAATTTTTTATTAAATAAAAAAAATTCAGAAACCTAAAAAAAAAAAAAGAACTCTCTTCCTCACCCTTTCTTTCTCTTCCTCCTGTTTACCGATGCACCCAGTCCAACCCCAAACCCTTCTCTCTTCCTCACCTTTTTCTCTCTCTTTCTCCTCTTCTTTGATGACAGATCATCATGGCAGCATAGCTCGGTGACCATGGCAGAATGAGTACAGGGTACAAGTATTTGGTGCTGGTTATTTTTATGTGTGTATATATGCGGCTGGTTTGAATGGCCATGGAAGCCACTGGGTTGGTTGGTTCCAAATGAGGTTTTTTTGTTGGAGATTTGATTGGTTGGATAGAGTAGTGCACTGAGATTTTCTTCTTCTTTAGAAGGTGTGGAGCTTCAACATGCGAATCTAGTAGCCTCCTGCACCTTTTTCATTTTTGCTATTTTATTCATCTTTCTCCTTGAAAATATGCCTCATGTTGTTGGAATATTTTCCCTCCCTAGGTTGTTTTCTTCATTTCTGTTTGCAGGTTGGGGAGAAAGAGAAAAAAAAAAAAAAGGAAGAAGAAGCAATGGAGAAGAGGAAAAAAAAAAGCAAAAGGAAGAAGAAGCAACGAGAAGAGGAAAAGAAAGGAAAAAGTAAAGGAAGAACAAAAGCAACGAAGAAAGAGAAGAGGAAAATAAAAAGAAAGGAAGAAGAAGCAATGGAGAAGAAAAAAAATAAAAATGGAGGGGAAGAAAAAAAAGAAAAAAGGAAATAGAAAGGAAAAAGAAAAAACTGTTTATTTATCAAATTATATATTTTTCTATATGCCACATGTTTTAGTATAATTGGACCACGTGTATCTTAAAAATTTAAATTAATTATTAACTTATATATTTTTTAGTGTCATGTATCATTTTCTAATTGGTCTATGTATATATTTATTTTTGATATTTTCTTAATTGTTTAAGGGTATATTAGTTATTTTACACAATTACATCTATATGTAAGAGCAAAATAGATATTTCATCAGTCAATCAAGTCAAACTGTTAACTTTAACTCTGTCAGGTGTAGTATCTGTATAATTTCAATATTACTGGATACGGACTGTATTTAGCTCAAACGTTAGGGGTAGTTTAAGAAACTATGCCTATCCGATAAGTGGACCCAGTAAGGTTGCAGTAGTACAAAACTAGAAGAGACTAACTAACGTCAGAGAAATTCAAAGTTTTCTTAGTTTGACAAGTTATTACGAAAGGTTTGTGCAAAGGTTTTCTAAGATCCCAATGTCGTTGACACAATTAAGAAAGTGAACAAGTTCATTTAGTTTGAAGAGTGTGAAAATAGTTTTCTAGAGCCAAAAACGAAATTGACCACAACATCTATCCTTACCTTATCAAATGACAAAGACGACTTCATGATATATAACGATACTTCAAGCAGAAGACTTGATTGTGTATGCTTTGTACCAGTGGCAGCAGTGGTGTTTACTTTGAATATTTGATATCATTACTTGTATGGAACAAAGTACGAAATCTACCATAAGATTCTCAAGTACTTTTTCACTTAAAAAAATTTGAACATGAGGCAAAGGAGATGATTGGATTTGGTCAAGTACTACGACTACACTATCAATTATCACCTAGGAAAGGCACGTGTAAGTGGGAGATGCCTTGAGCATAAAGTACACTAGTTATAATGGTAGTTTGATTACTATTCAACTACGCATTTTGGATGGCTTGCAAGGCGTGGATATTAAAGTGGTTTCTAACCAGTGTTTATCCATGTTGTCATTGCTTACAATTCAGCCCTCGATAGTGGACAAGATAAAAGAAGGTCAAACTGGCAACCTAACTCTCATGAAGATCAAAGATGAAGTAATTCAAGGGAAAAGACTAGGGTTTAATCTCGTAGGAGTTGGGATGTTGGAATTTTGTGCTTGTTTTTGTATGCCAAATGTTGAAGAAGTCAATAAGGAAATTTGAATGGAAGCTCAACGTACATCTTATAAGTTCACTAGGGAGCTACAAAAATGTACAGGAATGTCTTCAACATTTTCTAGTGGTTTGGGTTGAAGTAAGACGTCATAAAGTTCATAGAATAATTTTTGATTCGTCAACAAGTGAAGATCGAGTGTCAAAGACAGTCTTGCTTTTTGGGATCGTTGTTAATTCAAGAGTGGAAGTGGGAGCACAATGCCATGGATGTTATTGTGGGTTTACCACATTCTAAATGAGGTAACAATGATGTTTGGGTGATTGTGGATTGACTTACAGAGTTGGCCCATGTGGATAACTTACTTGATGGAGAAGTTAGCTCAGTTGTAACTTAATGAGATCGTCCGACTTCATGGTGTACCGATGTCAATTTTTTTTAACCGAGACCCAAGATTCATGTCGTCATTTTGGAAGAGCCTGTACAAAACAATGAGGACAAAGTTGAACTTCAATACTGCTTCCCATCCACAGACTAATGGTCAATAAGAGCGAACTATACAAACATTGGAAGATATACTGAGATCGTGTATGTTGTTTTTTCGAGGAAAAAACAAGGAAGTTAGGAGAAGCATATTCCATTTAGTGGAGTTTGCTTACAATAATAGTTATCACAAGACCATGGGATGGCACCGTATTAGGCTCTCTATAGAAGAAAATGCAGATAACTGTCTCATTGGGATGAAGTTGGTGAACAAAAGCTGTTTGGACTGAAAATTCTTTAACAAACTTGTGATGTCATCAATCAGGTAACACAAAGCATGAAGGTTGTACAAAATCAGAAGAAAAGCTACTCGGACAATCAGTGAAAAGATCTGGAGTTCAAGATCAAAGAAAAAGTATTTCTTAAGGTTGCACCACTGAAAGGTATAATGAGGTTTGAAAATAAGGGGAAGTTAATTGCTCATTTAATACCTTTTCAAATACTTGAAAGAGTTGGAGACTTGACATATTAGTTAGCACTATCTCCTAAGTTATTTAGTGTTCATGATGTATTTCATGTGTTGAAGCTACGGAAGTATATGCATGACCCTTCTTACATCATTGAGTACGAGCTATTGGAAGTCTATAAGAATCTAACATACAATAAAAAACCAGTGAAGATCTTAGATTAGAAAGATCTAGTACTTTAGAATCGGCGATTCCACTTGTGAAAGTTCTCTAGCAGAACCATGCAGTCGAAAAAGTAACATAGGAGCAAAAATACGAGAGGAAAGCAAAATATCTAACTTTGTTTGAAAACTCATAGGCAAACATTGCAAGCCCATTTGAACGCCTTTGAAGCTCGTAACAATGCATTGAAAGCACATAGAAACACATTACAAGCCCAAAGAAAAACATTATAAGCAGATAAGAATGTGTTGTAAGGCCATATAAAAGCCTTGAGACACTGTAGGAACACGTTGCAAAAACATAGGAATGCCTTGGATGCCAGCACATACAACTTGAGAGCCCCTAGGAACACATTGCAAGCCCATAAGAACTTTTTCAAAACATATTAGAATGCGTTAAAAGCCTATAGGAACATCTTGGAAGCCTCTGGAATGTTTTGTAAGCCCATAAGAACACATTACAAGAGCATAAGTATGCGTTGTAAGCCCGTAGGAACGTCTTAGAAGCCCAAACGAACGTATTACAAGCCTGTAGCAATGCATTGCAAACGCATAGAAATACATTGGAAATCTGTAGCAATGAGTTACAAGTCGTAGGAGCACATTAGAAGCCTATAAGAATACATTTAAAGCTCATAGAAACACATTCGAATTCTGTAGGAATGCGTTGCAAGCATGTAGGAACTTGTTAGACTCCTATAGGAAAATATTGGAATCCCGTAAGAATACCTTGCACACATAAAGGAATGCATTTGAAGCTCGTAGGGAAGTGTCAGAAGTCTTTAAGTATGCATTGGAAGCTATATGAATGCCTTGTAAGCCTTCGAGATCCATAAGAAAGCTTTCGAAGATAATAGGAACGCAATAAAAGCTTGTATGAATGCCTTGGAAGCCCCTAAAACAGCATTGCAAAACAAGTTGTAAGCCCATAGAAACACCTCGGAAGCCTATATAAACATATTACTAGCCCATAGGAATACATTGCAAGCTCGTAAGAATACGTTGTAAACTTGTAGGAATGTGATGCAAGCCATAGGAATGCATTGGAATTCCTTAGGAATACGTTCCAAGTGTGTAGGAACGCATTTGGATTCCGTAGGAACACGTTGCAAACTTGTAGGAACACATTGCAAGCACATAGGAATATCTTGGAAGCCCATAGAAAAGCATCGGAAACCCATAAAAATACCTTACATGCCCAAAGGAAGCCATTGGAAGATCGTAAGAATGCCTTTGAGACCTGTAGGAATGCATTGTGAGCCTGTAGGAATGTGTTACCAGCTGTTAGAACTCATTGCAAGCCAATAGTAACGCCCTAATAACCCTTTGGAATGCATCGTAACCCGTTGGAACACCTTGAAATCTCGTAAGAATGGATTGTGAGCCGTAGGAATGCAGTACAAGCCCATAAGAATGCATTGAAAGCCCATAAGAATGCAGTACAAGCCCATAGGAACACATTACAAGCTTATAAGAACATGTTGCTAGTGCAAAGAAATGTTTTGGGAGCACGTTGGAAGCTCGAAGAAAAGCATTGGAAGCTTGTAGGAACAAGTTGGAAGCCTGTAATAGTGCCATGGAAACCCGTAGAAAGGCACTAGAAGCCCATAGGAATGCATTGCAAGCCCATAGGAAAACGTTGCAAGCCTGTACAAATGCATTGTAAGCTCGTAGGAATACCTTGGAAACCCATATGAACACTCATACAAGTACCTTTGATGCCTGTAGGAATGCTTTGATAGCTCGTAAGAATGCATTGTAAGCCCGTATAAATGCTTTGATGCCTGTAGGAACACATTGGAAGTCAGTAGAAAGTGGGAAACCCATGGGAAAGCATTGAAATCCTTTGGGAACACGTTGTAAGCCCATGGGAATGCCTTGGAAGCTTGTAGGAATATATTGCATAACCATAGCAATTCCTTAGAAGCCCATAGTAATGAGTTGCAAGTGCGTAGGCTCAAACGACACTTATAGATTAAATTTAGCAAGGAAATGGGCTCAGACCATTTATTGGGCTTTTCAATGGGGTATGGTTTGGTTGGCACACCTTTATGTTAGTAATTTTGCAAGCCACTTTTTTGTTTGTTTCTTCTTTGTTAACCAAGTCTAATTTACTTGGTTATTTTATTTGGGCTCATTCCATTTCATGCTTATTGAACCCATTTTGCCTGTGGCTTAAAGGTTTGCAAAGTCTAAATTTTATCTATTCAACTAAGGGTAGAAAGGAAAATTATTTATTTCTTTCACTTTTATTGTGAAAAATATCTTTGTTTTGTTTTATTTAATGGGCATCTTATAAGCCAAGTATCTTCCTTCCCCAAGTCTTGATTTTTCAAAGTGAAAATTTTGAACTCTTAATGTTTTCACCCTGGACGTCCTTTTCTTTAGTCGTACTTTTCATGGATATACATCTCCCTGATGTATTTCTCTCTAGAGATACTTCTCTCCATATGTACTTTCCTATGAATGTACTTCTCTCCAGTTGTTCAGCTTTTTCTCCAACACAATTCTCCATATACCCTCACAACACTTTAAACAATGTTTGACTTAGTCAAAAGCCAATCCACTTTTAGTTGTCTTGCACACACAAAGACCAACCCTTTACCCACCATACAAAAACACTCAATCTTTTTGTCAAAAATAGCAAAACCCAAGGCCAATACAATCGAAGCTCACCATCATTATGTTATTTATGGAAGCTATCTCTCTCTCACCTATGCAGAAAGCTTTTTTTGAGGAAAATTCTCAAGATTACGTTTAAGTTTTTCTTGTTCTATTCCTTAAAAGTGAGATCTTTAGATATAAAAAGGAGAAAATTGAAAGATCCGGCCATTTCAAAAAAGTTTCTCTTTTGTAATTTGTATTTTTGAAGTTTTTGCGAACAACATGTTACTCATAGTCTTTTACCCTCTATATAAACCCACCCATGTGGAGTTTTTGTACGGGGAGAGAAACCACATTTTGGGAGAGCTATATGCTAAAAATATTTTCTTCTTACAAGACAAGAGTATTAAGCATTTTGATGACTCCATGACCTATTTCTATAAAAATGGGTTTTGTGAATCTTTCTTGAAAAGCCGTCCTTTCTTTCATTTTTCCTTCCTTATTCTTCAAAGATATTTTAAAGAAAAACATTTTGTTAACTTGTGTCAAAAAGCCATAATCATTTTGAGCTTGGATCATGATATTTTCATCAATATCTTTCTAGATCTACACTAAAAATTGGCCATTATGTATTTTTACTTTAGAAAATGTGTTAAATCTAAGTGTGTGGAGGTGATTTTCTAGTATTTCTTTCTTTTCACAATTTATTTGACCTTGAGGGTATTTTCTAAGTGTCTATTTGATATCTTCCATCTCTATGAGTTCAGATGGGAAAATGCTATTTGTTTTTACTTTAGCTTTTGGCTTGCAAGTCACTAACGTTAAATGCTTTAGCCTTTACTCCCCTAATCCACATCCACTTGAGAGTCTCTTTTTTACTTTTCAAATATTGTGAGATATTATATTGCCTTTTGTAAGTTGTGAATATACTCTAGTATTTACTACGTGAATATTGTGACAACATATAGTGCTAGTTTTATGGAATGAATATACTGCTTATACTCTTTTATGTTGCTTTGTTATTATTTTAGGTACACTTTGGATTTGTTTCTTAGAGTGATACTCTTGACCAAAAGGCCCTTCTAACTCAACTCGTCACAAATAAAACAAAGAACCAGGGGTGAAGGTTAAGGTGTTGTACAAGCAAGTCAAGCTTGTCTCCGGAGGAAGCTTCTTACATCTAAACAACTCTATCTAAAGGCTCATCTCAAAAAGAATGCATATGGCTGCAGATATAGACATTTAGTAATTTTGGACTACAGCCAGGATCTCCAGAAGAAGGAGTCTCAAAGCACTAAAACATCTTTAGGTGACCACTTCAAAGCATTCAAGACTCTCCAAGGGACTACCTTCAAAGCACTAAAAAGGACAACCTTCAAAGCAGTCAAGACTCCTTGGAGAACTACCTTTAAAGTATTCATGACTCTCCTAAGGACCACATCTCATAAGACTCAGTCTCTATCAAAGTCTCTTTCTGGAGGAATTACAAATTCATCTCTATTACGACAATAGCTAAACACCTAACCCAAAACCATTATGTTCTTTTGTGTTTGCTCTAGATATTCATTGGATTTGTGACAAGGTTGAGATTCTCCTGATTCGAGAATCCTCCTAACTCAGCTCACCATAAACAAGACAAAGAACCCGAAGGGGGCTTCGTGGTAGTTCAATTAAGTTTAACCCCAACTTTGTAAGGACCCTAGACTCTCCCACAAGCAAGGCAAATCCATTATTAAAAGATCCAAGTCTCAGGAAATCTCTTCAAAAGCCCACAACCTAATCTCTGCAAGGGAGCAGATTCAAAGATGCCACCATGAAGAGCATAAAGAAGCCAAAGAACATTCAAAGATGTGGAGGACAATCATTCTCTAGAGCTAAGCCAAAACGTTGAGCCTCCTAATTAGGATGTCACTATGTCAGTAGTGATGAAGGCTATTAACGAGCTACAAGACAACTAAAAGGGACTAGTAGCTATAGCCAAACTACTGTGGCAGCCTTCATCACTGTTGAGACCAGAATATCAGACGTTGGGAACCTTCTAGAGAAATGCACCAGAGACATGCACCTAAAGCAGCACTAGAGACAACACTGTTGGGAAAACACAACTATGTCAAACTTATTATGGGACCAAAAGCTCTGCAAGATGGATTTGACTCGGTGGTCGAGTCATTCAATTTTGTCAACTTGAGTACTAACCCAACAATTCAAAAACTAGTCTCCATCAGCTCGCAACTGTCATTAAAAGGAGAAGCAAAGCCTTGTATTATTATAGATATGTCTGGGCTAAATCCAGGGATGGTCTGTCATGCCTTAAACATCTATTGGGTTAGAAAACCAATCAAGAAACCTAGAAGAAATTTCCATTCGGGTATAGAATTTCAAGCACTCGACGACACTCTTACTTATTACAAAATGGTCAGGGATGCTGACAAAAAAGCTATGAAAACCCAAGAAATACAAGAAGAAGGCCTTAAATTCAAAGTTAATGATTTGATCCAAAGAAATATATCTTCACCATCAAATGTCTTACCCATACAAGGAAAGCCTGTTCATGGTGAAGCAAACATGTGGAGATATTACTGACTCATAGATGCTGCTAGAGACATGTAGCGAGATCATGTCAACTATAAATGACTAAAGACCTACCACACTTGGAGCTATCTGGATAAACATGCAAATATGTCAAGCAAGTGTGAGTGTCATGCCACATAATGCAAATATATCAAGTAAAATGTTCATGACACATCATGCAAATATGTCAAGCAAAATATTCATGCTGCATCATGCAAAATTTTTAAGCAAACTATTCATACCACATCATTCAAGTATGTCAAGGAAAATGTTCATGTCATGTCATGCAAAATTTTGAAGCAAAATGTTTATGGCATGTCATTCAAGTATGTCAAGCAAAATGTTCATGCCACGTCATGCAAATTTTTCAAGCAAAATGTTTATGTCATGTCATTCAAGTATGTCAAGCAAAATGTTCATGCAACGTCATGCAAATTTTTTTAAGTAAAATATTCATGCCACGTTTATCTCAAGCAAGTGTCAACGTCAGGCCATGTCATGCAAAAATGTCTATGGCATTTCTATCGGCTTGTAATGCATTCCTTCATGCTTCTGATGCATTCTTATATGCTTGCCCTGTACTCCTATGGAATTACAACTATGGGACCCTCAACATGCATTAGGGTTTCAAAACCCTAATTGGCATTGAATTGCCATTAAGCTGATTTGGTATTTTGATTTTTTTATTATTATTAAATAGAATTCCTACAATTATGGTATGTAAAGAGAATTTAATTAACAGTGTTTACGATAGTTGACTAAGAAATTTTAGAAAGTTATTAATTGATATATATTAATTAATTATTTAATTTATTATAAAACCCTAAAGGACTGTCCATTTAAAGATAGCCATTCATATTAACTCTCCAACTGATTTATTTGTACTGTCCATTTTGTCTTCTTTTATTTGTGAACTCTCCAACTGATTTATTTGTTTTGTATTTTTTTTCACTCTTTCTACCTATTGAAAAACTAATTTACCTATACAAGCTCAAAAGGGGTCTTGATTTCTTTTGGAAGCTTGATGGAGGAAATATTTGTATCTGTTGAGGAACTCAAGATTTAAGGTAGGTTTTCCTAAATTAATTTTTTTCTTATTTCATCTTATTCATGATGATTTAAAAAAATATTATTATTTTCTGTTTGTTTTTATTTTGTTTTAAAGAAAAGTTAAAAAAAACTTTTACGATTTATATACTGTTTTGGTGATTGTAATTGATTTCGAAACCCAAATATATTTTAAATAATTTTGAATATATTTTTCATTAAATAATCTGCTATCCATTAATGTTTTTCTTTTTGTTTCGCCTCAATGCAATTTTTGTAGATTTAAATAGAATTTTTCAAAGTTCATACTATTAATCTGGAAAATTGTGACTAGTGGGTATTCTCTGTAAAATTTCATGGGGTAAATGGATTTATTTTTCTAAAAATATTTTACAGTTTGGACTTAAGATGTTTATGAACATGCTCGAACTGGAATTTCTATTTTTTGATTCTTTATAAGTAAGTTAAGAATTTTTTAATATTAGGGCATAGTTGCTGGAATACTGAGACAATTTTGATATTATATGAAACATGTTTTGTATTCTTCCTTGGATTGACATGAATGAATTTACACAGATATCTATCTGTTACGGTTATAATGCCATTGGTTTGTCTTAACATGATTTTTGTGGAATTTATAAAAATTGTTCGAATATCTTCGGTTTATTGTAGAAATTGTGTGATGTTTGTGTTGGAAAATAGTTGTTGAATATTTACTTACTTTTGAAAATTATGATAAAACTTTGGTCAATCAGAAACATCTAAATGGTTCTAATGCTTCTGGAACCATACTTTTTGGTTGAGAATTGAATTTATAATGATTTTTACAATGTAGTAATTGCACAATTTTCATGTGGGAATTTTGGTTTGTGTTTTTGGAAATATGTGAGATTATTGCTATGATGATGCAAAATTGATGAATATGATAAGTATGCATGTTTCTTTCATTAAGACTTAGTCAATGCATGCATAAGCATAAAAATGTACGATGGACTAGAAACGGTATATTGCATTTGGTTGGTACTTGCATGCATAAATATAATAATGTACGACGGACTAGGAACGGTACATTACATCTGGTTGGTACTTTGAAAGCGCGCTATATAAGTTTTGTTTGGGTTTGAGCATGACAAACCATGTAAGTTATAAGTAGACTATAAAGCTTACGGTGTATTGCTAAAGTGAGATTAAGACGCATACACCCCCTTTGAGAATTTATATGGAAATTCAACCATTTTATGATAAGATCATAAATCATGCATGCATTGTAAGCTCTTTGATCACATTATAAGTCTGTGATGAGTTATGGAATGTTGACACTTTTGATTAAACAAGTTTATGATTGTTGACATTGAAGTTTTCTGTTAGCGTGTGAAGCTATATGTTTGCTATTGATGTTTTTGTTTGGTTTTGGAAAAGTCTGCTAAGTTTTGTAAACTCACATTTTTATTGTTATTTTTTTCCCAAGTAAGCATGCTTAGATATTTGTGCTTGTTCGAACTTGTGGAGATGGTAGACATGTGGTAGCTCGAGAGGTGGATCCTTGGGAGGATTTGAATAAAGTAATAATATTGTTCATGCGTTGATGTCCTTGTTTTTATTGAGTATTACTTGAGTACAATTTTCTAAAAACTTGGAATACTTCAGTTTCTTAAAAGGAGCATTTAAGATTCGAAATGGAATTTATAAGTTAATCATTATGTTTCTAGAATGTGATGAAAGATAATTACTCTTGAGTTATTATGTCCTTGATAATTGTTTATGAATAGCAATAAATTAATTATTATGTTTTTTTATGATGATTATTTATCTCAAGTAATTAAGGCAGTCAAAGTATGGGCTTTGACTGTCTACATATATTACAATTAATTAAGTTTTTAATTTTTTCATAATTTTCGTAAGTTAAGTTTTGGTAGTCACCCTAACTTTATTTGACCTAAGGGACTTGGTTAGGATGTGTTACAGTTTTGATATCAGAGCATGGTTACGAACTATGTGACAAACTTTGATGTGTAAAATATATTTTTTGATGAAATATGTATGTAATTGATTATTTATAAGTATGATTTGAAATACTTAAAATTATTGAATTTGAAAAATTTAAAAGTACCCCGAAGAGACCTCAAGACAAGGTATGATTTGAAAAATTAACTGTTTATTTTTATGACTTTTGATTTGAAATTATTTATCTTATTATGAATTATATGGAGGTTTATTACGTTCTATTATGATGTGCTAAATGTTTTACATTCTTTTACAATGATTATATGTTAAGTAATTTTGTGGTTGAAGTATATGTAAGTGAGTGGGTAGTTGAAACTCCCAAGTTTTGGTTTAATGTCTTCCTTGAAGTTTTATTTAAGTTGTTTGTGACTTATTTACGTAAAGAATAATTCGTACAAGAAACGAGGCTACCTTCCTTGGAATTAATGAAACTTCTCAAGTTGTGCTGCAAGCTTTAGCGGCTAACATGAGTTTTCCACCAAATGGACTAAGAGACAAGATTATTGATGTGGTGGAGAGATTTAGGCATCAACGACTGCCTAATTTCTCGGGATCAACAGACCCAATTCATGTGGATAACTGGATTAGGGAAACCGAACTGGCGTTCGAGTTAATAACTTGGATTGAAACTCAAAAGGTGATTTGCTCTTCTTACATGCTGAGCGAGAGTGCAATGCATTAGTGGGAATCAATGAAGAGGGCATACGCAACACCTCAAAACCCTATGATGTGGACATTGTTCAAGGAACTTTTTAATGACAAGTATTTCCTAAGAGCCTTTGAAGTGCTAAGGAGATTGAGTTCCTAAACCTGAAGCAAGGTAATAAGATTCCGATTGAGTATAATATGAAGTTTGAGAAGTTGTGTAGGTATGCTCCTAGGTTAGTGGAAAACGAGGAGGAAAAGACCTGTCGTTTTGAGAATAGCTTAAATGAACAATTTTGTGATTGCCAACCTACAGCGAGGTATTGCAACGAGGACAAATTATTGTCGATCGAAGCACTGGAAGGAAAGCTCCCAATGAAAGCTCTAACTCTGGGAGCAGACCCTGGAATCGCAATAATCATCACAACAAGTGAAAATTTGGAGGGAAGAGATTTGACAATAAGAAGCCAAGAATGGGAGAAGCGAAAAGAGAGTTTCCAGTGTGCGCTACCTGCGGGAGAAAGCATGATAGAGAATGTTATTGAAAAGCAAGAGCTTGCTTCGACTATTGCAAAACTGGTCACCATGCTATTAATTGCCCCAAGAAGAGAAAGGAAGATACTAACACTCAAAGAAGAGTCTACGTAATGACAATAGATTAAGCTGTGAATAATCCGAACGTGGTGGCAGGTACACTTTCGGTATCTGATTATGATGCAAATATTTTGTTTGATTCTGGATCGACACATACTTTCATGTCTAGAAAGTTTGCTGAAAATCTTTGTATAAAATCTAAGAAATAGGATTTTGAATTATATGTTTCTACACTTCCTGGAACTGTGATGTGTGCTTGTGACATGTTAAAATCATGCAAGGTTGTGTTTAAAGGCAAAACCTTGCTAGTTGATTTAATTATCCTTGCTATGAATGTCCATGCATGGAGTTAATATTCACTATAAAGAGAAAAAGATTAACTTTACATTGGAAGGTGAGACCATGACTTTTGAAGGAATAAAATCCAAATCTCCCCCGTGTGTTATTTATGTACATCAAGCTATAAGGAGTGTAAGGAAAGTGTGTCAGGCTTATTTGGCAAGTATGGTCGATAGCAAGAAGATAACACTGTCGTTCGCGGACGTAAAGGTGGTTTGGAAATTTGAAGATGTGTTTCCCGAAGATTTATCGGGAGTAGTGCAGGAGCGAGATGTAGAGTTCACGATTGAGCTTATGCCTGAAACTACACCAATATCGAAGACTTCGTATAGAATGGCACCGGCGGAACTGAAAAAATTTAAGGAGCAATTACAATTATTGTTAGACAAAGGTTTCTTATTGAGAGATACATCCATTTTATTAAACCTGTATCAAAAACATATATTTCAATTTATTTTTACTTTTAAACTTAAATTTAAAGAAATTGCATAAATTAGAGAAATTAATGATACTTTTAAGTGTACAATGATGATTTAAACTATAATAAATATACACTTTTAAGTGCTCATCATCATTGAACAACATTCGAACACCTTAGCTATTCTCAAAGTGCAACTTATTATTCTCATAAGAATCAAATTGGCACAAGGTCAAGATTCTAACCTGTCAAGGATAAGGAATGAGGTACTCGAAGGAAAAAGGCCAAACTTTAATATTTGTGGTGACGATACTTTAAGATTGCAACCGAAGCTCATTATATTCCATACTCTGTTCACCCCGAAAGCACGAAAATGTTTAGAGATTTGAGATGTACATTTTTGTGGACAAACATGGAAAGGGAAATTGCTCATTTTTTTTAGCAATGCTTAGCTTGCCAACAAGTCAAGGCGGAACACCAAAGACTACTGGGTTTGTTAAAATTGCTGATGATTCCTATATGGAAGTGGGAGCACATCACCATAGACTTTATGCTTAGTTTACCACAAATCTTGCTAGGTTTAAATGCTATATGGGAAATCGTGGATAGACTTACAAAGTCTATGCATTGTCTACCTATAAATGTGACTTGTTCGTTGGATCAGTTAACTTAACTTTACGTCAATAAGATTGTGATATTACATGGAGTACTTGTTTTCCATTATATCTGATAGAGACGCCCATTTTGTATCAATATTTTGGAAAAGCTTACATGCAGCTATAGGGATAAAATTGAAGCTTAACACTGCATTTCACCCACAAACAGATGGACAGTCCTCACTATTCAGACATTGGAAGTCATACTGAGAGCCTGTATTTTAGACTTCAAGGATTCTTGGGAAGCTCATTTGCCACTTGGGGAGTTTGCGTACAATAATAGTTTTCAAACAATTATTGGCATGGCGCCCTATGAAGTTTTGTATGGGAGAAAATGTAGATCCCCTATATAATGGGATGAAGTGGTCGAACGGAAGCTTGTTGGGCTCAAAATTCTGCAACAAACTCAAGAGGTAGTTTCAAGGATTAGAGAAAGGATCAAAACTGCTCAAGATCGACAGACAAAAGGAATTGGAGATAAAGTATTCCTAAAAATAGCACCCATGAAGGGTATAATGAGGTTTGGGTAAAAGGAGAAATTAAGTCCATCATACATCAGACCTTTTGAAATTCTTGAGAAAGCGGTGATGTGACTTATCATTTGGCCTTGCCACCTAATCTTTCAAGTGTTTATAACGTGTTTCACGTTTCAATGATGAGAAAGTATGTTTACGATCATTCCCACGTGCTCAGTTATGACCCATTGGGGATTCATGAAGACTTAATATATGAGGAGCAACTGAAGAAAATTCTACGTCGTGAGAAAAAAGTACTTTGAAGAAAAAGGATTCCATTTGTGAGGGTATTTTGGAAGAACCACTCATTAAGGGAAGCAACTTGGGAACACGAAGAAAAGATGAGGGTTAAATGACCTCATTTATTTGATAATTAATGTGAGTTTTTGCTTGTTTAGAATTAAGTTTTGTCTAAGTGTTGATGTCATATGTCATTCTTTTGAATTTCGAGGATGAAATTCTTTTTAAGGGGATGATGGTTGTGGAACCCTCAATATGAATTACGGTTTTAAAATCCTAATTGGTGTTGAATTGCCATTAAGCTTATTTGGCATTTTGATTATTATTACAATTATTATTATTAAATGGAATTCCTTCAATTATGGTATGTAATGAGAATTTAATCAATAGTATTTATGATAGTTGACTATAGAATTTTAGAAAGTTATTAATTGATATACTTTAATTAATTATTTAATTTATTACAAAACTCTGTAGGATTGTCTATTTAAAGATAGCCCTTCATCCTAAGACAGGTTTTCTGTCTTTTTTTCTTTGTAAATTCTGCAGCTGATTTATCTGTTATGTATTTTCTATCTATTGAAAAACAAATTTACTTATACAAGTTCAAAAGGGGTCTTGATTTCTTTGGGAAGTCTGACTGAGAAAATATTTGGAGCTGTTGAGGAACTCAAGATTTAAGGTAGGTTTTACTGAATCAATTTTTTTTCTTATTTCATCTTATTCATGATGATTTATCAATATATTATTATTTTATGTTTACTTCTATTTTGTTTTGAAGAAAAGTAAAATGAAACTTTTGTGATTTATATACTTTGGTGATTGTAATAGATTTTGAAAATATATTTTAAATAATTTTGACTATATTTTTCATTGATAAATCTGTTATCCATTAACGTTTTCCTTTTTGTTTTGCCTCAATCCGAATTTTGTAGACTTAAATAGAATTTTTAAAATTCATACTGTTAATCTGGAAAATTGTGACCAGTGGGTATTCTCTATAAAATTTTGTGGGGTAAATGGACTTATTTTTCTCTGAAACTTTTACAATTTGGACTTAAGATATTTATGAACATGCTCAAATAGGAATTTCTATTTTTTGAATTTTTATGGGTAAGTTATGAGTTTTTGAATATTAGGACATAGTTGCTATAATGCTGAGACAGTTTTGTATTCTTACTCAGATTAATATGAACAACTTTACACAGCTATCTATGTATGTTACAATTATAATGCCACTAGTTTTGTGTTAAAATGATTTTTTTGGAATTTATAAAAATTGCTTGAACATCTCTAATTCATTGTAGAAATTATGACGGTTTGTGTTGGAAAATAGTTATTAAATATTTTCTTAATTTTGAAAATTATGATAAAATTCTGCTCAATCAGAGACATCTAATGCTTTTAGAACTGTGTTATTTGGTTGAGAGTATAATTTGTTATGATTTTTATAATGAAACTATTGTACAATTTCTATGTGAGAATGTTGGTTAATGTTTTTGGAAATTTATGTGATTATTGCTATGATGATGTGAAATTGATGAATATGATAAGTATGTAGGTTTCTTTCATTAAGACTTAGTTAATGCATGCATAAGCATAATAATGTAGGACGGACTAGGAACGGTACATTGCATTTGGTTGATACTTTGAATGCGCGCTATATAAGTTTTTTTTAGGTTTGATCATGACAAACCATGTAAGCTATAAGTAGATTGAAATGCTTACGGTGTATTGCTAAACTGACATTGAGACGCATGCACCCCCTTTGAGAATTTTTATGGAAATCCAATTATTTTGTGATAAGATCATGAATCGTGCATGCATTGTAAGCTCTTTGATCACTTTATAAGTTTGTGATGAATTATGGAATCCTTAAGAAAGAAAGGACACTTATGATTAAGCAAGTTTATGATTGTTGACATTGAAGTTTTTTGTTAGCATGTGAAGCTATATGTTTGCTATTGATGTTTTTGTTTGATTTTGGGAAAGTCTGCTGAGTTTTGTAAACTCACATTTTTATAATTTTTTTTTCCTTAGCTAAGCACGCTTAGATCTTTGTGCTTGTTCAAACTTATGGAGATGGTAGACACATGGTAGCTCGAGAGGAGGATCCTTGGGGGAATTTGAATAAAGTAATAATATCGTTCACGCGTTGATGTCCTTGTTTTTATTAAGTCTTACTTGAATACAATTTCTTAAAAATTTGGAATACTCCAGTTTGTTGAAAGGAATGTTTAAGATTCGCTATAGAATTTATAAGTTAATTATTTTCTTTCTAGAATGTGATGAAAGATAATTAATCTTGAGTTATTATGTCCTTGATAATTGTTTATGATTCGTAATAAATTAGTTATTATGTTTTTCTATGATGATTATTTATCTCAAGTAATAAGGGAGTCACAATATGGGATTTGATTGTCTACAGGTTTTCAAGGCATTCCTACGGGCCTACAATCATTCATACAGTCTCACAACGCATTTGTACGAGCTCACAATATGTTCATATGGGCTTGAAAATAATCCTGCAACCTTGTAACTCATTCCTACGGCTTGCAACATATTCCTATGCGCTTCCAATGCATTGCTATGAGCTTTGAATATATTTATACAACTTTCAAATGCATTCCTATAAGTTTCCAACACATTCCTATGTTTTTCCAAGACCTTCCTACCAACTTCCAATGCATTCCTACGAGCTACCAAGCCATTTGTATGGGATTGCAATGAGATCTTATGGGATTCCAATGATTTCCTATAGGCTTCCAACAAGCTCCTAATGGCATGCTAGACTATCCTATAGGCTTACAATACATTCCTATAGGCTTCCAAGGCATTCCTACTAGCTTGCAACTTGTTCTTCAGGCTTCAAGGCATTTCTACGGGCTTGCAATGTGTTCCTAAGGGCTTCCAAAGCATTTCTGCAGGCCTGTAAAGAGTTCCTATGGGCTTGCAATGCCTTGCTACGAGCTTCCAAGTTGTTCCAATGTAGTTGTTATACAGGCTCTAAACGTGTTCCTACATTTACAATTCACACCAAGTATTGCATTTCACTACATTCTTCATCAATGCGAGAGCTAAGATAACTATTGCCAAGAGTCATTTTACATATAGAATACATCGCAACACATTTAGGGCATGGGAGCATATGTTTGAATCATAGGTGCTGTTTGCACTAGGCTTATTTTGTCTAGCAACAATAGCAGGCATTGACCAGCAAAGCCCGAGTTGGCGTCACCCCACCAAGGGGGTCTAAGTTACCTCTCTCCCTAGGTTTGAATTTTAAGAGTTTGTGGGTCATTTTGTTGTGCAAGGTTTCAACAATAATCCTTCCACAAGTTCACCTATGGAAATCTTATTACAACTTCTTCTTCCTCTAAATGATAAGGTTCAGTGGACTTCTTAGGATGTTGTAGGCAGTGAATTGCCCTTGTCGATAAAATCCTAAAACTTCACAAGCCCATTTAATTACTAGGAGCGACGAGCAATGTGTACAAAGGGTAGGGATGTAGTCAGTGCAAGCTGACGACTTGTGCTTCCTAGGAATTCCTCGTTGGAGACTAATAATTACAATGATCTATCTTCATCACGACGAAATTTTAAAGATTACCCAAGCCTGTCAACCAAGGCTGTAAACTTCTTGCATACATTAGTGTAGAGCGCATGCAGTCCAAAACATCAAAGGGCATCATAGACCTATTATTGCCTTAAACTTCCTTTTCCTAAGCGACTCTAAGAAGATAGTTGCGGAGGGTCACCTCCACATAGCTAGATATCAGATTGAGGTCTCATTCGTTAACAAAAATAACCAGACAAATCGCTCCACCAACTAAGAAGAGCCACGCATCACCACCACCACCACTTATAGAATAAAAAAGAGCTCTCAATCTGTCAATCCCTACTATGTATAGACCTGGTGTGTTTTTCCATGTTGAGTCAAATTAAGTTGCAAGCTCCACTTCTAGTGGTACCCTTTCATCAATTCCTTTAAGTTTTAGCCTTGCGGCCATACTTCCTCCCAAACCCAAAGACTTTGAGTTATCATAAGGTGTTCGCGGAGTTCAATTAGCAACATCCGTTGATCCCTAGTTGACATCGTTTATGGTTGAGACTACGACATTAATAAAAATGTCATTGGCAAATGCATTCGTAGTTTTTCATCTTTTATAAATTCAAGAATTTCACGTCAAACTATAAAACGCGAATGCCCCTATCTGGCCCTATTAATCATAACTCTGATCCCCAAGACCAGCAGACTATGTAATAACCATACCTATTTCAGCTTTGATTTTTATATTTATATTTATTTTCTTCATTTTTTTATTTTTACATTTATTGTTTATTTTTTCTTTTGGCAAAAGTTTTAATGTCTATACTAAATTTTGGGGTTGTCGAAAATGTATGTTTGCATTCCTGGCATAATTGACTACTGGTCAAAGTCAAAAGTCAATTTTGATCAAAGTTAAAGTTTGACCACCATGTCATCATGCCACAACATCGCCACATCATTACCTAGACTTATGAAGGTTTATCTATACACTCGGCAAGTGTTTGAAGTGCCTAACCTGTATTTTGATTGTGGTTTGAAAAGCAGTCCAAAAACCAGTCTAAAAAGCAATGTAATTATACCTCCTTTTTCAAAGCCTATTATTTTCTTAAATAAAACCAATCAACTTTTAAATAACATGGCTGGCCAATTTAAGGTATTCTAGTACCTTCTTCTTCATTTTCAAGAGAGAAAAAAGGGTTTGTGATGCCGTATATCATTACAGGAAGCTTGGTTCGAGTGATTGAACTGTTTTCAAGTGTGTTTCAAGCAAGTTAGCAAGGGAAGAGAGGTAGGTTTCCAAACCTTTTGATTTTCATTATATGTGTTTTTCGGTTTGAATCCAAGTAGATCAATGTGAAGCTAGGTGTTTTCTTGTTTGATTTGTGTTTGAATCATATGATTTGGACTTGATTTGGTTTATAGCAAAGATTCTAAATTTCTAAAATTAGGGTTTTATTTCTGTACATTATATGTTAAATTTTAATGAATTTATGTATTAAATTGCTAACTAGCATGTTGATCTTGCACCCTCAAGAAATTTCATGATTTGATGTGAAATTGTAGTAGAAATGAACCTTGAAAGTTTCGGCCATTAGGGGATACATTTGTCATTTTGAATTTTATCAGGATAATTTGGTCTTTTCATATATATGTGTAATTTTGGGAAAAATTGTAAAATTTAATTATAAGGTAGTTACTATAATGGTGTGTATGGTTTTACAGAATAATTTAAGCTTATATTTTGTGTAGAAATGCATGAGTATGTTTATATATATTATAGATATGTTGATTAATTAAATATGTGTGGACAATGTTTTATATAAACATGTGTGTGGGAGTATAAGGTGGATATGTGTTAGTATATATTTATATGTATATATAAATATATACATATTTACATATAAATATTTATATGTACATATATGTGCTTGTATGTATACAGGCATGATGTACTATGCGACGTCACTCAGTACATCATATGCAACACACGGAAAAAACTAATGCTAGCGTTAGTTTATATTTTTACACACTATTTTTTTCCCTTCGTATTTTTCCTTTTCTTTTCTGTCTTTCCTCGTTTAGTCGATGCCAGAGCTTATTACCATGCCATTTCACTGATTTCATCCAAATCGACGCCACAAACAAGAAGCAAAAAACTCTTTTTCTCTTCCATCATTGTCGACGTCGCACGGGTAAGAATGAATTTTTTTTTTAGGAAAGTTTGTGCTTTCCTCATTCTTCAGTCGAAATACCTATGGGTTTTGAAAAAAATTTTGTCACTGTGTTATGGTAAAAAAAATTATAGCTATCTCGCAATAGTTCAAGGAGGATTTGAGGTTTGCAGCTCACACCTAGCCTTGGGTATTTGAGGATAGCACTTGGGTTCCCCCTTTCAAACCCAATCAACTAACTAGCTTTATATATACAGACTTCACAAGGTAGTTAAGTTTTATATATACTAGCTTTCATAAGTTTTACATGCACTTATTATCAAAACTAATAGTAGAGTTAGAGGATGGAGTCCTATAATTTTCTTTTCTATTGTTGCTGAAGTAAGAAGTTCAATTAATTTAATCTCTACAAACAAATAATGTTGTTAGAGCTCAGATAGTAAGGTTGAAGTTCATATGATTGTTTCAGAGTGGATCGAGAATTTTACAGGCGCCTGTGATGGCGCCTGAGTTGATTGGGATTTTTCTACTCCTTGAATTATCCAAGGAGTAGAGGAGAGCATACAACATACATTTCCTTTTCTTTCATTTTTTTTTGTGCAAGTGAGAAGATTTGAAGAGTTTCTTCTTCTTCCCTTCCGAGAACTAACCAGGGAGCATTCTTTCTCTTCGCTTCCGAGTACGAACCAGATCGGCTCCCCCGACGAACCAAGCAAGTAGCTCAATCTTTTTTAATTCCAAAATAATTTGATTTTTTTTTAATTTTTGGTAAAATTGTTTAACAATTCTTAGCTGAATTTTTCAAATTTTCATGTTTGTGTTTGGTGTTTGTGATTTACATTTCGATGAATCAATTGGATAGATGACTTTTTTAATCTTGGTGTTTGTATAAGTTTTGCTTATTGATAATTTTAGGTAGATGGTGCTAATGAAACAATATCAAAATTAAAAATGCTAGTCATGACCTTGTCGCGTTTAAATGTGTTTTATGCATTTGACATGTATTCTGTTTAGATTGCCTATCCATCTGAAACTTGAAAGCCTTTATGAATCATAATTTTTTTTTTCGTTATTTTAATCCTTTAAAAGTTTTTTTGCCTTGTTAAACTCTAAATTGAATGTAAGCACTACAAATTGGATTCCTTGAACCAGTGATCTTATTATCTATAGATTTGTGAAAAACAAATAGGAGTCAAGAAATTATTGCCGCAAGAAAAATAAAATTTTTTTGACAGTCATAGTCAAATTGATTGACTGCTTTATATATAAATTTTACACTGTGAATTGCTTAACTACTTTATATGTAAATTCTTTACCCTATTTTATATTGTGTTACATTAATATACATTCTCCTTTTGTATATTTTTGGAGAAAAAATGTCATCATCCAGTATAACTGATATTTTATTCCAACAAAGAGGTAAGTATGGCACATATATGAAGCCAATGATATCTCATTCAGAAAAAATCTAATAATATTAAGGTTTGTATTGAATAACTGATTGATTATTTGGCTACTTTATCGGATGATGGTATGTATTGTGGATACTTTATATCGGATGATCATATGCAACATATTAGAACAAACGGGGATGAAACCAGTTTACTCCGAGAGTTGAATTTCAAAGTAAATGCTATACTCAAACTTTCAATTTAGAAGTAACAAGAAGACAAGCAAAGAGCTATCAGGCGAAGAGACTGATGCGTGGGTGTAAGAGGTCGTCCAAGAACCCAGCAAAGAAAATTCAAAAACTCCCAAGACTAACAAGGTTAGAACAAGGATCAGGAATCTTGGCTCTTTTCTTAAGAAAGAAAGAACCAAAGATATCAAAGGAAAATTGTGACCCTTTACTTAGGAAAATAAGAACTAGCAATATTGAGATACACAATAAGAAATTAACTCTTGAATGCTCTGAGATAATTGACAAAAACCAAGAACTTTTTGTTGATTAAATTCTCAATAACAATTGTCTAATTTTCGTTCATACTAAGGGGGCCTATTTATAGGCTTCCCAAAACCCCAAGTCTAAAACAATAAAAAGACATAAAACAATTAGGAAACCTACAGCAAATAGGAAACTTAAATAAAAGGTCACATGTTAGTCACATGACCAATTAAAAACCAATAAAATTAAAGCACTTGTCATGTGTCCAAACTAATTAAATAAAGACACTTGTCAATAGACTACTGAACTAAGACCATGCCAACTTCAATCTTCAATCTTCAATCTTCATGGATAACGATGATCATGCATGCATACACAATTTGACCAGTTCCCTTGCACATCTCTCTTTATATGGAATCTTCTTCAAAGCCTTCCAAACAAGTGGATTTGACCAACCCAAGAAGGGTTTCCTTGAACTTTTTTGCACGAGCTCTTGTGATAGGTCCTTGAGGCATTTGAAGTAGATCCTGCGCTTGAACTATCACATCATTCCCCCTCTACTAAAATAGATTCGACCTCAAATCGTTTTCTACATCAAAAAGAGAAAGATCAGAAATATTAAATGTAGCACTGACATTATACTCACCAAGGAGGCCAATCTTGTAACTTAAATACGCTATTGGAGCTAGATTATCGCAGCTTTTGGCACCAAAGTTGCCCTCGAATAGATCCTCATTAAGGGATGTAGATTGTACTCATTCCAATTACCAAACTTATAGTGCTCGGTATTGTTATTTATTGTCGTCACCTCACCATGTCAAGATTGGATACTTTGCATGCCTACTGGCTTTCTTGGATGTGGTAGCCGTTTCTCTGGTTCCCTCTCCAGAATCAAACCCTGATTCCCTGTCACCGGACACTATCCAACCATTGAAAGCTAGTAGGAAAAAAATTTGAATGATGCGTTACTCGCATTAACGTCGTACGATCCATCAAGTTATCATGAGTTATCAAAGTAACAGATAGATCTCGCGTCACCCTATATCTAATCAATATGTCCCATCTAGAAGTCGTGGTTGCTTGCAAGTACTAGCTTTAGAATTACTACTGTTATTCGAGTAGAAGGTACCACCAAACAAACTATAACTGATTTAATGAGCCATTCGCAATTTCACAGTCTGAATTATCTTAATCTTTGATACAAGCATATGACTGTTGGCAGGATCAACCAGGAAGCATTCCTTTGAAATTTTGATGCTGATTGTGCCCAAGTACATGAGGACCATGGTAGGCACAAAATAATTTTTGATGATCGCCAGGACGCATGTGTTACTTTGATGTCCTCCTCATGCACATGGAGAGCACAAGGAGGAGAAGGGTATCATTGGCAACTGATTCTGTCACGTAAGGTATGCCACAAAAGAACCCAAGACACTTGAAAGACACATAGTCCTCGTAATAAAACGCTAAGAGGTAGCTGAGTATAAATGCCTAAAGTATAGGGCTTACCAACACCCGCAACCGTACCATAACTCATACACCATCATATACAACCAAACCCAACACCAGCCAAGAACTTGCAACCAAATCGACAACGTGGTTAACCAAACATGTGAACAAATCAATTGAAGCCAAGCCAGCACTACTAAGTTTGAAACTTGTAACGATCGCGTCACCGATACTCCAAACCTATTGGCTAAAGATTGAAGACACATCCCCACTCAAAGGCAACCACTGATTTTGCATGTCTAGGTAACAAAATTATGCCTTGGGTAGGGCAATGGCAACTGACTCTAGATTACACCCGGATGGTATGCGAAAAATTAACACAAATACATTGTGCATTTCTACTAAAAGGTGTCTTTGTTGCCTTCCAAGAGCTCTCATGTTCACTATCACCAATGTCAACAGCATGACCCGGCCTAATAGGAAGTAACACCTAGTAGCCAACCAACGCTTCCATTCAATCGAGAGGCTACACCACAGGCATCGTCATGCATTAGAACAGAAAATTAAACCTAGGCGATGAAAAATGCCACAACATACAATCCGTAGGTTGCCTAAAAGAGAGAACGAGCTTCAAAGTAAAGCCCTCAAGATCACAATCAAGACTGCACCGTCAAGAACCTATAAGTTTAAAATGGAACGCAAATCCCGCTCAGACACAACCATTGATTTGCATGTCTGGGCATACGAAGTCACACCTACCAACAAAACCAACACATCCATTCAATCAGAGAGGCCAAAATGATGAGCATTACCGAGCATTATAATGGGATTTTAAAGTTAGGTGACCTTTGATTCCACAACAAACAACGCCTAGGATGCCCAAGAACAAAAACGAGTTTCCAAAGCCAATCCCACAAGTACTCAATGTCCTAAGAGCCATTGCTAGCTAGGATGTAAAATTATGTCCAGTATCACATTCACACCTAAGGGCTTCATTGGGAAGTATGTCTTAGAAGAAATGCGTGTTGCATGCCAGACACCAAAGACCAAACATAGGGTGCCTCTTGAAGGGCACCCCAGGATAATCCCCTACATCAAACAAGCAATGTAGCACCGCCGTCACAACTAGCATCCCCTTGTTACCCCAAGCACGTATAAGACCCCAATGCCAAACCCACACCCTATATCATGGTCGGTTACTTGTGCCATCCTCTGGTCAATTGTTGCCAACTATCATTGCATGAGGATCCCACAGCAATGCAACTCCTTTTGGGAAAATTCCTCCCCCCTCCACTGCAACTATTTTTGGAATTCTATGGGACCCGGGGTTGAGATGCCTAGGCAGGCAACTCCCCCCTCCACTGCCCATCCTAAAGAATTTAATTAACATTGACTTTGTGACAGAATGAAACATTACATTACGTGAGGAGACATAAGATGTTTTTTTAACAAATACATGGAATTGTGATGCAATTTTTTATAGGAATGTTTAGAATAATGTATCATAGGTTGTGTAAAAATTTCAAAACTTTTGGAGATGTGAAAATATTCATTTAAAGTTTTTATTTGTATAAAATATAAAAAATTTAAAGCATGGGAAGTTGGTTTTGATTGTTATGAATGCTATTATATGCCAAAAGTGATATTTAGGAACCTTATTGTGCGAGAAATATCTTTAGCATGGAGAAGTTGGAATGCATAGGCACCGTGGTAGGGTGCTAAAGCACAATTGCAACCAAGTGCATAGGAAGTTGATTTTCATTGTTGGGAATGCTATTATATGCCAAAAGTGATATTTGGGAGCCTTATTATGTAGGACAAAATGTGTTTGGTATGGACGAGTTGGAACACATGGGCATATGGTGGGCATGTGTGGACACCGCGATTGAGGGCCATGACACATGTGCAGCCAAGTGTATGGGAAGTCAATTTTCATTTTTGGGAATTCTATTATATGGCCAAATTGATATTTGGGAGCCTTATGATACAGGGAAAAATGTGTTTGGCACATACAAGTTGGAACACATGGGTATGCACTGCAACCGTGGTGGGGGGCTAAGTGTGGCCAGTTGTGGCAAGGCACAAGGGCACAGTGCGTGTCACAAGGCATCTATGAACCTCACTTGGACAAAATTGGTGGTTTAGAGGAATGCCATGGTCGCCCACTAGTAAGCCATGACCACCCACTAGTGCCCACTTGGGTGACACAAGTGGCCAACCATGGCAGCACCCAGCCGCTCAAACTAGGCCTACCTTGGTTTCCCAGCGCCCACGACATAGGCGTGCTATGGGCTCCCAGAACACGAGTTAATGGCAAGCTCACCCTTTGAACATGCATCAGTTGCATGCTATAGGCAACCCAGTGCCCATGTGTGGTCGCACTTGGCAAGCCACAGTGATACTCATATGTGCCAATCAAACTTGTATGCCAACATCAATCAAACCCATGCAAATCTAGTCACAATTGCCTGCCATGCACCAAAACACACAACCACACCATTGTCAAGACTTTGTTCCCACGAGGGAATGCACCCATCATATATAGGCACACAACACCCCAACTCATGCCTTAGGCACCATAAAAAATTAAGAGGGCTAATAAGGGGACGTGATAGAATTCACCAACCATAGCATAACAATGTACTTTGCGCATTGGACAGCACTTTGTGAGCCTTCTTTCAAGACATGATAAAATTGGCCAAGTGTAGTGTCCTCCCTCACATACAAGTCTTCTGTTATCTTGTTCAGGAGAAGACTTCGTAAATGTCCAATGTACGAGAACAAAAAAATAGAACATTGAGCACCTAAGTGTCCATTTGTGACCTCGTGTTGGGAAGGCCTTCAAAAATTAAAGGGTGAGGGACAAATCAATGCAACTCAAGGCTAAATCTGAGTAGATCGTGACAGCAAGGTCACCTTCCCACTTGTAATACCCCATCACGTATTTAAGTTATCTGTAAAGCATTCTACCTAACATTCAATCGGAATTATACTTCAAATATGCCTGTGTGGTATGTCCACCTCACAAACTTGATTAACGACATATAGCTTTTGGGGTCCGAAAACCCATACTATAAGTTGGCAAATAGGTGGTGGGTGCATGCATCACTTTTAACTCGGATTCTAACTTAGAGGCATTCTGTCATAATCCAGTGCAACGTTACTTCGACCCACTGACTTTTCAACTAAGCGTAATGACCAATTGTATGAATCAATGGTTCCTCTCGTACTTAGTTTAATTACTATTACAACACTATCATAAGTAAGGTAAAACTAACCTCTCTCACAATAGTCTAAACCTAACTTAAGTTCCCTATTGGTTGGTGAACAATCCAACACTTGATAAATTCTACTTCATAATGATAAGAAGAGCCGACATCGAAGGATCAAAATGTAAAGTTACTATGAATGCTTGGCTACCACAAGCCAATTATCTCTGTGGTAATTTTTCTGACACCTTTAACTTTAAATTATGAAGTTTTAAAGGATTGCTAGGCCACACTTTCACTATTCATATTCATATTGGAAATCAAAATCAAATGAACTTTTACCCTTTTATTTCAAACAAGATTTTTGTTCCCATTGAGCTCATCTTAGGATCCTACGCTATCTTTTAATAGATATGCTGCCTAGCCAAACTCCTCACTTGACAATGTCTTCTATGTGGATCAGCCCGCCAAGGCGGGCCTTTATTCCAAAATAAAGGGCAGTACCCCACCTCCGATTCATGAAATAAGTAAAATAATATTAGAAGTTGTGTATGTCACTTTTACTATTTTAGGTATGCTTAGAATAATGTATTTCATGTTGTGTAAAATTTTCAAAATTTTAGAGATGCAAAATTTTTTTTTTAATTTTTTATTTAAAAAAGTAAAAAATGTATAGGAAGTTGGTTTTGATTGTTAGGAATGTTCTTATATATTCAACATGATTTTAAGGAAGCTTATTGTGCAGGGCAAAATTTGTTTGATTTGGTGAAGTTGATATATGAGTGCATGTGATAGCATGGTGGTGGGATGCAAAGGCATATGTGAAGTTGGTTTGTATTGTTAGAAATGCTCTTATATACCCAAAGTGATATTTGAGAACCTTATTGTATGGGAAGAAATGTGTTTGGCACAAACAAGTTGGAACGTGTGGGTACACGGTGGCACGCATGGACACCGTGGTGGGAGGCCAAGGTACATGTGTGACCAAGTGCATAAGAAATTGGTTTTAATTGTTGGGAATGAACTTATATACCAAAAAATAATATTTGGGAGCCTCATTGTGTGGGGCAAAATGTGTTTGGTACGAATAAGTTGAAACGCGTGGGCATGTGGTGGTATGCGTAAACATCGTGGTGGTCTTAGCCAGTGGAAAGAACGTCTTAAAAAATTTCCCCTCCATGCCTTCCCTTGTAGTGATTGTAACTGCAGACAAACAAAATAGCCAAGCTTTTGCCTTGTCTCGAATCTTAATTTCAAGGTATCCATTAGTAATGCCATGATATTTAGACATATCACAAATTTTTAGAAATTAAAAGACATGTAAATTAGGGTCTTCAAAAGGCAAACCACAAAGAGGTATACTATTTAACATAGTCATGGTAGTGTTCTTAATGTCAAAGTTTTGAGCTTGAATTGGTAGCCTCCGAATGTCAAGACAAGTCTCCAACTTTCTTGTTAGCGACATACTCACAAATAGGCAAGTTCTCTTGCACTACTTAATTAATCATTAATTCTTTTTATTTTGAAGGTTCAGGGTCCTTAATTTCCTTAGCAACTGCCAACTCCCTAGCAATTACAAACTCTTGTACTTTCAATTAATTTCCTTAATTTTTTTGTTTGCCTCCACTTGTTTGTTAACACTCATAATGTAATGCCTCTTGTAAAATAAGACCATTTTTTTCTTCCCTCTTTACTTCGGATCCATTCACTAATTATTGATAATGCTAGTTTCGTAAAAATAATAGTACGAATTTCATAATTCAACATACTAATAATAATATTTCAAAATCTTAACCCACATGCAAAGATAACTTAACCAAAATATCTTGGTCTCATTAACAGAGTAAATGAAATAAAACTATAGCATAGCGGAACCAGAATATCTTATTAACTTGGATCATACAGATCAACATAGCCGAATACCACCTTACAGTCCCCCACACACAATGTGGAATGCTTATATTTTTTCATGAATCAATGCATACTTGTTTACTTTCAAATGGTTCTTGCATAATTCAAACCAAAACTCCTTAATTTGGTTTGAAAACAAAACCATTATTGTAAGATTTTCATACACATATCCATAGGAGTTATTAACCATCGGTAATCCATATAAACATCCCACGAATAGCTGAGCAGCATATCCCAATAGACTTCAAACCAAAAAGAGGCATATAAGCATAAGTAGGGCATTAAGGGACAACTTGCATCCTAGTCATGTAAGCATAACTTCGGCCAAAGACCATTAGCTATGCCCTCATTGTGATCCTCAATGAGTCCTCCTACATACACAAATCCGTCTACATGTATCCTTGTAAACCTTACAAACATGGTAGGATAAATCAAACCAAGCCTTCTCTTGTGCGGTTCCATACATATGTACAAAAGCTCCATATTAAACTTGTCAAATTTGCCTACAAGGTATTTCCTTCAAAAATACTTTTTACTTTTCAATTAATCTTGAAGATGTGTATTTCTTGTAAAACTGAATTTAAATTCATGTTGAATGCACATGCTCATGCTTCCACACTTACGATTATGCATACTTGTTTCGTAAACTAAGAAAACTTAGCATACATGCATTCATAAATTTGTCATAAACAAAACATGTATTTAATGGAAAAATATCATTAGAAACTCCCTCAGAAATTTCAACTATTAATAATATCAAATAACAATCTCCATATCATCCACGCATCTCACAATTCCATTCAATTCTACATTTTCCAACTAAAATATTTTGCAAAAAGAAAATGTTCATGTATAACATGCATATAATCATCCAGAAAATTTCAGTAATATAATATAAATTCCAGCTCAATCAAAACATGATTATTCTATGAATTGACAAATCTAACATGCCCAGAATTTTTCAGCAAAAAGTATTCCTTCACACTTTGATTTAAAACACATGTATAGTAAAGAAAATTATGATTTTTTTGATAATTCAATTTAAAACTATAAAAAATCATTCATTACCAAACATAATCAGTCTTGATTTTAAGATGAAATTTAAATAAAATTCAATCTTGTCACATACATGAGGATCAGTCATAAGAAGAGATTTGGGGCAATGTATATCTTATAAAAATTAAAACTTTCCTTGCAAATCCATGCATTTTCGTAAAACAATAAAAACCCATTCTTAGATTAAAGCTCCAGCGCATACAAATCTATATTTTCATGCATAAATTCTCAAATCAATCCATAAAAATTTTAGAGAAGAAGAGAAATTTAAAACAAATAAGAACAAACAACACATAATTGTAAAACTTGCCTTGAATCTTCAAAAACCTTGAAAAATCCTTGCTTGATCATACAAACTTTCTCTGAATATTTTTTTTCTAAGAAATTGTAGCAAAAAGAGAAGAGGAGAATGTAGAAAAATCTCCCTCTCTGCAACCTCTTAATTATATACAAAAAGCCTAATCAACACTTGCCAAATTTAGTTTTCTTAGCTTCAACTTTTACTAACCTTATTTCAAATAAGGAAAATATCAACCTCTTAATTGATAAATAATACCAATTAAAATCACAAATTCAAACATCAATTACATACATAAATGAGTGTCAATCATAAAGACACACAGATACACATACGTACTGGTACAAATCAAATTGTACACATTTTCACATACATAACCACACTTAAACTCGCTGCACAGTTTGGCAGCGTGTGAGGCGCTTGACTATGAGCCTGACACGCACGTGTTGTGGAAATGCCAAGCTTCGAACAATGTCAGGTGTCTATTATTGACACCCATGGGTTTGCTTGTCAAATCCTGTCCAATTTTCGTTCGTGTCTTCACTCTTACGACGCATGTTAGGCCCAATGTCAGGCACCTAACATTGCACCTAACTTTTAACCTTAATGCATATAGTATCTCTTAAAACATAAAACACAAAAGTTTTAGATATTTTTCTCCCTGTTCCATAGCATTTTGAATCATCTTTCTAATTAGCTTCATTTTACACTTAACTCCTCCATGTGCATTCTTGCGCCTGACATAGAACCTGTAATTCTCAGACTTCGTGTCCTCATAGTGCTTCTTAAATTCGTACGTATACATTCATGCTCATATACACAAGTGAAAAATTCACAACTAAATACATCATCATATAAATTTTAGGAGGCAGTTATTACACATAAACTACAAAGAAAACAAAATGGTAAATTGTAACACCCCCTTACCCAAGCCTAAGTTCCTAAGCAAGATGTAATTATCATATTTTTTTTCTTTTAAATTTGATTTGCTTAAAACATCTTTGGACAAAGTCACAATAAAACCAAAAACTTTCCTTTACTTTTTGAGATCGTTTTATAAACCACATCATAAATAGTAATACTATAAAATAAATAAAAGTATACACATCCACACCATAAAAGAAAATAGTATTTAAGATACATAATATCTTTGCCCCAAAATTCCAAATCAAATGCAAAAGAATATAGTACCATGTTACTATGAAGCTTTGGACTTTCCTTCTACATAGGACAAACAACTGTAAGTGAAAAATACTCAGTAGACAACTCATATGCATATGTCAATGCTATGCCATATAGTGTACAACCATACACCTCAATTTATTATTTTTCCTTCTGTATTTTGTAACTAGATATCTCATTCCCTTTTTGTGTTTTGTACGGCCACCGTTCGGGACCATGCACCTTCACTTGTGCAACCATTTTTGAAAATCACAAACCCTCAGGAAAAAATCCATCATTTCACATAAAATAATACATCTCATGAATTGCTCTATGCAAATGAATGCTCATGCCACAATACACAAATACAACCAAGTAACACAATAAAACGCATAATTATCAAACCATCTCATCCGACAACCGTAATTATCGAAATGCCCCTACTCAAACCAACGATTTTAAATTGCCAAACACACTGATATAATTATCGAAATGTCACTTGTCACCTCGATAATTACCAAGATAACCCTTAAGTACATAAAAAATTACTAATATACCCCTCAATGGATAATTGGCTAATTATCATCTTACCCTCGGTTAATTAACCGTCAAATAATAATTATCTAACCAGACATATACATAGAACCACTTCAGTATATATATACATATCTGTCCATATACATATTTATAAACATAATTATAAACACATATATACACTAATACATATACAAATATACAGTCATATACGCATATATATACACAAATATATATTTACACACCCATATATATATAAACATATACATGCACACAAATACAATTTATACGCATTATATATACATACACCAATACATAAGTATACCTATATGTATATAATAAATTAATACTCATTTTTATACATAAATGATTATTTATATACATGCACTTGTACAAAATATATACATAATCTACATGCATTTTGTAAAATATAATTATAATTATAACTATACAAATAAATGTACAAATAAATATATTAATAAGAATATAATTAATTGAAATTGAATATATATATATATATAAATTAATAAAGAAATAAATAATTTAATATTTATGTCTATAATAAAATACATGGAAATTGAGAAAGACTACAATACCCCTCCAAATTTTAATATTTTCAATCCTACCCCTCATAAAAAATGACTAAAATACCCCTAACAATTTCAAAAATTCCAATTAAGTCCCAATGTTTTAAATGACCAAAATGCCTTTCTCATTTTTAAAAATTTCATTTATGTCCCTCACATGCAAAAGATCAAAATGCCCTTAGGCATTTTCAAAAATTTTATTTGTATCCCTTACATGCAAAATGACCAATTTACCTTGAAATTTTTAAAAATATTCAAAATACCCTTTACATGTAAAGTTTAGGCAAAAACCTAGAATTTTTCAACTTTGTACAAGGTAAAAAGGAGAATCTGTGATCTTGTAGTATGTAGTAGATCTTGTTATATATGTGTATTATGTAGTGCTTCATGGCTATTAAAAGTAAAACTATGAGATTGAGACCCTAGTGCCCGTTTGGTATTGCTATGATGATTGACATGTATTATTAGAATTGTTTGGCTAATTTTCTAATATTCTTTTTTGACTAATTACTTGTTGTATGTAATAGACTTTGTTTGGCCATCTGCATTTGCTAAGTTTATTATATTTTCATGACTATTCAAAAGAAAACTTGGGTGTGGAGTGTGCACATTCCACATTGGGTATATATGGTCTGTTTCACTCTCGACAAAAATTGGTTAGCTTTTGATTTTTATAATTCAATACTTGTATCCCATTTTTGGCTTCCAACAGTTGACAAGAGGAAAAATTATGTGGAATTAATTTATTTCTTCATAAAACCTTATGTATATACGACAGGTATGGAATCCCTAAAGAATTTAGTAGGGCAATTCATATAAACCGTTGATAAAAAAGTGAATACATTGAAAAGAAAGTTGGAACAGCTGAAAAGCAGGGAGCATGATGTTTAGTATTTCCTAAAATCAGGTGCTTGGTAACCTTCTAATTGGCTGGCTTTCTTGAGGCCTCCAAATTGAAGATTAATATGGTAGATTTGATTATACTAGCCAGGAATGCTTATTTTGGGTCCAGAGGATTGGGTGGGATTTCACATGAGTTTCAGGGTTGCATGAATCCCATTTGAGTTTGATTATCAAAATTCATTATTATGTAATATAGTTGGCTAAACCATCTGACCCACACTGTTTTATCCTGGAAGTTGAGTGATAGATCTGATTGTCGTTGATTGTTTTTTGTTCATTTTGTAGATTGAGATATTACTGGGGAAATCAGAGAAATTTGATGAGCTAATGGTTGCTGCTGTAGAAGAAGCCCTAGATTATGAGCAGGGTTGAATTTGTTTCTATCCTGAAGTTTAGCTGGTTGGTGAACTTGAGTTCCTTTATGTCAAGTTTAGGATGGTTTTCATATTAGGTCTTCTGTGTTGATGTTTACCACTTTTGGTCATCTTTCTATGAATTTTTGTATAATTCATTCTTGTTTACTAGTAGAAATATTCAAATTTGTTGTAGATGTTCATTCCAGAATGTGTATGAATTTGTTGTAGATGTTCAAGACAAATAATGTCTTTATGATTTTCAGTGGGGCGACAATAATGTCTAGATTTTTTTGCTTAATTTTAATTGATATTTAAAAAAATTATTAAAAAATTTGTCAGAAAAAATATAAAAAAAATTAAATTAAATTGTATAATACAAATATGTATATAATATAATGCAATAATATCCTTATGGTTAAATTATTTAAATTTTATTTTTTTATATTTGTGATCAATCAATAAATTAGCATAAAAATATTATTAAGACAGTAAAATAAATTTTATTTTATATAAAATGTTAAATATTATAGAAAGTAATAATTATATCGAAAAAATAAGTGGTATACTAGTAGATATTAAATATTTTCTTGCTAAACAAGCATATACAAAATATTAATATATATTTGTTAAATTTTAATTGACATTTCAAAATAAAATATTATAATAATTTTTAAGGAAAAATATAAAAATATTTAATTAAATTATATAATATTTATATTAGTCTAAATATATATATTTAAAAATTATTTTATTATTTAAATATTAAATAATTAAATTTTTGATTTTATTCGGTGTGCACCAAATATAATATATATAATTCAGTTTCTAATCCAGTTAACACAAAACACAGAATAATATCATATCGTATCCCCTCTTTTCCCATCCCACCCTCTCCTCTCCCATCCCATCCCATTATACCATCTGTGCCAAACGGGCCCTTAGTCTCTTACAGCCTTCCCTTCACCCTAATTGCCATACCCACACACTCCTCATGCTTTATTTGACTTGGATGTCTTCTCTTAAATCCAGTGCCGCCAGCCCTTTTCTTCCTCTTCTTCGACGCCTCTGTTCCACATTCTGGCCGCCAGCATGTTACTATTCTCCTCATACATTTTCCAACTTCGGTGTCTTCTTTTGAACCCAGTGCTGCCAGCCCCTTACTTTCTCTTCTCCGGCATCTTCATTCTACACTATGGCCGCGGGTATGTGATTTACTTAATTTCATATCAAATTTCATTTTTTTCTCAGTTTATTAAGTTTAGACTTTACTACTTTAGATTGGCGATTTAGGGGTTTGCCGGTTTGATTTGTTAAATTTCATATTACAAGTCTTGTATTTTGGGTGCTCTGTAGTTTATTGGTTGGTAGGCACTAAGTATTAGGTATATAAATATAATATTAAAGAATCTACCTTGTGAATATTGTCTTTTATCACAATCAAAATTTTCAAGCAAATCACTCTTGGATACAGGAATTCAACTATGGTGTCGAATTTGTGCGCTTTTGACTTCATTTCCTGATAGAGCAATTGGATCTGTAGATGATGCATTGGGTTCACTTGAAAGAGTGATAATGGGATTTCCATCCTTAATTGTCCAATCCACTCAAGGTCTGTTTGAGCTCAAACTCATTTATTATTGTGCTGGTTAGTAATCTTCCTTCACTGTTTTCTTATTATCCTGAAACTAAGGCAGTTTGAACTTTGAACTATAAACATATGCTATATAGTATGCAACTTATCAAAATTCCAATGGTCACTGGTTCCGTCCAGGCTTTTCATATATTTACTTTTGGTATGGTGATGTAAAAGAAAAACCTTGCTTGTTCTTAATTTGAATCAATCATCTATGATCATATACTAGTATTGGTTGTTAGGTAGGAATTTCTCAGCAATGTGGAGTATACACATGGAGTAGTGACATGATTTTGATCTGGTGAGCTATCTCGCATCACAATACATTATATCAAATTATGTGCCACCTTTCATGTCTTTGATTGTTATTTACTGGTGCATTAAGTAGTTGAGGCTTTCGAGATATTTATGGGTAGCTCCGAATACAAAGATGTAAGGAACCGGTAAAGTATTAAAGTTTATTTCTTTATTTAAGATTTATTTTTTGGACCAACTTTATTGATCTGAACTCACATGTAGGTGTGATAAAAGATTAGCTTTGAATTTTAGTTTATTGGGTGAGTTTCTATTTGTCATAAATTACTGTGATGTTTTTTAAGTGTGCAGATTTCACAAATATTAGAAGCACAATACAAATGGTTACAACCAGCTGAAATATGTGAAAATTCTGAAAAATTATGAGAGGTTTTGTATTGCTCTTGAGCCTGCAAATATATATGCTTTTAAATATGCACAAATACACATGTTTTGCTTCTATAATATATACGTTATATTTTTATGTTGTTATCTTGGCTTGCCATTCATTATTGTTCAGGTAATTAACTTTTTCCTTTTGATTGGAAGGTATTGAGATATTTCGGAAAAGATCTCCAGAGCAGGAGAAATAAAAAAAGATGGAAAAACAATGAAGGAAGCTCATAAGAAGCTTAAATTAGGCACTAAAACTGATTGCCTTAGCAAGAATATATGTGTGTGTGGATGTTCGTAATTTATGTATCTTATATAAATGCAAATGGCCATACCCTTGAATTTACTACACTGAATGGTTCTAAGTACCTAGAATGTATGTATTTATTTTATCATTTATGCTTCTATTTTTATTTTTTGTATAATGCTCTCGTCCTTTCTTTGCTAGAGAGATCCTAAACTTTACGTGTATGGCTAATGAGACTTAAATATATTCGTCTAGGTTGTGATCATAGTAATTGTTCACAAAGTGCTAATTAATAACCTGCTCGAATCTATTGATAATATGTAGATTGCATTTGAGCTTGATGAGTATGTAGTTCCTTCTGACTTCTTTTTTTATTATTATTTTTTCATTTTTCTTTCTTTGATTGTCTAGGATGAGAGAAGAAGCACAAAGACTTCTTGAGGAGTCTTTTAGAACTATGGATGAACTCTGGCTGATGTTTTTTTATTCGTAGCTTACCATGGTTAGAGTCTAGGAATTGCATTCCTCTATACTCCAAAGAAACTCTCCAGAATACAACTTTGTTGAGGTTGGCAGTGCTGGACTTTAACGTTTTAGAATGTAATTTCAAATGTACTGTGTGTTAGGTTATAACAATTTTGAATTTTGATTGTTAATCAAATAATTTCATTTACATTTAATACTTTATGATGTTTAGAAGATATGTAATGTAATACTAGAAGCTAGCATATTTATGTAGATATGAAAATTTATGGAAAAAATAATAATTTGCAGTTACAAAATAGTATTAAATCAATATAAAATTTAATTACAAAATTATATCCCAAAACATGTGGTATTTTTAAAAATGCCGTAAGCATAAACACATCAAATATTAGAAAATTACTTACAAGATTAATTAAAATGCCATAATTTATGTCATTAAAAAAGTGGCATTTAAAAAAATACTATAAAAATAAATACGATATTAATCATAATGATGTAAAAACAATTTTGTGGCACTTTTATAACTATCATTCTTATGTGCCATAAAATCTTTAAGTCATTTGTAAAATTGCCATAAATATTTGGTGGCAGTTTAAAAAATGTTGTTAAAAAAAATGGCATTGGCTATTGTATATCTTAATCAAATGCCATAAAAAATGTCGTAAATTTATTTGTGGCAATTTAGTATTTTACTGTATTTTTTTCTGCCACAAAAGCCTCTTTTTTATTAGTGTAGGGAAATTAATTTGTAAAAGGTAGACTTGAAAGGCTCAAATTCAATGAAAAATTACCTAAATCATATTCTTAATAATACATTCACTTATTATTTGCAAACCAAAAGACAATCTACATAATGGAAAATAGATTATGTTCTCAAAATAATTTTTTAAAGTATCAATATGGAAATCTAACTTTAGGCATTTAAGCATAAAAAGTAAATTCTCTATCTTAAAAAAATTAATTTTCACATCAATCTGTTATCATTGGCATTTTTAAAGCATTTATTCAAAACAAAACCAATTTTTTTAAAAAAAAAATATTGAGAAATGGAAAACACAACCTAAACTCTATGCAAACTTAACCTATAAGCAACTAACATGCAAGTATTAATAGAATGCAAGAATGCAAAGTAATGTCCTCGTTGTGAAAAAAGATAGAATATAATGTGAAAATAGGATAGAAAAGGCCCTAAACTTTGTAGAACCAGCTGGAGCTGCTTGAAATATTAGTCAAATGTTTGTTTATGGAATTGCTTTTCATTGTTACATTCTCTTCACATCAACCATATATGGCCAGCTTTGTAGGAATTCTTGTACATCTTTAATTTCTTTCAAAACTCAACAACCAAATCAAAACAAATTTTAAAAACATAAAACAAAACAAAAAGAACAATAAACAAAATAAAGAAACTTGGGTTGCCTCCTAGGAAGCGCTTGTTTGTGGTCAATAGTTTGACCCCTAAACTAATCATTTTGAATCTTGAAAAGAGAGAACACACTCTTGAACACCACCCTCAAAATTGGATTTTAATCTTTGACCATTAATTTTAAATGCCTCAATACCATTTCATGTAATCTCTATGGCACCGCTAAGAAATATTTGAAAGATTTCATTCGGACCACTCCATCTAAATTTCAATTCACCTGAAAATTATCTTAACCTAGAATTAAAAAATAGTACCTTATGCCCAACATAAATTTTTTCTTAGTAATCCTCCTATCATGCCATGCCTTAGTCTTCTCTTTAAATATTTTAGCATTCTTAAAGGCACCCATCCTAAACTCATCTAACTCATTCAATTGTACATCTCCCACTTCAAGTGTTTTATAGACATTGTATGGCATTAAGTTGATGCTTGCACATAAATCACACAAAGTCATAAAATTAATGTCTAATAGTGCAAGAAATATCAAAAAGTCCCAGATCTTTAAGGTTGGGTGGAATGGTTGTGTATTGTAATCTAACACTTACTTCCTCACTTAGGGCTACTAACTCATGATTTTCCCACCTCCTTTTATTAGATTTTGATGTTGAAACTCTCAAGTGAAATGTTGAAGCTTCACTTGAGTTCTTGGTGTGGGAGGTTCTTTTTTTATTTTATTTTTTTGGTGTTCTTAAGAGAGGAGAGAGTATTGGAATGTTGAAAATGGGAAAGTCAATTCATTAAACAAACGAATGCTTTTTATAAAAGCCAAATATTATAAGGATAATTATAGAATGACAATTTAAAATTTAAATTTTAGATACATAACTAACAAGAGTAAATGAGCTAGAACTCCAAAAGAGATTGTAAAATAATTAAGGAGACAAGTAATATTGGAGGTAGTTGAGTGCAATAAATGTTGTCCATGTTCATGTCCAGTAGTTTCTAAATCCTTGTAGATAGCCTTACCAATGTCCAAATTTGCTAAAATTTTGAATATATGTTCCTTCATATGTCTTTTTAATTCTATCAAAATTTCATCTTAAAATTCCTCCATTTGGACCTTCAAATATTGACAAAACCAGATCTGCTGCAATAATAGTTTTGGACTTTTTTTTCCACTTGAACTTGAGACCAAAACATCATTATAAACCTGCTTTCAAGCTATAAAAGTAAAGCATTCAACAAGGTATTTAAATTAACCAAACATAAGAGTGTTACTGAGCTTAACCAAGCATGACAAACATGCTTAATGCATGGCAAAATTTCCACTCTTCTAATAATGTTGATATGCAATTGCTTGAAAAATTCTGGGAATTTCTTGATTTGGTTGTCTAGCTTAGCGCTTCTAGTGGATGTGGTGGTCTCTTGTTCAAAGGATTCTTTTCCATCTCCTTTTCTTGATTAGAACCTATGAGACTTTTGAATTCCCTAGCATGTGGTGGGACATATTTAGGCTCTTTTTGTTCCATGGTTGCACTTAAGTCTGTGGAAAATTAGTTTTGATGTGCAAGTTGGCCAGTTAGTCATGGATTGTATATTTTTAGTTCATGGGATGGCTGGGTTGCCTTGAGGTTATAACATGGTGGCTGTTTTGGCTTAGTTCCTTTTGTTCCACAACTTCTTCATCATCATAAGGTCTTTCCACTTGCTTCTCACTTCTTGGAACTATGGCTTGTACCGATGCCTTGGGGGTTCTTTTTGGTTTGGCTTAGCAAAGTTTCTTGATTTCTTTAGAATTGACTTGCCCATTATCCAATTTGATTCTCCAAACTCATGACGGCGGCATTCGTATTTTTGAACTCTTGTCTTGTCTCTTGCATGAAAGAAACATGAGTATTCATCATATTAGCCATAGCCTCCTCTAATTTAGACATTTTATTAGATTCATTATTATTAAAAAAAATTAGAATTAAACTCCAAATTGAAATTATAATAGTTAGGAGAAAGCTGATTATATTATGGAGCTTGATATGGTTGATTTGGTTGCAGAGATCCTTGAAAATTTTTCCATTCGATGCCTTCTCCTTGCCTTTGTTGTTTCCCGTATCCTTAGTTGTTGTTGTTTTGTAACCCTAAGAAATATGGATGATTCCTCCATCATAGATTATATGTGTTGAAGTATGGATTCTTTTGCTGTCTCCCTTAAAAACCTACAAAATTAACATCATCATAAGCTAATTGGTTAGGGGCTTGACAATCGTAGAATTATACTCATTACTTCCACATAAATCACAATTTAAATTGAAAATATAGGTGTCCTTTTGGATTGAATTTACTCCTTTATTTCCGAATTGTTCACCAATGGTCTTTATTACTTGACTTGCAATTTGTGTACTCAAGCCACTAACATTTAAGTCTTGGATTGCTTGGTTTCCATCTTAGCCACATGTCTCCTCTTATTACAGTATTGATATGTATTGATTGCCACATCTTCAATCAAGTCATAAGCCTCTTGTTGTCTCCTCATCAAGGCTCCTCTTGTGGTGGCATCTAGCATTTGTTAAGTGTCATAATCAAGGTCATTGTAAAATATTTGCACTTGACCCTAAATATATAGGTAGTCCATGGTGTGGGTATCTCCTAAATAATCCTTTAAAATGCTCTCAAGCATCAATGTCTCTTGATCCTATTGATAAAAATTATTAATATCACTCTTCAATTTGGAAATCTTGGCCAGTGAAAATAAATTGTTTAAAAAATTTTCCTCCATGCCTTCCCATGTAGTGATCGTACTTGCAGGAAAAGAAAATAGCCAAGCTTTTACCTTGTCTCAAAGAGTCAAAGGAAAAAATCTTAATTTTAAGGCATCGTCAGTAACGCCATGATATTTATACATATCACAAATTTCTAGGAATTGAGAGATATTACATTCTTTGGAAGGCAAACTACAAAATGGTATACTATTTAACATAGTCATGGTAGTGTTCTCAATCTCAAAGTTTGGAGCTTGAATTGGTGGTTCTGAATCCAAGACAAGTCTCTAAATCTTTTGATGTTGAAGTTTCGGGTTCCTTAATTTCTTTATCAACTGCCAACTCCCAAGCAATTGTAAACACTTGTTCTCTCAATGCTTCTCTCCTTAATCATTTTAATTCTCCTTCATTTGCCTTCACTTGTTTTTTAACACTCATAAACTACAAAAGCAACCAAAAAGGTAAATTAGAAAGTTAAATTGAGAAACAAAACAAATAAAATTTAATTTCTTTTTTTATTTATTTTTTTAGAAAACACAATAAAGAACACAATTTCTAACAAATTTCTGTATACAAGTAAGAAATTGAACCCCTAACATGCAATCTAAACACAGCAAAAAACAGTAATTTAAAAATCCAAATCTTTTCAAATTTAACTTTAAATCAATATATCAAATAATTCCCATCAACAGTGCCAAAATCTTTGTTGTGTGTAAATTCTTAACTCGCAAATATACTAATCAGTTTATAGTACAATAATTTGAATAAAGGGTCATCGTACCCAAGGGATTATCAGTACCAATTTTAAATTAAAATTTATACGATTTGGATTCACAAATTCAATGACTAAATATTAAATTAAACTAAATAAATTGAACAAACTATTGAGAATGGACAAGATTAATTTTAAAAAAAACTTCAGTTACAATGATTTAAAACATCCAGAACATAGAATCCACCACAATTTACTTCAGCTTAATCAAATTAGCCAAAATTTATTCTTTAGCGCATGTTAACCTCTCTTAATCACTATATTATCCAAGAGATGTTCTACAATAACCGTTCGAAATATTTAAATGACAATTAATTTAATCATCTTGAATATAAACCAATTAAACATGCAAACTCATTAAACATAAATTAAGATTAAATTTAAATTCTGCAACTTGTGTATTTTCCAATACACCAAGTCCACACAAATTAAATTTACCAAGGTGTGTATCATAGATACAAAATATTCTATATGTAAACCATAACAAGTCCATTAAAAAAAAAATCAATCCTTCCATGGATCAATTAATATTAAGATCGTCATTCATGGTTTCTAGGCCCATGACAAAAACATTAAACATAGTTATGATTTTTCAACATTAAATGCCGATAGAATAAATTCAAAACCTCATAAATCAAATATCCATAAAAAAAAATATTTTATCCAACTCTAGAATGATAAAATTAGTTCAACATAACCATTGAAATAATATTCAAAATTAGTAAACAATCAAACTCACAAATGAAAAATAAAAGAAAAGAGAATAAAAACACAATATTTTGTAGCTCTCTTGATCAAGGATAGCCGGTTGGTATTGTTGTCTTCTTCTTCCTTCAATCTCCAATTTGTTCTTTTCCAAGCTTATTTAATCTCTTCTTGTGTATCACTTCTTTGCTTCTCCCTCAGAGTTGCAAAAGAGCACTAAAAAAATTTCTAGAAGGGAGGTCTCATGGTTGGATACCAAAGCTTGTTTATATAGGTTTTAATTGACAACTAGGGCAACTTAGAATAATAAGTTACAAAACCTTCTAACTTGCTCTTGTAGGTCACTTTTTATTGTTGGCTGCATATGTGTCAATTGGGGTTTTATTGTTGCTCTTGTAGGTCACTTTTTATTGTTGGCTGCATATGTATTTACAGGTAATATGTCATGAACATAATTTATTAACCAGCCCCACCAAAGCTGCAGCACCTCATGCTCAAAAAAAAAACCCTAATTTAAATTTGTCAATGCAATGCCAATAAGTAAGCTTCCATATAACCTTTCCTAATTTGAACTTTGCACATGACTTTAATTGTGTCCATGTTTTGGATACTGAAAACTACAGAAATTTTTTTAAAAAAAATATGAAAATTAGGTTTGAATCTCTTAGATTTCCTCTTACCTGAAAGGCTTTTGAAAATTAATGAAGGTGGGACAAATCGAAGTAACACAAGGTTGAATCTTAATGGATCGTGGCAACAAGGCTACCCTACTACTTACAATACACCATTGTGTATTTAACTCGTTTGTAAAGGATTCTACTCATTGCTTAGTGGAAATTGTACTTCAAAGCGGCCAGTGCATGTCCACCTTACAGACTTGACCAATGACACGTGCCTTTAGGGGGTCTAAGGCTATTGCATGTCAGATTTTGACTTAGAGGTGCATGTGTCGCTTCTAACTTAGATTTTGACTTGAAGGTGTTCAGTCATAATTCAGTGCATGGTAGCTTCGTACTACTAGCTTTTGAGCCAAGTACCATGACTAATTGTGCTAATCAACAATTCTTTTCGCACTAATTAACTTACTATTATGATATTGTCATCAATAAGATAAAACTTACTTGTCTAATGATGATATACACCCATCTCACACTCCCTATTGGTAGGTGAACAATAGGTATCGCTAACTTGTCTCCACATAGTTAGTTAAAAGGCTGAGGTCTCGTTCGTTAATGAAAACAACTAGACAAATTCCTCCACTAATAATGAACGAGTCTACACCATCACCTTTTAAATAAAGAAAGAGCTCTCAATCTATCAATCCTTGCAATATATGGACCTGGCAAGTTTCCCATGTTGACTCAAACTAAGCCATAAGCTCCACTCCCCCCAGAACCAAAGACTTTGACTACTAGCATTAAATGCGTTCCTACAACCTTCCAACAACTTTCTAAAGCCTCCTAGCAAGTTCATACGACCTTTTAACAAATTCCTTTGGGCTTCCAATGTGTTCCTACAGGCTTCAAACTATTTTCTACAGCCTTCCAATGCATTCCTAAGGATTTCTAACAACGGCATACGACTTTCTAACAACTTTCTATGTCTTTCCAACAACTTTCTATTGCATTCCAATAACTTTCAATGGCATTCTAACAACTTCCTTCGACCTTTTAAAAACATTATAAGGCCTTCCAACAACTTCCTATGGGCTTCCAAAGCATTCCTATAGGTTTGCAATGCATTCTTACGGGATTCCAAGGCATTTCTGTGAGTTTCCAAGGCATTTCTACGAGTTTCCAAGGCATTCATACGACTTCTAATGAGTTCCTAAGGCTTGCATTGCATTTGTATGGGCTTCCGATGCATTCCTACGGGATTTCAATGCATTCCAAGGGTCTTCCAATAACTTTCTAGAGCCATCCAACAATTCTTACGGGCTTCCAATTAGTTCCTACGGGCTTTCAAAGCGTTCCTACAGGCTTCTTACAAGTTCATACAGGCTTACGATGAGTTCCTATGCACTTGCAATGCATTCCTACAAGCTTCCAACACGTTCTTATGTACTTCCAACAACTTTCTACGTCTCTTAAATAACATTTTATGGCATTATAACAACTTTCTTTAGGTTTTTTACTCATTCCTACAGGCTTCCAATGCGTTCTTAAGGATACTCAACACATTCCTATATCCTTTCAAAACTTCATATAACATTCCAATGCATTCCTATAGCCTTGCAACAACCTTTTATAGCCATCCAATAAGTTTCTACACCTTTCCAACAACATTCTTTGGCTTTCCAAAACTTCCAACGACGTTCCATTAATTTTCTATGGGCCTTCAATAACTTTCTAGGCTTCTAACATGCGCCTATGAGCTTGCAAAACATTGCCACTGGCTTCCAAAGTGTTGTTATGAGTTTTGAACAATTTTCTACATCTTTCTAATAAGTTCCTACTACCTTCCAATAACTTCCTACGGCCTTCTAATAATTTCTTACAGTATTCCAACAACTTTCTACAGCCTTCCAATGAGTTACTACACGCTTACAATGTGTTCTCTCATGATTCCAATAACTTCTCTTGGGCTTCCAACAACTTCCAATGGTCTTCCAACAACTACGACCTTCCACCAACTTTCTATGACCTTCTAACTACTTCTTATGGCCTCTAACAAGTTTATACAATGTTACACCAACTTTTTTTTGGCCTTCTAACAACTTTATACTTTTCTTCGACTATATTTCACGGGTTTGTAATGCATTCCTATGAGTTTCCATTAGCTTCCTACATCATTCCAATAACTTCCTATGCCCTTCCACTGACTTTCTTTGGGCTTCCAACAGCTTCCTATGACCTACCAATGCATTCTTATAGCCTTTCAACAACTTCTACACCATTCATAAAACTTCCTATGGGCTTCAACGTGTTTCTATGGACTACTAACATATTTTTATGTGCTACAAAGGAGTTCATACAGGCTTCTAAGTCATTTTTAAGGGGTTCCAATAACATACTACGGTCTTTCAACAACTTATTGCTTTCCAATAAATTCCTACGAGCTTCCAAGGCCTTCCAATAACTTCCTATGGCCATCAAACATTCTCATACAACCTTCCATCGACTTCCTAAGTCCTTCTAATGCCTTCCAACAATATCCTATGTCATTCCTATAATTACTAAAACTTCTTATAGGATTCTCACTTGTTTCTATGGGCTTCCAATAACATCCTACTACCTTTCAACGACTTTCTATGACTTTCCAACAACTTTCTAAGGCCTTCCAATACTTTTTTATGGTCTTTCAACGTGTTGGTCTAGCCTTTCCACAAAAACATCTTACGACTTTCCAACAACTTTCTACGATCTTCCAACGCATTCCTATAGCCTTCAAACAACATCTTATGATATTCTAACAACATCCTATAGCCTTTAAACAACATCCTATGACCTTTCAACAACTCTTACGGCCTTCCAATAACTTCCTTAAGCTTTCCAATGCATTTCTACTAGCTTTTAGTGCATTCCTATGCCTTCCCATGTGTTCCTAGGGCCTTCAAATAACTTTCTATGGCTTTTCAACAAATTCCTATGCCCTTGTAACAACTTCCTACAATCTTTCATCAACTTCCTACAAGCAGCCAACACATTTCTACGCACTTATAAGATGTTTATAAAGGCTTCTAGGGTGTTCCGAAGGGCATCCAATGCATTCATACATGCTTGCAATGCGTTCCTACGAGCTTCTATCTCATTCCTATGGACTTCTAAAGCATTTCTACAAGCTTTAAATGACTTCTTATGCGCTTGTAATATGTTCTTATGGGCTAACAAGGAGGTCTCACTGGCTTCGAAAAATATTTCATAGCCTTCCAATAACTTCCTAGGGGCTACCAACTCGTCCTTATGGATTTCAAATGCATTCCTATGACCTTTTATTAATTTTCTATGGCCTTCTAATAATTTTCTACGATCTTCCAATAACTTCTTATAACCTTCTCACAATTTTTTACGACCTTCCCACAAATTCTTAAGGCCTTTCAACAACTTCTGACAACATTACACCATATTTTACAGCCTTCTATTAACATCCTATACCTTTCCAAAAACTTCCTACTTACTTCAACCACATTTCATGGGCATGCAATGTATTTCATAGCCTTCCAACAACTTTGTAAGGACTTCCAATGCATTCCTACTGGCTTCAAAAAAAACTTCCTATAACCTTTTAACAATTTTCTATAACCTTCCAGTAACTTCCTACGACCTTCAAAGAATTTTTTACAACCGTTCAACAACATTATACGACTTTGTAACAACATTTTACGACCTTTCAACAACTTATGAGCATCGAATCCATTCCTATAGGCTTGCAATACTTTCATATGGTCTTCCAACGCATTCCTATGTGGTTCCTACAGCTTCCTACGACATTCCAACTACTTTCTACAACCTTCTAATAACTTTACATGACCTTCTAATAACTTTCTGCAACCTTGCAACAACTTTTTATGACCTTTCAACAACTTCTTATATTCTTCAAAAACTCCATATTAGCTTCCAACAAATTTCCTCTGGACTTCGAAGGAGATCCTACGGGCTTCCAATGTGTTTCGACAACAACCTACATCATTCCGACAGCTTCTTAGGGCCTTCCAATAACTTCCTACGACTTTAAAATAACTTTCTATGGCCTTCCAAGAACTTTCTATGGCCTTTTTAGAACTTCCTATGCTCTTCCTCTAACTTTGTTTTGGTTCTAATGCACGTTCCTATAGCTTACCAACATGCTCTAAGGGCCTTCAAATAACTTCCTACACCCTTTAGAAAACATCCTATGGGCTTCCAATGCGTTCCTATGGACTTCCAACATGCTTCTACAGGCTTCTAATGCATTCTTAAGGGCTTCCCACAACATCCTACAACCTTCCAGCAACATCGTATGACCTTCCAACACCTTTCTATTGCTTTCCAATAAATTCCTACAGGCTTTTAACGCATTGCTATAGCCTCCCATCAACTTCTTATAGCCCTCTAATATGCTCATACGGCCTTCCAACTACTTCCTACGTCCTTCCAATGGTTTCCCAATGATTTCCCACAACATTTTACGACCTTTCTAAAACTTCCAATCGCCTTCTAAAAACATTTTACAGGCTTCCAAAGCATTCTTACGAGCTTGTAATATGTTCCTATGGGCTTCTAATAACTTTCTACTTCCTTCCAATAACTTTATACAACTTTTCAATAGCTTTCTAAAATAATCCAACGCCTTTTCATACAGCCTTCCAACAATATTTTATGGCCTCCCAATATTGCTTTCCAAAAATTTTCTACGATCTTTCAATGCCCTTTGACGACCTTCAAACGAATTCCTGTGTCATTCCAATAATATCTTCTGGCCTTCTAAAAACTTACTATGACTTTCGAACAACTTCATATAGGCTTTCAACTCGTTCCTACATGCTTGTAACACATTCCTACTAGTTTCCAATGTGTAACACATTTCAACCTTCCAACAACATTACATTTTATAGCCTTCCAACAACTTTGTAGGGGCTAGCAACTCATTCCTACGAGCTTTGAATGCATTCGTACGGGCTTACCACTCATTCCTACGGACTTCCACTAATTTTCCACTGCCAACCAACATCTTTTTATTGCCTTCAAGTAACTTCATATGACCTTTTAACAACTTTCTAAGATTTCCTATAACTTGCTACAGCCTTCTAACAACTTTTTATAGCTTTCAACAACTTTCTAATGACTTTCTAAAGTGTTACTATGACCTTTCAACGCATTCCTACTGTCTTCTAACAACTTCTTACTGTCTTTTAACAACTTCCTATGGCATTGTACCAACATTTTATAATCTTTCAACAACATCTCACGACCTTCCAATAGCTTTCTACAATCTTACAATGCATTCCTATGGGTGTCCAATGCGTTGCTACAACTTTCTGACAAAATCCTACACATTTCCAACTCGTTCCTGTGGGTTTTTAATGCATTTCTATGGCTAACAACCAACTTTCAATGCCCTTCCAACAATTTCCTATGATTCTCCAAGAACTTTCTATGGGTATTCAACACATTCCTACGGGCTTGTGATGCGTTACTATATATGGTCTTCCAACAGCTTTCTATGCCCTTCCAATAATTTTCTATAGCCTTCCAACAACTTCCTACAAGCTTCCACCGACTTCTTTAAGCCCTTGAACCCGTTATTATGGCCTGTAATTTATTCTTATGAGCCTCCAATAACTTCCTACGGTCTTCCATTAATTTCCTACTACCTTCCAATAACTTCCAACGGGCTTTCAACACATTTCCAACTCATTTCAATGGGCATCCAACAAGATCCTATGGGCTTCTAATGCATTCCTACAACCTCCAACAACTAACTATAACATCCGAACAACCTCCTACTACATTCCAATAACTCCCTACAAGTTTCTAGCGCCTTCCTATGGGTTTCCAAAGAGGTTCTACTTGCTTCCAATGAGTTTCTAAGGCTATAATTCATTCCTACATGCATTGAATGCAATCTAATGGGTTTCCAAAAACTTCATATGATATTCCAATAACTTCCTACGGCCTTCTAGCATCTTCATACTGTCTTCCATTAATTGCCTTTACCCTTTCAACAACTTCTTATGAGCTTCCAACAACATCCTACAAGCTTCTAACCCATTCATACTAGCTTCCAATGCATCCCTACAGGATTCCAAAACTTACTATAGCTTTTCAATAACTTCTTACGGCTTTCTAACAACTTCATACGACCGTCCATCTAATTTGTACATCTTTCCAATAACTGTCTAGTACCTTCCAACAACTTTCTTTTACCATCCAACAACTTTCTATAAATTTGCAACGTGTTTCTAAAGGCTTTCAATCCGTTCCCACAACCTTCCAATGCGCTTCTAGGGGCTTCCAACACGTTTCTATGACCTTCCAATACTTTCCTACGCCTTCCAATAACTTTCTACAGTCTTCTACTAACTTTCTACGACCTTTCAACAACCTCCTGTTGCCTTCCAACAACTTCCTGCGGCCTTCAACTAACTTTCTATGGCCTTCCAATAACTTGCTATCGGCTTCCAACAACATCCTATATGCTTCCAACCCGTACCTACAGGCTTCCAATGTGTTCCTATAGGCTTTGAACAAGTTCAAAATGCCAGAACCTATCACAGGTTCTGCTTCCAGTAAAGTGAATAACGTCATCAATGGTATCAAAATGCCAGAACCTATCCTTCGTGATTGTTGTACCTGAACGACGGGAGGAAGAAACAACACCACTCTAAGGCAACATCGCAGGAACATCTACTACAGGCAGTGAAGGCACCGCGTATGACACTTAATTTGAGCAGTTCATGGTGCAAATGGAAGAACTGGTTCAATCAACAAGGTTCCAGCAGGAACGAGATCAATAGGCAATTATTCGAAGCCTTCAATGATGTTCCAACACCAACAGCATCAGCAAGGACAAATCCATCATAGAGGACTGCTACAACTAAATGATTGCAAACCCAAGTGCATGTTGTCTCAAGTAATAAATTCTCAGGAGTCCAAGGTCGATCCACAGGGAACTAAAGAAGAAAAATTGTTAGAGTTTAAAATAAAATGATTTGTTAACTAAGATTAAACTAATACAAGTTGTTCTCAAATGAAAATGATTTCCTAGGGTTAGGGGATCTACTCTTGATATATAAAATAAGGGTAAGATTAATTTGTTTATAACTCAATTGAAATCCATGAACAAAGAATGTTCCAATTGGAAAATATAACATTCAAAGTTTATTTAATATTATAAGTGTAGTTATATTTTGTTACTAACGCCAATACTTGTAAATGGATTTAAGTATTCATTATGCAAATTTATTGTCAACAATGAATCAAGATCCCCACTTTACAAAGAGGCTTTTAATAACGCCAACATATGTAAGTGGGTTCAAGTATTCATTATGTCAATTTCTTGTCAACAATGAATCAAGATCTCCACATTACAAGGAGGGTTTCTAAGTTGATTGAAACAAATACAACACATATAATAACAATATGATAATCTAAACATTCAAGCTTAAGAAAGAGATTAATCTAATCTTATTTCATGACCAAGAGCCTCACCCTTTCACCCAAGCAAAATGAGGATTAGTTACTCATAAGAAAGAAGAAAGAAATAAAGAAGAAAGGAAGAAAGAAGAAAATAAACATAATTTCTACTAAGTACAAAAGAAGATTACAACAAGAGAAACAATAATACAAAGAGTATGATCTGATCTCTCCATTCAGAATGCCTAAATTGGTATTCAATGCTACTATTTATAGATCATTAAGGGTACAAAATGCCAAGAGACTTATATGAAAATAGACACATGGTTAGGTAAACTTTGAAAATATATATCATGCTCGTCTTCCCACTTGCACCATCCATATCGTACTAAATTCAGTGGAACCTTCCATTGGTCAAAACATGCAAATTGTAGATGCATATCTTAGTTGTCCAGAGCATCAAGAAGTACACTATTTGGGCCAGTATTTTGTGAGATACGGCCGAAATATTGAACCTTGTTGGGCTGGTCTCCGAATGCAGAATAATTGTGATTTAGCCTCAAATACGGCCCACTAAACTTTTGAACTAGACTTTGTTGACAACTACAATGTTGTGGTACATTAAGTTATCTTTCCACTAAATTAAGAATCATCTTAATTGGCCTTCTGGATTGAGAGATACATCCATTTTATTAAACATGTATCAAAAATACATATTTCAATTTATTTTTACTTTTAAACTTAAATTTAAAAAAATTGCATAAATTAGGGGAATTAATGATACTTTTAAGTGTACAAAGATGATCTAAACTCTAATAAATATACACTTTTAAGTGCTCATCAAGGACGAGAGAGGTGGAGGCAACAAGTCGTAGAAAAGCACATTCTGAGGCAGAAGATGGAGATGCAGATCGAAGCAGCCGATTGAATAAATACAACCGTGACAAGAATGAAGGCCGTTCTAGTGGAGATTCTCACTCGATGGACGAGTACACCCCCAATAAGGGAAGGGCTGCTGGAGGCTAGCACCAGCCAAAAAAAGGAATAGGGATTACCGATTTGAACGAGCAGATTTGGCTCGGTAAGACGGAAGAACCAACGACTTATATAATGAGATACCAAATATGCCTTTCGTGGATGCCATCATTTTGATCAACACACTCGCGGGCTTTTCCGCACCAAAATACACATTATATGATGGGAGTGCTGACCCAGGGGATCACATAATTCATTTTAGGCAGGCCATGATCCCAACTTGCATCCCTCAATTAGACAGGGACACGGTAATGTGCAAGGTGTTTGCCTCAAGCTTGAAAGGGCCGACATTACTTTGGTTCAGTCGTCTACAGTCATTAAGCATTGGGTCGTCCCACAAGTTGGCACAGCAATTCATGACCCAATTTGCCTCTGGTCGACAATACCTAAGGGATCCAGATGATTTATTTAGGGTACAGTAGCAAAGAGGAGAGCCCCTCAGAGATTACATTCAGCGGTTCAACGACATGAAGGTGAAAATAATGGACTGCCCAGACGTAGTTGCCTATAACGCCTTCAAGCGCGGTTTGTTACCCGGAACTAAGATTTACGACTACATGGTCCGGAAAAAATCAGGGAATTTATTGCACACCCTATAGAAGGCTTAGAGTTTTGTGGTTTTGGAAGAGGAAACCAAATTCAACATGGAGAGAGTAGTCAAGGAAGGGTGAATCACATTTTCAAATGTAGGAGCAAGCCGAGTCGAGCCAATTATTAGAGTTTCGTAAAGTGATGCTACAAAATATCCACGAGATCTGAAGATAGTCCGCTTGGATACACAATGGTCTGATCGAACATACAGAGAGTGAAAAACGGCATGAAGAATCCTACAAGAGGGAAAAGCAAGACGGTCCCCCAAGGGACCGTTTGAGGAAATTTGGGCTGGTAGTTTCTCCTACCCAGCTGATCAAGCATAAGAAAAGTATTCAGGAGGTGGGATAGCGGCGACCCATAAGTTCGAACCCAAAGAACAGAGACAACTCCTAATGGTGTGCTTTTCACAGGGAGCGTGGCCACGCCACGGAGGACTGCCAAGCCTTCAAAAGAGAGATATAAGAATTACTAAAGCTTGCGTATCTAAAGCAATTTGTCTCAGAGTCCGACAAGTGGGGCTTGAACAAACAACGGGAGAAATCCCCAATGGAAAAGACCTCACCTCGAACAACCAACGAAGCAGAGGTTCAAGGAGTTATTCATTCCTCAACGGAGGAATCGAGTGTGGAGGCGAACGCAGAGAAGATAGGGGAGCTTATGCTCGGTAACCTATAGCTTAGGTTACAATGGCACATAATAACGAACCAGCCATTACTTTCACATCTGAAGATACTGCTGGGGTGTTGTACCCCTATGATAACACACTGGTGGTTACATTGGAAGTGGAAAATTGTACCATCAAGCAAATATTGGTTGACAATGGACACTGGACAGATATTGTGTTCTTGAGCACTTTGGATAGGTTGAGGATCAGCTCTACGGTAATACAACCAACAAGAGCTACCTTAGTTGGGTATGACGGAAACGAGAGCTTAGCAAAGGGTAAGATTACTCTCTCGGTCATAGCAAAAAATGTGACTCAGATAGTAGAAATGATGGTGGTAGATACTCCTTTCGCCTATAACATGATTTTGGGTCGGCCATGGCTCCATTCTACAAAGGCTATCCTATCCACCTGTCATTAGAAGATCAAATTCCCGTGCAATGGTGAGATAGAAGAGGTGAAAAGTGATCAGTCCATGGCTCACATATGCTACATAAAGGCCGTGGATTGGAAAAATAAATAGCAATTATAGAAGTCAGGGTGGCATGAATTGATAAGATAGACGGGTTGGAAGATCTGAAAGACGTGCAGCTAGATCCAGACCACCCCGAGCGCATGACAAAGATTTGAACTCAGATAGATTCGCAAGTTCGGTTCCGTTTGATCCAATTCTTGAAGGATCATCTAGCACTTTTTCCTAGTCAATAGATGATATGGTGGGCATAGATCATAGCATTATATCCCACAAGCTGAATGTGGATCCAGTCCACAAACCGGTTTGGCAGAAAAGAAGGAAGCTTTCTCCAAAACGGAATAAGGTCATTAACTATGAAATTGATAAACTACTTAAAAATGAGTTTATCAAGAAAGTACATTATCCGGACTAGCTCACCAACGTGGTGGTTGTACGGAAGAAAAATGGGAAGCCTTGTGTTTGCATTGATTTTATCAATATGAACAAAGCCTGCCCAAAAGATAGTCTTTCCTTACCTAAGATCGACATGATGGTGGATGCTACGGCTAGTCATCAGCTACTGAGTTTCATGGATGCCTATTCAGGCTATAATCAAATCATGCTGCATCCCGACGATCAAGAGAAAATGACGTGACAGAAAGGGGAATTTACTGCTACAGGGTTATGACGTTCGGACTGAAGAATGTAGGGGCCACCTATCAATGATTGTGACACTCCTTGGCTCAACTATGGAAGTATAGATTGATGATAAGTTAGTGAAATCTGTTTGTGTGGCAGATCATGTCCAACATTTAGCTCAGGCTTTAAAGGTGTTGGATGCACATTAAATGAAGCTAAATCCTACCAAGTGCATGTTCAGAGTTGGTTCGGGACAGTTCCCTAGATATTTGGTCACACAAAGAGAAATTAAGGCTAATCCGAACCAAATCTAGGCTCTGCTCGACATGACATCCCCAAAGAGCATAAAGGAAGTGTGGAAACTAAATGGAAGAATAGCAGTGCTGAGCTGCTTCATCTTAAGGTCATCCGATCACTGTATTTCGTTCTTCCGCACCTTGAAGGGAAACAAAGACTTTGAATGGACAGACGAGAGTGAGCAGGCATTCCAACGACTGAAGATGTATCTGACTTCTCCTCCAATATTATCCAAGCCAAAGCCTGGGGAACCGTTGTACTTATACCTTTTGGTCTCGGATCATGATGTCAGCTCTGTGCTTGTCCAAACTGAAGGGAGGGAATAACAACCTATATATTATGCCAGTCGAGCCCTAGTAGGTGTTGAGAACCAATATTCCTTCATCGAAAAACTTGCGCTGGCTCTGCTCCTTTCATCCAAAAAGTTGAAGCCATACTTCCAATGCCACAAGGTTATTGTGGTGACTTCATATCCTTTAAGAGCAGCACTTCATAGCCCAGACATAGTAGGAAGAATGGTACGATGGGCTATTGAGTTGGGGGAGTATGGAATAGAATATCAACCTCGGACATCCATCAAGTCTTAGGTGTTGGCAGACTTTGTGGCATAATTCACAATGAAGGCTGAACCAATGAGTACGAGCATTGAAGAGGACTAATTGGAAGAGCCAATCGAGACTATCACCGTCGGACATGAGAGCACTCAAGCAAATGCAACAAGCAACAGAGCAACTCTGGACAAAGTATCTGAGTCCGCTTGGAAGTTATTTATCGATGGCTCCTCAAATTGGCACGGAACTGGAGCAAGGGTTGTACTTGAAGATCCCGACGGGTTGGTTCTGGAACAAACATTTCATTTTGATTTTCCCTCATCAAACAATGAGGCAGAATATAAGGCATTATTGGCAGGAATGGACTTGGCTCGAATGGTTGGGCATAGTAATTGCTGGTTTACAGTGATTCCCAACTGATAGTAAGCCAAGTCAATGAGGTTATTAGGCCAAAAACGGGAAGATGGTTACCTATCTGGTGTTAGTATAGGAGCTTATTCAATAGTTCACTCAATTTGAACTACAGTAATTACCAAGGACTGAGAACGCTCAGGCAGACGCACTGGTTACTTTGAGGGGTATGGTAAAGGGAGAAAAACGGAAGATGATACCCCTGGAATTCCTATCCAAGCCAAGAGTAGATGGAATAACAACAAAGGAAAATAAGTCAATCATGAATATAGATCAAGGAGAAAAGCTCGGATGGATGGGCCTGATAGTAAATTTCCTCATGTCGGGAACTGTTCCTCCTGACAAATCGGAGACTCGAAAGTTAAGGCTTATTTCGGCTCAGTATTCAATGGTTAATGGAAAGCTATGCAGGAGGTCATTCACTGGCCCGTTGCTTAGGTGCCTAAGTAAAGGAAAGTCAAATGAGGTCCCAGCAGAAATCCATAAAGGGCATTATGGCAACCATTCAGGTGAAAGGACGTTGGCTCACAAAGCCATGTCCTAGGGTTATTATTGGCCAACCATGCGAAGGGGCAATGCAGACTACTTTCGTTACTGTGATAAGTGTTCTCATTTGCCACCAAAAGAGCTGACAAGTTTGATGAGCCCGTGGCCATTCATGCAGTGAGGGGTAAACATCGTGGGACCCTTGCCATTGGCTACAGCTCAAAAACGGTTTATCCTCATGGCAACCGACTACTTCAGTAAATGGGTTGAAGTTGAAGCCAACTCTCAGATCAAGGATAAAGATGTGGTTCGGCTCATATGAAAAAATATTATATGTAATATGGCCTGCCTCGTGTTCTAATGGCGGATAATGGATCTCAGTTCATCAGCTCTGCTATACAGGACTTCTGTGCTGAGTGGAAGATCACCATGTGTTTTTCTTCGCCTCGGCATCCTCAGGCCAATGGCCAAGCTGAATCTATAAACAAAACCATCGTTGCCAACTTGAAGAAGGGATTGGAATAAGCTAAGGGAAAGTGGCCAAACGAGCTACCAGGAATACTCTGGGCAAGCCGAACTACGCTACATAGTGCAACAGGAGAGACTCCTTTTGCTCTGATTTATGGGACGGAAGCTGTAATACCTGCAGAAGTAGTCGTTCCAACTTTTCGAGTTACCCTCGTTGAACACGAGAATAATGACTAGGTAAGGCGGAGTTCGCTGGATAGCTTGGAAGAATTGAGGGAAAAGGCCTTACTATAGATGACAGTGTACCAACAGCGTATTACTAGGCACTACAACACTACGGTTTGTCTTCGTAAATTCAAGGTTGGAGATTTTGTGTTGCGCAAAGTCTTTCAGAACACCCAAAAATTGAACGCTGGGGAGCTCGACCCCATATAGGAAGGCCCTTACTGAGTCATTGATATTCTCAGGTTGGGGGTTTATCGCTTGCAATCCATGGATGGTATGAACGTGCCTAGAAGCTGGAGTTCGGTTCATCTATGTCATTACTATCATTAAAAAGGAAGAATAATGTACAGTACATTTGCACTTCTTTTATCATCTCTTTGCTTCGATCATTAAAATATTACTTTCATATTATACAAATCGTGCAATCTGTATTTTATTCTATTGTGGATGAGTTCGGATTAAAAGACTTAAGGGGAGGATTAGCCCCAATCTTTACACTTTTTGAGCGCACATATACCTACACTACAATTAAATCATGGGGTTGGGTCAAGATTAATTCAGGTGGTGCTACCTGGTCAATTTGACCCTTGATTTGGTACAATCTTATGGCCTACAAAGAGTAGGGATGACCATCAAGAAAGTTAGATACTCTTCTTGGCTTGCACAAAATTTAATTTGGTCAGTTTAGTTGTTAACACACAACTTAGTTAGTTACAACTAAAATTGTTAGTTTGGCTCAAACGTTAATATGCACTTGGACAATTGCGGAAGTAATTAAAAGTGGGCAATTTAACGAGTTGGCATTTCATAGCAAACGTTTTACAAAAGACGGACGGACCGTCATATTAACAAAAAAAAAAAACACACACACACACACAACAAAAAGTAAATTACAAAAGTTGGCCTTCCAAGCTATCCTTGGTTCGACTGGGCTACAGAAGATACCTCTCCCGTATTTATAGTTGGTCTTACCCCTTCAGCTCTGGTCAGGTCCATCGCTTAAATGAAGGAATCTTTGGTACGGGAGGGGGTTTTCTCAGCCTAGCATTTTTCTCAGGCTCGTCTTCCCCAGAGGAGATCTCGATAGATTCATTATCATCGCCCTCATCTTCGTTCGGATCAGGTGTGGGCCAGTTGGTTTCCCCGGCCTTGAACCTACGGATCATGTTTTTTCTAGCCTAGAGGAAGGCGTCTTCAACCCCCTTGCGGTAAACGATCTTCTTTTTGGGTGGCCATGTAGAAGTTTTGGCTTATAGAATTCCAGCTTGAGGGATTCCAGTACTTTCTCCTTCTCAGATAATTTTTTGTCAATTTTGGACCACCTCTTCTTGAGTTGCTTGGCTCTGGAGTTAACCTCAAAGGCTGCTTGCTTGAACTAGAGGCAGTCTTCTTCAAGGTCTCGTTGGCCACTACAGCATTGCGGAGCACAGCTGTCTTCTTACTGAAGGCGCTGTCCACCTTGTACCAATCCTCATAGAGGAATCAGCAGTTTCGAGCCAGCTACATTAAAACATCGGGGATTAGTTATATATAAAAAAATGAATAAAGGGTGTTTTGGCACAGACGTACCTTGAGAGCGCATTGCTCAACCTCCTGTCTTATCTCTCCATAAGACATGCCCATGAGGATAACTCGGTCATGCCAGGTCATCAGGTTGTCCACAATCGTAGTTACCTGCTTGGGGTTGACACGAACAGAAGAGCTATCCTCGAGTCCTAAGCCCCTCTAGGGGCCTTGGAGAGCTTTACCCTAGTTGTTCGATACAGGGGGGGCTCACTTGCCTTTGCCTCTTTTGAGGAGGCGACTTATCGACCGAAGTGGCCAAGGTCAGGTCCTTTCATTGGAAAAGATCGTGCCACCCGATGTTGGTTCGGGGTCTTGCCTCAGCACGGGTCTGCTAGCTTTTTATACGACCTTCTTCTCTTTCCTTTTCGACTTCTTCTTCGCCAGCTCATCGTCAGTCGGAATCCTCACTTTTATCTTTCCCATGTCGACTGCTGGATATAAAGCCCACAGTGGGTCAATAGGTTCACCGTATAGGAACCTAATACAGCCTTTGAAAACATGTGTGTAAGGAACTTCGAGAATAGGGAGAGGGATACCTTCAGGGATTAGTTCAGCTCGCTGTTATGAAGAGCTTGCTTCGAGGGCTCTACATTCAGGTAGCTAGTACCCTACTGAGCGGAATGATTCTTCAAAAAGCAGAAGGCTAAGGCTCTTTTCTTTTAATGTGCAGAGGATATCGATCGAATTATTTTGCTCGAGGCTAGTTGAAAGCCTAGCACTAAGGTTTATGGTTGCACAAGTGGAAAATCAGTTTGAAATTGCGAGACCAAGTGAGAATATTTAGAAAAATGATCAATTAGATACCTCTTTCATCCCATGCCGAGTGAACCCCAAAGTCGGACGTGCCAACTGGATCAAACAGAGCCTCCCTCTTGATGAAGAAGTATCTTTCTTTTCAGCCTTTGTCACTTGTTGGAGCATCTTTTAGGAGTCTGATCTGCTGTCAAGCGTAGGAAGCATACCTACCCTCTTCGTCGGGCTTCAAGTAAAAGAAGTGAAGGAATATAGGCATGTCTATAGGTTGCCCATACCTCTCTGACAAGACAATCAACTCTAAGAGGTAGTGCCAGCCGTTTGGCATAAGTTGGCCAAGCGCAAAGTTGAAGTAGTTCAGCACCATGTTGATGATGCAATGAAAAGGAAGTCTTAGACCAAGCTTGAATGCTATCTCGTAAAAGCAAATCCATCCATCACAAACGGAGTCTGCTCTTTCTCCTTCTCTAAACGTGGATAGTACGGCGTTATTTGGAATGTCATACCTCTTTTTGAGGTATGACATGTCTTCAGGTTTGAAGATAGAGGGAATGTTAGTTTTTATTAAAACTGGGTGTTAAATGAAAAACCTAGGCCTATGTTCATCTGGGTCGTCTTTCCTAGCAGTGGGTTCTACGTGTGGCACAAGATTTTACTCGGCTACTTGATTCGGTTCTATGACCCTAAAAAACGAGCTAGTAGAGGCAGGAGATGGAGTAGAATTGGAAGAGAAATCTGAAAATACTAGATGGGGGCTAGAAGGCGTATGAGATTCCTTAGAAGACATTTTGGCAGGAAACACAACTAAAGGAATTTAAAAGAGGGAAAGTGATCTGAACCTAACCTCAAATGTTCGCCGGAATAAAGAATTCGACCGAAGAAAATGAACAGGTGAAGAACAGATAGGGGCTTCGGTGCTCTCACTTGAATCTGGGTCAGAACGGATGACAAACTATTCCACAACGGTAGGAAACTTCTTGCGATCACGGGAATGGGTTCAAATCAGGGGCTTACAAGTTAGAAAGTGATTTGGATAAGCAAATAGGGCACTGGAAATGGCAAAAGCACAAAGAATACAGGGGGCTTCTGAGGATCAGAGAGTTGAAAGTGAAATTGAAGGGTTTAAGTGAGGTTATAACTCTAGCGACAGACGGTTATGATCTAAATTTGAAATTCAAATCAACGAAGGAGATTGTATGCGTTGTTCATATTCAACCCATCACTTATGTCAGATCATTATTGCTTCAGGCGGCGGGGTGTCAGAGGAACGTTTGGCCTTTAGCATTAGAAGAGACGAGCATATGGACAAGCAGTAATAGAGCCATTTTACTAAGCCCATTAGCTCGGTGACTAGGGGGGTGACTGTATGGGTAAAAATTCCCACCGGACTAAGCCAACAGGGCCCAAGGTGAAAGACCGGGTTAGGCCGTTAGGGCCTAAGGTAAAAGAACGGTCAAGCCTATTGGACTGGCCTATTAGAGCTGAACCAACCAGAATGAAGGTTCGAATGGTGACTCGGCTTGGACGAATAAAAATTCCTCTAGAAGGGGCATCAGTGTTTGGCTCATAAACAGATTGGCTCAGGCATGAAGAGAGCTGAACCATGACCTATGTTGATGGCTCAAAACGGGCTTCCTTAACTTGAATATGGTAAAGAGTTAAGGAAAGTTCCAAATAGGAAAGTTCATTCAGTAATCAATGCTAGATTCTTTCCTATATCCTGCTTTCCAAATTTAAGATAAGCCGACTTGGAGACTTGTCCTAAATCAAGGCGGCTAAGGTTTCCTATTCCTAGCTTGGTGAGGAAGGCAAAGCTAAGTTATAAATATCCTATTGTCATTCCATAACAAAGGTACGCACTTTACACTATATTTGCATTCAAAAGCCCAAACTGATTTTCTATACTCAAATATTATAATTGGCTTGAGCGTCGAAGGTTCTTTGGCCGGTACCACACCAGTGCCCCCCAAAAGGTTCACGCTCTTTCTGTTTGCAGATTAGCGGTGAAGTGCACAACGGTTTGTGGCGGAGTGAAATTCTATCATAAACAATATATATAGTTTATGAAATCACGAAACTTTTATAACCTTAACATAATAGGAAATAGGCATGAAACAGTTCGGCTAAAACAAACACCATTAAGTTTCAATTCTACCTAAAGTGTTTAGACAAAATATATTTGTTTAGTAACAAATCAAAATATATTTGATTTGGTTTTTATAACTAATAAGAACCATATCAAACCATTCAGATATAATATGACTTTCAAACATTTTATGAGTATGATCTGACACATAGGAAATATAATGTGAAAATTCATCTTGAAACATGATTTCTAGTGTACAAAGAAAAATTATAAATTCCAAACCATAAACTAGCTTTTCGATTAGCACAAAATATAAATATGTAAAAACTCATAAATTTAAAAATTAGATCAACATATATGATATATCATTGGAAAGCTGTAAATGTTAGCTATAACATATTCAAAAATTAATAAAGTACGTTACCATTCGATAGGTCAAAAAGGGTTTCAATCTTTTGATACATCGAAATATCTTGAGGGCAGAATTTTCTCTTCTAGTCACATTCGCCTATAGGTTTAATGAATTAGATACTCATACTAATAATGTATTTTAAAACAAAGACAAAAGTAATACGGGCAAAGAAAGAGGCATAGAGAGGAAATAGTTGTATCATATTATTATTTTTTGTATCCTAACATCTTCTTATATAAATAAATATTAAGGTCTACTAGCATATGTAGGAATAGAAAACCTATTTAGACTTAATTCTAGAAAAACCTCTAAAAAATACAAGCCCAATAAATTTTAGTAATATCTACACAATAAATCAAATAGTTTATAACAACTATTATTTTATCAAGTGACTCATTTAGTAAAAGCTGAAATAAATGTAAATATGACAAAATTAACCTCCAATCTAGTGAAAAGTTTTGCTAAATTATATTTTTGTATAATTGATTATTTAATTGAATAAGAGCTAAGTCGGTCAATTTGACAAAAAAAAAATCATGGTTTCAGTCCTTTGACCAAGAGATGAGACTGAATTAAAAATAAAATGAAGTGTGAAGAAGCTAAATTGTAATTTCCCAAAAAAATATAGTGACTAAAAGTTGCAATAAGTGTAAAAGGAGCTAGTTTGAAAATTTATAAATCTCATCTTTCACTTTTTAGAAGTTAGTGTTATTTCATTCAATTGCATTTTAGTTTCCTTGGTTCATAACTTTAGGAATTATAAGAATAAGATGTTATATAGTAGAACCTCTTTATAGTAATACTCTATATAAGAATAACCTCCATGTAATAATAAAAAATTATAGTCCCAACTTGGGTCAGTTATAAATAGTTAAAACTCTACATTATAATAAGTTATAAATTTTTTAAGTTCCATCTTAAATTTGCCTCTATATAATAATAACTATATGTATTGCAAAAAATACATATTTCATTATATTAAAAGTTTAAGATGAAATAAAATATTTATCTAATTTATAGTTACTATCATATATTTGAATTTATATTTGAAGTTGTTTGAGACTAATTTATATTTTATAGTTACTATCATATATTTGAATTTGCAAGTATATAGTAACTCATTAATATGTATTTATTGAGTTTATATGAAAAGAAACATTAAAGAGAATGCAATTGAGATTTTTAATATGAATTGCATATTCCAACATTACATGGATACATGTACTATTTTTTTTGGAACTATATCAATATTTTTTTTATCAACATGTATATGCTTTGAGACTTGAAATGCTACACTAACTAAGTATTATATATTTTACTTCTATGTAACTTACACTATAAATAACTAAGTAAAAAAAAAAATTGACTATACCTCTATTGAGTTATAACCTCTTCATAGTAATAAAATTTATTTGGCCCAACAGTATGACTATAGAGAGTTCTACTAAATATAAAATGAAAGATGATACAATGAATAAAATTTAATTATAAAAATGATTATATTTAAAAATTTTACAAAATGTTTAATTTTAATATATTCATCTCAAGTCATGTCGACCTAATATTTTTTAAGTCAAACATCTTTTTTTTTGTTAAGTAGTAAAAACATCTCATATATTGATTCTTGTACTCCACTGAAAAATAGTGTGACCTACCCACCCATGTGCAAGAGCAAGTAAAGGGTGTTAAAAGTGTCCATTATTGTCAAAGTTTAGCATTAACAGCCACTTTTTGCTTATCTTTTGCACTTCAACAGGAGTATTACGTTTTATATCAAACTTTAACAGTGATATTTTTTTGTACAAATTTAGCACAAAAAATGTCACTCTAGGAGCTGTGCAAAAAAAAATCCTATTAAAATAAAATATTAATTTGATTAAAGTGTTTTATTATAACAATGATTTTTTATTATACCAAATCAAACTATAACTATGTGAGCAATTTTTAAAAACAATTTGACATAAAATAAAAATACACATAAACAATTAAAATTTAAAAATTTTAAATATAATTTATAATTTTATGCATAATTCGGTAAGTAACTTAATAGCTGTTGAATATATTTAAAAAATTAATATAAATGAATGGATGTGCCACCCTCAAATTAATAATTAATTTAAAAGAAGAGTTGAACGAATAAATTGAATGTACAAAGTAATCAAACAACATAGATTCAAATGCCTTAAAACAATTCAACTAAAATAGAAGGATAAACTCTAAGAAACTAAAGAGACTTAATATGGTTGAACTAAGAACTAAGATAAATAAAAAAATTAATATGATTAAGCTAAGAACTAAAATAAATAAATAGGAGTTGTTTGATTTGTTTTTTTTTTTTGGTGAATATGGGTTGCATTAAGCACAAAAACAAAAAACTCCACCAGAAGTTAAACAGAAAAACATCCAGCCATAATATCTAACATGGTATGGTGTTCAAAAGAAAAAGGGATGGCATCCCTACAAGGATTAAGCAAATCAAAAACAAAACCATTCAACAAAGAGTATTTGGCTATCATATCTGTTAAGTTGTTATAGGTCCAGCTGACCCACTGTAACTTCCAAACCTCCTTTAAAAACCTTTCCGTCAAAATTAGAATCTCATCATATGAATCCCAAGAACTTGGTTCAGAATTGCTATTAATATTCCGAACCACCACCTTGGAATCACAACGCCAAAGCACTCTAGATAAACCTTTCTGCAAAGCCAAATCAGATGCCCAAGTTAGAGCTCTTACCTCTGTTGCATGAGGAGACATAGAAGGTAGGAGCTTTGAAGCCAAGAAGAGCACATTCCCCTTACGATCTCAAACCACCATAGCAATAGTTGTCGCCTTGTCTCCAATGGCTGCATCTGTGTTAATAACCAGCCAATCCAGAGGGGGAAGATCTGGCACATGCACCAGCTTCTCATGGATATTATGTTGATCAATATCATAAGTTGTACCATAATCCATCACTGCTTCCTCAAAAAGAGTAATTGCTTTTTTAATATCATTATCTCCCCTAAATAATACATCGTTCCTATACCGCCACACTGAGTATAACGTTAGCACCATAATCAGTGACAATTTCCTTTCCTACTCAACCTTCTTAACTCCTCTCAGTTTTAAACACAATTCCACCAATGCTTTTACATTTTGACAATTTGAATGATTCCAAAATAAACCCCATTGGCTGCCAAAAGATAAGGCTCTAGTAGCTTGGCACTGATGAAAAATATGATCCACTGACTCCTCACTGGAACCGCACATGAAGCATTCCAAGCTTGGAAGCTAAAAGCACTCGTTCAATCTTTTTCGAGTAGGCAAACTGTCAGTTAAAATTCTCCAAAGAAAGAATTTTAATCTGATGTGAAGCTTAGCCTTTCATAATTCAGTCCAAATTCGAACCCTTCCTTCCATAGAAACAAAATTCTTCTCTACTAGCTGATGGCCACACCAGTTTCAGAATTTCCCTTAAACTTTGTGAATCAAAATTCTCTGAGAGCCACTCTTCATTCTAAGTCTTGGTTTCAATCAACATAAAGTCTACCACTGTATTATAGTTATCCATTCCCACTTCTTCCTTCCTAACAGGTTTTTCATTCTCCAAGCTTGGGACCCACGGGTTAGTCCAAGGGTTAATAGTCATTCCATTTCCTATTTTAAAACAACTACCTTTTCTGATCACCCCATTGATGCTTAGGATGTTTCTCCACGTCTAGGAGTCCCCTTGCTTCCCAACGCAATAAAAAAAGTTTCCATTCTTCAAGTATTTTGCCTTCAATAAGTCAATCCATAGCCTATTCTCCCCGTTCGCTATTTTCCATCCAAGTTTTGATAGAAGAGTGATATTGATATCCCAAAACTGTTTAAAGCCTAGCCCTCCATTCTCTTTAGGTAAGCAGAGATCTTTCCAACTGTAAAGAGCTAGGTATCTAGTCTTGTCTTTCTTTTTTCCCCACCAAAAGCTTCGAACACTGGCATCCATATCCTAACACACCTTTTTTGGAACTCGAAAGGTAGGCATCGTATGTGATAGGATTGCTTGGGCCACAGATCTTATCAAGGTTGCCTTGCTCGCTTTAGAAAGCAGTCTGCTCTGCCAACTCTCAAGCTTGGCTTGAACTTTTTCTTTCATCTTATCAAATTCCTTGGTTTTATTCCCCCCAATGATTAGTGAGTTCCCCAAGTAAGTGGCACTCTTTTCCAATTTCTTGAAGCCAAAAATGCCTTTTATCAGTTTCCTCTGCTTCTTGTCACAGTTAGGTGAGAAACGAATGTTGGATTTTTCTCTGCTCACTTCTTGCCCAAACCAAACACAGAATAATTTTAAACACCTCTCAATGGCTTTTGCATTCTGAGTATTGGCCCTGCTGGTTATTATAATGTCATCCACAAACAAAAGATGAGAAACTGGTTTAGCTCCTCTACTAATTTGAACTCCATGAAGATTCCCAAGTTCTTCTTCCCGAGCAAGAAGTCTGGTGAGGACTTCAGCTCCTAGAATGAAAAGAAAATGAGATAGAGGGTCCCCTTGCATAATTCCTCTCCTTGGATTTATTTTCCCATACCGAGTCCCGTTAGCTAGCAATTCATACTCCACTGTACTGACACAACTATGAATCATTTCTCTAAAATTATCTGAGAATCCTAAAGCTTCCAGAACTTTTATTAGAAAGCTCCATTCCAGTTTATCAAAGGCTTTCTGAAGGTCAATCTTTAAGAACATCAATCCTTTTTTACCTTGATGCTTTTGTACCTTGTGTGCTAATTCGTGAGCGATTAGAGAATTCTTAGTAATCCAGTGACCACTAACAAAAGCCCCTTGGTTTTGTGACACTATTTGACTAAGCACCCTCCTCAACCTCTTTGAGAGAATCTTAGTAATCACTTTGTAGGAGAAGTTGCACAGACTGATCGGCCTATAGTGATTGAAATTAGACGCATGCTTCGACTTTGACATGAGACCTATAAATGTCTGGTTTAAACCTCTGCTGATCCTCCTTACTCGGAAGCTTTCTTTAACCATGCAGATAAGCTGATCCTTCACAGTATTCCAGTGCGTCCTGTAAAAATCTCTTGGGAATCCATCTGGTCCTGGAGCTTTCAGAGGATGTAGGCTCCAAACGCTTTTCTTAATTTCTTTAACTGTGGGAATGGACATAAGGGCCCCATTTTCTTCCATACTAATAGTCTTGGGCAGCAGTTCAAAGATATCAGCTGACATCTGGCTATCCATCGAAGTAAACAGTTCCTCAAAAGCTTCTGCAAAATAATTTCCAATGTCTTTAGTATTTGAGAGCCATCTGGTTCCATCTTTAATTGCTTCGATTCTGTTCCTTCTACGTTTAACAAGAATGCTAGCATGGAAAAATATATAAGTACGATCCCCTTCCTTTAACCACAGTTCCCGCAACTTTTGTCTGTGGATGGATTCCAATCTTTTTCGATGCTCCCTAATCTCTTTTTTTAGAAGATTTTCCTCACTATTGTCCTGACTAGAGAAACAATTTATAGACTGCATGAGTGATAATTGTTCCTCTAGCTCCTTGATCTTTACATGGGCCAATCCGAAGACCTCTCTATTCCATCGTTTCAGGGCCTTTACTGTCACAGCCAGCCTCCTCATTGTCTTGTGCATCTCCATGCCTGTACCACTCTGAGGCATGATAAATAAAATAGAAATTGATTTTCATATTCTTTTTGCTAGTATTATTTGCAATACTTTATAAATATCATGAAAATTCCTTGATTATTAATGTGACCTTAAACTTAATATATAAGAGTTATATATGTGAGGATTAAGTTTAAGGATAATAATCTAAATCAGTCCGTAATTAATAATTAAAATTCTGGAATCTTTATTTTACAAAATTACCAGTGCGGTCCATTACCACTGAAAATTGAACAGTTTGATCTGAACTGTTAATGTAGTGACATTTAATGGAGGCATTTTGTATAATAAGATTATATAGGACTGGACCAAATAAATATTAATTATCTTATAATATCCGTTAAGTATAGAGAATATATAGTTGTCATTATGATGATCATATATAGAACGATCATAATCCTGAGTATTTAACAGACTTCTATTTGTGACGTTGTATTTTTTAATTTACTCGAAAAGGTTTATTACTAATGATAAACTATACTCTTGTATTTTAAAAACATGATAAAGTGTATAGCTGGGAATGATAGATACAGATATGGAATCCATTCATTATGAATAGAAGTTAGATAATAGTTCTCTTCAGTGACAATTCAGGTCTTGAACAATAGAACGCTCAATTCATGATATGATTATGAATTTATTATTCATTATAGAATTGTTGATACTTGAGAATAAAAATATAATTAGAGAGGTTAACGGTCTTTAGTCCTAGCTCTAATTATGAACTAATTATGGAGGATTGATCTATATGTAGTGATTATATTATTATACTATTCAATATTTATTTTGAGTAAATTAATCTATATTTTCAAAAGTGCAGTTCCAATTTTTAGTGGAGTAATACTGGAATTAATAAATTAGATATATTAATTAAAGAGTTTAACTAATTATTAAATTTATTGGAGCTTAAAATTATAGGTCCATAGGTCCCCTTGTCATCTCTGTAAATACTTGTATTGAACATATGGAATGTGAATAATTAATTTAAAATTATTGAATTTAAAATTATTGAATTTAAAATTTATTATTATTATTTTTTGTAATACAGGAAAAATATTTTTTCTATTGTTGTAAATTAATTAATTGTGAATTAATTGAATAATTAAATAATATGATTATTCAATTATATTTAAAATATATGTGTATTATATTTAGATATAATATATATGTATATTATAATATTGTTAACGTGAATATATATATATATATATATATATGTGTTATAAATAGTTATAATATATATATATATATATATATAGTTACCAATTGATATTTTTATATATATTTAGATACATATATAATTAATTAGAATTAAAAAAAATAGAGTTATTTTTTATTTTGGAAACCTAATAACTCTAGTTTTTTTAAAAGGACGTTCTGTCAGACAGAAATCCTAAGAAAGTTTGACACAAAATTTTATACGCTCTATTTCATGTGTTGAGAAAACAAAACGTATTCAGAAAATAATATCAATCCTAATAGCGGCCACTCGTCTGTTCAATTTGTAGGAGATTTGACAAGGAAGAACGTGGTACCAGAAAGCTTGAAAAGGCAAATCGTGGTGTTCTTTTTAATCTCATCTTTAGTAAAAAAATTTTAACTATTAAAAATTAAATGTATATGCATCTATAATAAATCTGGCTATAAAACTGTTTTATAGAACTTTTTGAAATTTCATTATGGTTTTATTCCGCTGATTTGATCATTAAAACCAACAATTGGTATCAGAGCCAGGTTATAAATCTATATAGATTTAATAATTATGTTTTGTGAATGTATAATTTATTCTGTTGTATGGATTGAGTAGGCACATATGCATATGATGTATGTTATTTTATTTTTTCATGTAATGAATGGTTTATTGAAATTTAATCGTTATTTTGGTTGGTTCCCTTGGATTTATTATTATTTTTAAATTGGAAGTTATTAGTATATTTCTGTAAAATATAGGATTTTATTTGTAATTTATTATAAACGATGAATATCATGTCGGAGAATATTTGTTCAACACAATCCGAAAGCGTGTGTGAGCGCAAATTGAATTAGCTCCCATGTGATGATGTCATGAAGATGACCTTTTGTAATTTATTTATTTGTTTTTTTATTTTTTTTTAGGGAAGGTTTGTAAATTATTTAAATATCCAAGGGGACCGGTCAAATTTCAATTGTATTTTATTTGATGGCTGTTAAATTATAATTACTTATTATGCATATAACATGTCATTTAGTTTAAGCAGTGCCTACTCATAATAATATAATATGACATGCATACATATATGTAATTGTCATTTATATTTTTTCTAATATTATATTAGAAAAGAATATCAAAATAGTTTTGAAATAATTTAATTGGATTAAATTCAAAGGATAATTTGTGGATAAAATTTTAAGAGTTAAAATTATTATTCTACCCTCCTTATTGATTATATATATATTTTTTAAAAGAGTTTAAAAATAGAATGTCATATATAATTATTCTTAATCAATTAATAAAATTAGATTTCATTAATATAACTTATCTTATTGATTAAATTGTTTAATTAATTAAGATTAGTAAAATATGATAAATTGTTTTAAAATAATGAGTAGGAGAAGGTTATATGACAATATGACCTACAGTCTCCACCACTAGTATAAGACCGTTTAATTTAAATGACGATTCGAGATGCTTTGATTCATCCTCCGTACGGAAGGTATTCATTTAGATTGTAACAAGGTTGAGTTCTAAGAGATAGGAAACCTAAGTGGATTTCAATTTTTGACCTTCCCTACGAAGGCAATTATTGGATTAAATTTATGGAATCCGAAGTGGTGGGTTACACTCATGAAGATATATTTAATAAGTTAATTGTATCTTGACTAAATAATGAAGGTAATTAATAAGTGTGAAAATATGAGATATTTTGTTTAACATTTATTAATTGAGAAAATCTCTATTCAAAGTAAGTATTGTGACCTACCCTACGGAGGCACGTTACTTGGAACTTGAATAATCTTGGTATTGTAATTTTGCATCATGCATCATGTTTACTTTACTAAATTTTGATATGATATTTATGCAATTTTTATTTATTTCAGTAAAATGACCAATCCTATCATCACTATACTTGCAACTGAAAAATTAACCGGCAATAATTTTGTCAAGTGGAAAAGTAATATGAATATCGTACTACTCTGTGACAACTATAAATTTGTCCTCACGGAGAATTGTCCTCCATTACCTGCTGCCAATGCAACTCGACTTGTTCGAGAAGCATATGATCACTGGATCGAAGCCAACAATAAGGCTCGATGCTATCTGCTAGCTGGCATGTCTAACGTGCTAAGAACTAAACATGAGAATATGGAGACTGCACATGAGATGATGGAGTCTTTACAGCAGATGTTTGGGTAACCTTCTGATCAACAGCGTCATGAGGCTATAAAGGCTATAATGAATGCTAAGATGAGAAGTGGTACTTCAGTCCGAGAGCATGTGATTAAAATGGTTAATTACATCAATGATGTTGAAACTAATAGGACAGTTATCGATGAACCCACTTAAGTGGGAATGATTTTGGAAACCCTATCCCATGATTTTCTCCAGTTTAAAAGCAACTATTTTATGAATAAGTTGCAATACAATATGACTTAATTGTTGAATGAATTTCAAAATTTTGAATATTTATTGAAAGAGAAAAAGCCTGAAGCAAATGTTGTTGAAGCAAATATTTTGAAGGGTCAATCCTTTCGTAAGAGTTACAAGAGGAAAAACAAAACTGGTGGAAAGGGCAAGTTCAAAAAGAATAAGAACAACAACACTAAAAACAATACCAAGAAACCAAAAGGGAAATGTTTCCATTGCGGTATAGATGGGCACTGGAAGAGAAACTATAAAAAGTATCTTGAGGAGCTCAAGCAAAAGAAAGGTAAATTTGATTTACTTGTTTTAGAAGCTTGTCTAGTTGAAGATGATTTGTCACCCTGGATAGTTGATTCAGGAGCGACTAACCATGTTTGTTCTTCATTGCAGATGCTTAGTTCTTTTGAAGAGCTTGCCGACGGAGAGTTCACGATGAGGATGGGTAATGATTCAGTGGTGTTGGCTAAAGCAATGGGAGAAGTTAGACTTCAGTTTAGGAATAATAAATTTCTTTTTTTGAACAATGTTTATTTTATTCTAGGATTTCATAGAAATTTGATTTCTGTTTCTGTTTTATTTGAACAATTATTTCAAGTTAATTTTAATGGTAGTTCAGTTATTATTTCCAAAAATAGTTTGGATATTTGTACTGGATATTTGGATTCTGGTCTTTATATGATAAAACCAAAACTTGATTCACTACTTAACATTGAAATGTTTAAAATTGAACCATCGAAAAATAAAAAGCAAAAGATTTCTCATGACAATGAAACATACCTCTGACATCTTGGACTAGGTCATATTAACCTAAACAGGATAGAAAGACTGGTTTAGGATGGTCCTTTAAGAGAACTAAATGCTGGTACTCTACCGGTTTGTAAATTTTGTTTGGAAGGTAAAATGACTAAAAGATCTTTTAAAGTAAAAGGTCAAAGATCCAAAGAACCACTTGAGATAATACATTCAGATGTATGCAGTCCTATGAACGTACAGGCAAGAGGTGGCTATGAATATTTTGTCACATTTATTGATGATTATTCAAGGTATGGTTATGTATACCTAATGAAAGGAAATCTAAGACTTTTGGAAAGTTCAAAGAATTTCTTGCTAAAGTTGAAAAACAATTAGGTAAAGTGGTGAAAACTCTTCGATCAGATCGAGGAGGTGAATATCTTGATAATGAGTTCAAGGATTTTCTAGTTGAGCATGGTATTTTGTCCCAGCTCACAGCACCTAAACACCACAATAAAATGGTGTTGCAAAATGGAGAAATCGAACGCTACTAGACATGATGAGATCAATGTTTAGTTATTCTTCATTACCTACTTCTTTCTGGGGATATGCACTTCAAATTGCAATGTATATATTGACTATAGTTCCATCTAAGTTTGTTCCTAAAACACTCTTAGAGTTGTGGAATGGACGTAAACTTAGTTTGCGTCATATTCGCATATAGGGGTGTCCAACATATGTATTGAAAGGAAAGACTGGAAAATTATAACCACGTTCGGAGCTATGCCTATTTGTAGGTTATCCGAAAGGAACAAGAAGAGGTTTATTTTATAGTTCTCAAGAAAAGAAGGTGTTTATATCGACAAATGCTACTTTCTTGAAAATGATTACATGACGGATTATAAACCTCGAAGTAAAGTTGTTATAGAGGAGTTACTTTCTGATGAGATCAGACCACATCTGACAACCACTATTGAAAGGCAAAATAAGGAGACCACATCCGTTGTACAAGATGCATTAGCTTCTCATCGTAGTGGGAGGGTTATTAGACCACCTGTTCGTTACAGAGAAGATGGAATGCCACTGGTTGCTATTACAAAAAATGATCCATTGACATATAAAAATGCAATGGAAGATCCTAACAAAGAAATATAGCTAGAGGCTATGAACCTTGAAATGGAGTCTATGTACTCTAATTCAGTCTGGAAATTAGTAGATCTACCTGATGAGGTGTAGGGTGCAAATGGATCTACAAAAGAAAAGAGGAGTGGATGGGAAAGTAGAGACTTTCAAAGCTAGGCTAGTAGCAAAGGGTTACACCCAAAAGGAAGGAGTCGATTATGAAGAGACTTTTTCACCTGTAGCCATGCTTAAATCTATTCGGATACTCTTGTCCATTGAGCATGTCTTGATTATGAGATATATCAAATGGACGTTAAGACAGCTTTTCTGAATGGCTATCTTGAAGAGAACATTTATATGGTGCAACCAGAAGGTTTTATAACTAAAGGGCAAGAGCAAAAAGTTTGCAAACTAAATAGGTTCATATACGGATTAAAGCAAGCCTCTAGGTCATGGAATATAAGATTTGATGACCCCATCAAATCTTATGGTTTTGATCAAAATGTTGATGAGCCTTGTGTATATAAATACATCAAGGATAAGAAGGTGGTTTTCTTAGTTCTTTATGTTGATGATATTCTACTTATTGGGAATAATGTAGAATTATTATCAAATGTAAAGAAATGGCTAGCTAACCAATTCCAAATGAAAGATTTGGGAAAGGCAAGTTATGTTATTGGGATATAGATTATTCGAGATCGTAAGAACAGACTGTTAGCGCTATCTCAAGCATCGTATATTGAGAAGGTATTAATAAGATTTGCGATGCAAAACTTCAAGAAATGTAATTTACCTTCACGTCATGGAGTTAGTCTTTCAGAAGAGCAATGTCCAAAAACACCTCAAGAGGAAGAAAATATGAGTTGAGTACCCTATGCGTCAGCAGTTGGAAGCCTTATATATGCTATGTTGTGTACAAGGCCAGACATTTGCTATACAGTGGGTATAGTTAGTCGTTTTCAATCAAACCCAGGATATGATCATTGGGTTGCTGTTAAACATATTCTCAAGTATCTTAGGATAACGAGAAACTATATGCTTTTATACTCAAGTAAGGATTTGATCCTTAATGGATACACAGATTCTTATTTTCAATCAGATAAGGATACATGCAAGTCTACTTCTGGATCTGTATTCACACTTGGTGGTGGAGCCATAGTTTGGCGAAGTACAAAGCAAGCATGTACTGCTGATTCTACTATGGAAGCCGAATATGTAGCCGTTTGTGAAGCTGCTTAAGAAGGTATTTGGCTTCGTAAGTTCCTAATGGACTTGGAAGTAGTTCCAAATATGGATGAACCACTTACGCTGTTTTGTGACAACAGTGGAGCTGTGACGAATTCAAAGGAACCAAGAAGTCACAAGAGAGGAAAGCATATAGAACGCAAGTATCATGTGATCAGAGAGATCGTGCAGAGAGATCATGCATAGAGGCGATGTTTCAGTTTTAAAGATTGCATCAAAAAACAACCTTGCTGACCCATTTACCAAGACGTTGCCTGCAACAAGTTTTGAGGGTCATCTAGAAGGTTTAGGATTGAAGAATATGTCTCATTTACTTTAGGGAAAGTGGGAGATTGTTAGGGATAGTGCCCTAAAAGCATATTTATTGTATTTTTGTTGTTGAATGATAAATAAAATAGAAATTGATTTTCATATTCTTTTTGCTAGTATTGTTTGTAATACTTTATAAATATCATGAAAATTCCTTGATTATTAATGTGACCTTAAACTTAATATATAAGAGTTATATATGTGAGGATTAAGTTTAAGGATAATAATCTAAATCAGTCCGTAATTAATAATTAAAATTCTGGAATCTTTAATTTTACAAAATTACCAGTGCGGTCCATTACCACTAAAAATGGAACAGTTTGATCTGAACTGTTAATGTAGTGACATTTAATGGAGGTACTTTGTATAATAAGATTATATAGGATTGGACCAGATAAATATTAATTCTCTTATAATATCTGTTAAGTATAGAGAATATATATTTGTTATTATGATGATCACATATAGAACGATTTTAATCCTGAGTATTTAACAGACTCTATTTGTGACGTTGTGTTTTTTAATTTACTCGAAAAGGTTTATAACTAATGATAAACTATACTCTTGTATTTTGGAAACACGATGAAGTGAATAGTTGGGAATGATAGATACAGATATAGAATCCATTCCTTCTGAATAGAAGTTAGATAATAGTTCTCTTAAGTGACAATTCAGGACTTGAACAATAGAGCACTCAATTCATAATATGATTATGAATTTATTGTTCATTATAGAATTGTTGGTACTTGAGAATAAAGATGTAATTAGAGAGGTAAACGGTTTTTAGTCCTAACTCTAATTATGAACTAATTATGGAGGATTGATCTATATGTAGTGATTATATCAGTGGACTATTCAATATTTATTTTGAGTAAATTAATATATATTTTCAAGAGTGCAGTTTCAATTTTTAATGGAGTAATACTGAAATTAATAAATTAGATATATTAATTAAAGAGTTTAATTAATTATCAAATTTATTAGAGCTTGAAATTATAGGTCCATAGGTCCCCTTGTCATCTCTGTAAATACTTGTATTGAACATATGAAATGTGAATAATTAATTTAAAATTATTGAATTTAAAATTTATTATTATTATTTTTTTTTGTAATACAGGAAAAATATTTTTTCTATATTATATATTTGTGTCATTACAAATATTATAAATTAATTAATTGTGAATTAATTGAATAATTAAATAATATGATTATTTAATTATATTTAAAATATATGTGTATTATATTTAGATATAATATATATGTATATTATAATATTGTTAACGTAAATATAGATATATATATATATATATATATGTTAATGTTGTTAACGTGAATTGTAAAGATATTTATATAAATATATATATATATATATATATATGTTATAAATAGTTATAATATATATATATATATATATAGAGTTACGTGTTACCAATTAATATTTATATATATATTTAGATACATATATAATTAATTATCAAATAATTAATTAGAATTAAAAAAATAGAGTTATTTTTTGTTTTGAAAACCTAATAATTTTAATTTTTTTAAAAGAACATTCTGTCAGACAGAAATTTTAAAAAAGTTTGACACAAAATTTTATACGTATTATCTCATGTGTTGAAAAAACAGAGCGTATTCAGAAAATAATATCATTCCTAAAGGCGCTCACTCGTCTGTTCAATTTGTAGAAGATTAAATAAGGAAGATCGTGGTACCAGAAAATTTGGAAAGACAGATCATGATGTTCTTTTAATTTCATCTTTGGTAATTTTTCTTTAACTATTAAAGATTAAATCTATATGCATCTATAATAGATCTGACTATAAAACTGTTTTATAAAATTTTTTGAAATTTTATTATGATTTTATTCCGCTGATTTGGTCATTAAAACCAATTTAAAACCAACACCAACATCCCTTGAGAATCTTCCCATGCTTCCTACACTTTCTCTTGTCCCTTCTCGTCGTCTCCATGAACGGGTTCGAATTGGTGATGAATTACCTCTCCCAATGGTAAAAACTTTTGTTAGCTCATCTCTATTTGATTGATACTCCTTTTCGTTTAAGTCCCTTGACCCTTCCTCCCCTCCACTGAAAGTTGTTGGCCTTGCCTCCTAATATTTAATTCTTTTGAGCTCTCCCCTTGAAGATAAGGTCCGGCCCTTTTCCTTTTCCGCTGAGTAAGGGGTTGTATTGTAGCCAGCCCATTTCTTGGAGCTGGGTTGGACCCTACTCTTAAAGCATTCACTAACTCACAGCCCAAGACCCGTGTGTCTTCATTCTCAATGCTATCTATGGATTGATTCAGGGAATTTTCTTGGGCCCTAATAGATGCTATGTTTTGTAAGATCATCAGGGCCATTTGCCAGCAACTGCTGTAACAGTGCATCTTCTAGGTTAGCTCCCGAGGATTGTCTATTCAGAGTTAGACTCAAACCCTCAATCGTAGGGCTGCTCGAGATTAGATCCCTCGCTGTATCTTCATCCGCATCCTTCCCATACTGCTCCTCTTTATCTGTGAAGGTATCCTTTCCCAAGCAGGTTCAGTCAGTTCCTCTTTTTTTGTGAAGTCTGATGTGTCTGGGACTGCGTGCACAGTTTGAATTGCCAAACTTTCCGATACCAGGCTATTGAAGTTCTCTGGCGTACTCAAGAACTGGTGAGTTTCTTCGTTCTCCGCTCTCGGACAAGCGGGCAGTTATACCATTAGTAGAAGTGACAAAAGAGGGATTTTTATATTTACATTTGCCTATAACGTGATCTAGCATTCTACAGATATAGCAAAAATCTAATAATCTCTCATACTTTAACTGGATCCAAAACTTCGCATCGTTTCCCCTTTGCTGGAAAAATCCCGCTTGAAAAGGTTCGTTCACTGAAATATCTACTCTGAGCCGAATGAACTTGCCTCTGATAAGTGCCTTTTTTTGTTTATTGTTTCTTTATGGACCGTACCTATCTGTGCGCTGATTTTTTCCGCGTTCTCCAGGTGAAAAAGCGTAGGTGGCAATCCGTGAATCTGGATGTAGAAAGTTGTTGAGGTAAAGTCTATTTCCTCTTTTTGCAGATTCGTTGGCCACTGCTTTAGTATAATGTGTACTCCATTGAAAGACCCTATATGTATCCTCCTTGTCTTTGATGTTTACAAAGATGAATTTGAATACGTTGTCTGATACAGCTTCTATCCGTAATTTACCTTTTAAGTTCTATATTTTAGGGATTAGATCCACCAACTTGAATCTGCGAAAAGTTCTTATTGATAGAAGTTTACCCGCCAGTATCTTCTCTGTTATCTGTGAGGCTTCCTCCTCTCTGTCAACAAGAGTTAGATTTTGCAGTGATGCTTGCAATTTAGCCGCTATGAACTGGAAGGAATCCATGAGGAGAGAAATGACTATTTGAAAATGAAAGCCTTCTCTGGAATGATACCTCAGAAATTACATAGAGAGTGTAATCCTGTGGATCATGGAACGACGCAGCGTACTAATAGAACTGTTCAAGTTGTTTGATATGTTGGTTGGTGTTTTTCTCTAGGAATCCTTGCTTGCTTTATATAGCTGCCCAACTGAATCTTCTAAACCGATGTGCGTGAAATAAAACCACATTAATTAAAACTCTTACAATATGTCCGTGAACTTCATATTTAGTGCTTAGCATCGTACACTGCGTCAAGTCCAGATGGTTCACAACAATTGCATCGGAAGTCTTCACCGATGCCATATGGTCCAACGTATACATATTGAAGCATTCTACTTAAAATCAAATGCAACTGGACACACTAACTTCATTAATTAATTAGTATACTTGATGCCCGTTATCTTAGCCACGTTTATATGTGGCTCAAACAGCCCCTTTCCAAAATTAATCTATGGAGTAGTCACAGAGAGTTAGAAATCTTGTGTTGTGTTGAAGTACAAAATTAGAGAAATATATATTGCTGGAAAAAAAAAATTATACTACAACGAAGTAGCGACAGATCGACAACCATGTCTCTCTGTCTCTAAGTTAAGACTAAGTCTACACAGACCATAGACTCCTTGGGATCTTCCACCATCATCCACTTCTTTTCAGACCCATCATTGTACTTGTTGCTCTCCACATTCCTCTGTTTTTTGGCACCCGGCGACGATGCAACAGAACTACAACATGAAAACGAAGAAACAGATGAAGAAGAAGAAGAGGAAAGTACATCCGAGTACTGTTGGGGATGAACAAGTTCAGACAACAGAAGCACTAGAGAAGCCATCGAGAATTCTTTCACTTTGAACCCAAAAAAAAAAATTGAAAAAACGAACACAGATTTTTAAACTGAAATGGGTAATTTTTCTTTTATCAGTGAGTTACAACGGTTTGCTATGTCATATATTTATAGGAAAGGGAGACTTGAAAAGAAGAGTCCATTGAATTAATCTATTGGTATTTGCGTGTCCCATTGTTTTTCTCTTGGGTTTTGTACTTTCCAAGGGAATGTCAAAGCAAGGGGACACATATACCGTAGGCCAAAGCCGCTGATTATACAATGAGCCGGTGGCTTTTGTTGCTTACTGCTGCGGCTAACGGTTTTTGTTTTGGGTTTTTTTATTAAATGACCATAAAATAAGAAGCATGAAAAAGAAAAATATCACAATTTAAAATTATAGATACAACCAAATTTTTACATATCTATCTTAAATGCTCTCTGCATTTCTCGTTTCTCTATCTACCATCGCCTACCCATTAAATGTGTTCAATACAGGCTGAAAATTTAGTGTAGGCCATATTGTTAATGTTGATTACAGTTTGTCGTTAAGAGAAACGGTAGTTTCAAACAGATGGAAGTTTTTTTTTTTTTCGTCTTATAATTTTCAATCAATGACCAGGAATATTTAACGTATTACGAAAAAAAAAAAAAAAAGGTCAAAATTATATTTTTTGACAAAGTAAACACACTCAAAACGATTTGTTTACTCACTCAGGTTTTTTAGGCTCCATAGTTGCAACTCCGTGTGTGGTCCACTTTAATGGCTCCACTGATAACAAAAAGTGGATGTCTTAATTGAAAGAGTCCAGGCTACAGTGGTTGACATGATCGATGGAGTACATTCCACGAGCCTCCCACATACATCATCATATCATGTCCATGATTTTTATTATTTATTTATTTTGGCAAATTGCATGATTTTTATTTTAGTTATACTAGAGTCGGTAAATTACATTAGAACATCTCTACATGATACACTTCGTTTTAAAAATATGTTAATTATTATCATATAGGTTCCTCGTAATACTTCCTATGTTCTTTTTTCCTATTTTTCTTTTAGTAGAATTCTTTAGTCAACCAAATGGCGGTCAAGTTATTTTAACAAAAAAAAAAATGGCGGTCAAGTTAAACCGCAGACCAAGAATGGTTACTCTTCCAACAAATTTTGAATCATCCGAGCCCAAATTCTCTTTTCTCAAATAAAATGAAGAGTTTTTTTTGCGCCATATCCAGTACCATATTTTTTGAATGTTTTTAATCCATTTAACAAATAATAAATATTTTATTCTAAATTATCAAAAATGCTTTTTAAAGATAATAAATTTTTTTTAAAAAAAACGATACAATTCGTTTTCGTCAAATATTTCATCATTGATAAATTAATTTGTCTGATGACAAAGTCAGCTTAAACAAAAATTATTTTTTACAAAAAATAATTTTAAAATAAATATTTTTCTATAATATAAGAAAATAAATAAGATAAAGATGATAATAATTTTTATTTTTTTTATTTTATACTGATAAATAAAATAAGGATACTAATAATTTTTTTTCTTTTTTACTTGATAAATAAAATAAGGATGTTGATAATTTTTTTTTAAAAAAAATTTGACGAATTGATTCGTCAACAATGATTACTTCGTCAAACACATCGTTATGCTAATTGGGTCTAAGCATCTGACGAAGTTTGATGAAGTGTTTCGTCAATGACGAAGCATTTGACGGAGTCTGACAAAGCAGCTAATTGGGTCTAAGCATCTGACAAAGTGTGATGAAGTGTTTCGTCAATGACAAAGCATTTGACGAAGTCTAACGAAATGCTTCGTCTGACGAACAAAGCATCTAACAAAGTGCTTCGTTATTGACGAATTATACAAAACCATTATGACGAAGCATCTGATAAATTGCTTCGTCATTAACGAATTATGCAAAACCATTCTGACAAAGAATGCAAAATCCATTTCATATTTTACATGCAAAGACAAATTAATTGTGGAGTTTTTATATAATTCTATAGCCATACATAATTTTTTTTCTTTTGCAAACTAATTAATTCTCATAAATTATGCAAAACTTATTTCTTAATTTATAAGAGCTCTCAAGAAGTATACAGCAATGTAATCGTGATCAAAATTATTATATATATATATATATATATATATATATACATACATACATACCACAAAAAAATGACATGAAAAATAAAAGGATAAAAAAGAAAACATTATACGAACGAAGACGATGAGGAATATGAAGCGAAAAAAAATTTAAAAATATTTAAGAATATATTTGACTTTTTATTTAAAAACTGATTAAAATAATAACTCTAAACAAAATTGATCAAGAAAATTTAAAACATCACTAAATATAACATGGCATCAAAAACCCTAAAATAAAATTAAAAAATCCCAAAAAATGATTATGATAAGTCATTAAATGATGAACTCAGAATAAATTACTATTTTCTCAAAATAGAAAAGGACCATAAATATAATTCCAAAGACATTACCACAAAAATATGAATTACTTCCAACACTGACTTTTTTGGCCAAGACATATACATCTATGACCATAAAGTAATAATATGCTTCTGTTTTTCATAATCCCTCACAAAAAACAACTAGCTTTTGTGGGTCATCTTGTTATACAGCCATTAAAATAACCAGAAAGTAATTGGAAAATTCAAAATTTAAAAGGCTTTCTCAACAACAATCGAAACTTAAACTAAGGACATTGAGGATTGAGGATAAAGAGAAAATGATTTCACTTGAAATCAGGCTTCTCTGGGTATGTGCAGCCAGACCTTTGGATAATAACATTTGCTGCATAACAGCCAGCTCTGACACAATCTTCAATTGGTTTCTCTTGTACTAGCTGCGAGAGAAATCCTCCAACAAACGCATCACCTACATATAAAATAACAAAAGGTGTCATACACCCGCTACGTATTTTTATTGTGTGGCAGTTTTGATCGATTGCGATGCACAGATTGGAATCAAATAAGTTACATGAGGCTACCTGAATTAGCCATTTCAGATTTCTACATCAATCATACACTGAATAATTTATAAACTTTTAAAACGATTAAAATTTTGACCTAAGCATTGTTTTCATTTAAAATTTCAAGTTTGTTATCAACATGAATTTGGAAGGGTATCCACATATATTCCTGCATTTAGAGCTCTTCCTAAGAGCTTCAGAAGACATACCTGCTCCATTTGTGTCGACAAGCTTCTCTTTAGGTAACAATATCACTGGGAACTTTTTTACCTTGCCATCCCCGGCAATAACTACAGGATCTGCACCCTGAGTAATAACAGTGATCCTCTTATGTGTTCCAGATGCTTTAGGCCACTGTGAAATCTTGATAGCTATCTCCTCGACGTTATCAGTCTGGACATTACAATGGTAATGACAAGTTAGAATTTGATATACACACTATCAATGTTGGTATATATATATATTCTGGTATCACATAACTATTACCTCCCAGCCATGAACTTTTGAGAAAGTTCTTGCCTCTGTCTCATTGCCAAAAACGTAGTCCATGTACCTAAACACCAAAAAGGAATGCCTCCCATCAGTGAATCCAAAGCAACTGGAAATTCGTGCAAAAGAAGAGAGCAAATTACTTACGGCAAAACTTTTTCCTGTGCATCCTTGAAGAATTCACAAATAAATGGAGCAGAAAGGTTCATTGTGAAGACCTACACAGATTAAGATGTCAACATTTCATAAAAAAAAATAGTAAAATAAAATGACAAAAATGTTTCTCAATGAACCACATAAAAGCATAAAATTTGAATGAATCTTCCATTATACGTTGTCTATGATACCTTGTTATTTGCAGCAGCATGCTCAGCTACAAGCTGAATTGAATCTGGTGACACAGTCAGAAAAAACCCAGCAATGTAGTAGTACTTGGCCTTTTCAACTATCCAATCATAATTCAAAAAAGAGAAAACAAAATCAGCAAACAAAAATGTAACGGTAGAAAACAGGGCTCAAATCAAGAGTGGAAAGATCAAAAAGGTACCCAAGGCCCAGTTTTCTGGTCTTTTCAAATGTTCAGACTTGTAGCAATTAGCAGCTGACAAATTCGCAATAAGTGACCTTCATAACCATTCAACACAGATTCTGGTTAAGTCAATGAGCCAAAGATTTCAAGATCCTAAATTTAGTTTTACAGGCACCACAATAGGGATACATAGTAGCCATCTTACAGGCACTAAAGTGAAATTTCAAACCAAGCATGATACCAAACTGACCTTTCACCACCTACAACACAAACAGCACAAGTTCCAGTTGGTGTAGATTCATCCTCATAATAGTGAACCTGTTTGAAAAAACAACAGATAAAATAAACAACATAAATTGAAAATTTTAGCTGATAGGCAATGGGCTCGAATTAACCAAAAATTTAAATATATAAATAATTGAAAAATGCGAGGGAAATAAAATATGCAAAGAATAGTGAAAACAATTCAAGAGAAAAAATATATATATATATATATATATGCATAAAAGGAAAACATTAAAGTATAAAGAAACTTACATTAACACCAGCAAGCTTAGAGTTTTTCTTCATCTCCTCCCCAAATTTGTCCTTTCCAATGCAACCAATGTAACTTGTTGCACCAGGGATTTGAAGCAACCACTGCAGAAGGTAAGGAGAAAACTAAATCTAAGCTAAATCTAAGCATCACAATTGAATTTGCTTAAGTACCACCTAAAAGAATTCATAAATGTACCTGAGCAACTTTGATTGAATTTTGAGTGGCACCTGCAAAAAATATTATTGAATAGACCTCATCAGGAATTATATATACTAAATAAGGTAAATATAAAACAATCACATCAAAACCCCAATAATATACATTTATGCATTACCTCCAGCAATGTACTCCACACTTTGCTTGGCAGCCAATTCCTCATACCTGAGATATACATCCAATTAAATCGCTCAATATCTCAACCAGCAAACAATCATATTTAACGAAGCAGATATAGCGCACGTTAAAGGGAAGGACTGGTATTCTAATGTCCATCAAAATACAATTGCAAAGAACCGTTAATTTGAATCCATCACTTGTGACACAGATCAATACTAGAATATCCATGCAACTATAAAATCTTAAATACAGATGCAATTTTTCTTCTTTGATTATGTCATGTCAAACACAGGTCATAAACCTATCAGCCTTGTCAACATCAGTAAGTGTGGAGCTCACTAAAACAGTAACTTAGCTGAAGACGCATAAGATAGTTCCAATAAAGACATATCAACTCTGAGCTCACCAGAATTTGTATAAGAAAACATAAAGCCCACTATATAAATTGTTATCGTGCAACTTACCATCAACAGGTAAAGGAACACGGAGCACAACAGCTCAAAAATGAAAAATGGTGGGTTTTATTGAGGAGAAAGAAAACAGAGAGATTGTAACATAGAAGATTACAGATCAAAATGTAATGTTCAACGTTAGCTAGATAAGAACATCAACTGGTTGAAAAAGAGAGAATTCCTTACATGGGTAAGTGTTTGTCCTCCGCAAGAATGGCGTTGTTAAGCTTGACGTCATACCTGTCACACAAAATGTACACCATGTTAGATTTCAAATCACGAAAATAAAAATCCAATTTTTCTTTTCTTTTATAACTTACAGTCAGAGATGACATTAAAGTATATAAATCTGGATCTTATCAGAAAGAAACAAAAAATATATATATCTCAGGGAATTATAGTTTGATAAATATATTCCCCATTCTAATACAAACAAAACACCAGATTAAATCAATAGCAACAAAACCCATCCAACTAACATAATTTTTATGGCCAGTCGTACAAAAAGGTGTTTTTAGACAAAACAGATAGCACATACAAGTACATCTTCATGAGAACCATTACAAGCAGACAACCAAAGCGCAAAACAAGACAGCTCAAAAGAAAAACAATGAGATCTGAGTTTAATAGAGCAAGTAAATAATATAAGTTGTAACATATTGAGACAAGAGAGCATGTCACATACTTTTTCAAGAAATCTTCGTCGACGACAGCAGAGATGTCCAGGAGTGGGTTACCCATTCCCAGAAGAATTCCTTCGTACGCCATTTGTTATATAAAAGAACTGAGGGAGAGAGAGCTAAGCTCAGGAAAACTCAGTTACTGAAACAATTAATGGGTGGGAGCGATCTTAATTTTTAGGTTCCACAACAGAAGCAGATTCAGATCTATGTGTGTTTTATAGGAACATTTTGACTCTCAAAACCGTAGCGACTCACTTTCTCACTCTCACCAAACGCATTGGGCCCCACGGACCGAGATAACGTATGGTACACCAACCCTTGGTGGACCCGCCCCACGAATGGCTACGATGTCTTTGACACTTAGGGAGTAGTGGCTGTGATTTTCTATCATAGATTCAGGATCTCTTTTGCTCATAAACCTAGCTACAACATATGTCTGTGATACAAATTATAATTGCTCGGGCAAATATCATATAAACACCTCTTAAATTTATTATAATTATACTTAATTATTATAGTTTTATTAAATTATCATAAATACATCATCGTCGACCCCTTTCAATTCGATTTAACAGTTAAAGGATAGTATTATCTTTTAATATATATTTTTATACATAATTTTATTTAAATTCAGAAATATACATATAATATAATAAAAAATTGACATGTGACATTATTTATTTTTTAAATCATAATATGATTACAATTTTATTTTAATGAGTTTTGATTTTTTTATTATTTTCTTTTTCTCTTTCTCATTCTCTTGCAACTAGCAACTCCAACTTCACATTCTATTCGCCGGTGTCACAAGCTCTCCATCACAAATGGTTGCCATTTTTGCTTGATTCAAGGCGTGACATAGCTTTCATATTCCATGCATTTCTTAGAAAAACGATGTTGGAGCTGCTCTACCTATTCATTTCTAAACCCTAGAATTTCATTCTCTTCAAAATCATGGTTCTTTGCATAATTTTTCTAAATTATTGGTGGCTTTATTGTTATTTTTTGAGATATTTTCTCCTCAATTTTGTTGTTGGTTTGTTTGGTTATGTTGTTAGAAATTACATTAATATAGGCAACATGTGTCAGTTATTATACATATATTGTCCAAAGTTTAAGCCTAATAAAGTGATCTAATAAGTTTTATGATAAAGCTTCTGAAATAACACGTATATAATATGGTATTTTATATATTTAATTAATATGTGTAGAAACCATATTTTACCCTTAATGTTATTTTGATGGGTCAGTCACATTTAAGGGTAATTTGGTAATTTTTTAATTTATATTTTGAATTGGCAGTTATGGTCCCTGAATTTATACGACTGACGCATTACTCCGTTTGTGCCCATCGGTTATGAGTTCTTGTTACCGTGCATTTGTAAAAATCCCAGAAGTATTGCACTAGGAAATTTTTTGATAATTTGAAGTTGTAAATCTACACTAATCAAGAGCAATGGAAACTGGTTAGTGTTTCTAAATAAATAAATATACATTGCCTAATGAACTGCATGAAAGGTTTCTACGTTTACGCTTTATTATTACACAATTAAGTGAAAATTATGCAGTAATTTTTCTATCGTATGTGAGATCTAATTTTGTCAAACGGAGGAGGTTTTTGGTTCTGAGGTGAGCTTGAAGGTGAACAATGGAGGCTGATTCAATAGGATAGAAGAAGAAGAACTGATGTGAGAGAAGTTTTTATATTGCATTTTCGAGCATGATGGCCATGGACGGGCAAAGTTATGTGCAAAATTGATACTTTGTAAGCGGCATATGCAAGTTGTCGGGGAGTGGTAGGTCGTGAGAAGCGAGAGAGGGGAAAGAAAAGTGAAAGAAAGAAAAAAAAAAAAAAAAAAAAGAAGAAAAATTTAAAATCAAAATTTAATTAAAAGGGTAAAATGGACATTTCACTAATTATTCAAGTTAGCATTTAAGTTTTTGGATGTTTTAGACACCATTTGATGTATTGTTGATAGTTTTTTAAAATAATGGTGAGCAAATATATTTATGTCAAACCTGGATTGATAGGGTTACAAAGAATCTTTCCCTAATTGCTCAATTTAAAAGGTTCCAAAGAATCTTTCCCTAATTGCTCAGTTTAAAAGTTGGTCGTTGGCTTAGCCCAAAAAAAATGCTGGTTGAAAAGTGATAATGGAAAATAACAAAGCTAAAGAAAATAATATTTCCAGCAATATATAAGTAGTCTACGTATAATGACTTTTTTTCCTTCATTATTTAGGTGGTTCCGAATTTAACCACCAATTAATAATGTTTTAATGTTAAACTGTCAAAATAGAGACCTTTGACTATAACTAAAAATGAAAACGTTCGCTTAAAAAAAAAAAAAAAAAGTGTTTCCCAACACAAAACCTGCAGAAATATGAAATAAACATAAATATAATACAACTTTCACTACTTACATCCACCGTAAAAGAGAAAAGAGAATATTCTAACTCAAGAAAAAAGGAACAATAAGGGAAAATAAAGGAGGAAAAAAAAATACAACAAAAGGATGCTTAAATAATTGTGTTTTAACTTATATCAACAAAGAATACTAGATGACAATCATATTAATGTTTTTGCCAAGAAAACTCCTTTGCACAAATTATTAATAGGTTTATTCTGAGACATTGTATGTCAAGAAGGTGAATACGTGAATTATACAAATTATACATATAACTCTATTTAACTCACTTCCACGTCCCCGCCATGACTAAAATAAGAGGAAGCACATAATCTCAGACGAACCTTCTACCATCAGAATCATGTGGTTTCCTCCTCCAAGAACAATTTCGAAACAAAAAATAATAATAATAACATAGACTCGGAAAGAAAGCAATCACAAGAAACAAGGAATTTGACTTGATGCAAAATTCAAATCCTAGATTAGCAAACGTAGATCCTTCAAAGATGGTCACAAATTGCCTTTGTAAAGTCAGAAGTCGTTGACTTGCCACCGAGATCAGCAGTTCGGTACTTTCCCTCTGCAATCGTGTTGAGGATAGCGTTCTGGATCCGTTCTGCTTTATCATTGAACTCCAAATGGCGTAGCATTGTCACAGCACTCAAAAGCAGAGCTGTAGGATTCGCCAAATTCTACAATATCATCGAGGGTAAATATGATTTAGTAGCAAGCACATAGTTTATTCGAATAACAAATAGATATGCACTGTTGTATGTATAAACCCACTAACAAATTAACAAACATCAAAGAAAATAGGAGATGAAACACACACCCATAACCTTCCCTTCCCCCCAGCAACAACAATTACCACACATGAAAATGCATTCCAGTTTTTTGCTTAGCAGTCTCAGATTGATGGCTAATGAGCAAAGGTTAACAACCAAAAAAACGAATGAGCTACTTGGAAGTCCTATAAGCCATTGGGCTTATCCTATAAACAAGGATTAAAATCCTAAGGAGCACCTAATAGTTTCAGATGAAAAAGAGAAGAATTTCCAATAAGTCTGACAAATATAAAATGGGGGTGGCAAGAGAACAACACAAAATGTAAGAGGGAAAAAAAAAAAAGGCTAAATAAAGAAGAAAATAAAAAAGATACAATCACCAATTAATCTAGATAATCAAGAGAACACTCATTGATGCTGAGAATAAATCAGGGTCCAAAATTCATAAAAGTTTCTTTAGCTACTCGAAGGCCACACTAAAATCAACCTACAAGCATTCAAAAGGTTTCTCCAGTAAGCATTCCATGGAGATTTGAGAATTTGTTTTATAAGCAATCCATTCAGGAGCAACTTGTTCAATAAAGTTTGCAATACTAAAAGTTGACTCAGATTGAAGTATATAGGCACAACTATTTTGGGTTCACCAGGACTTAAGAGTTATAGTAAACCAAGTAAAGGTTGGATGGATATATCTATTAGACTAATTCTTAGACTAATCATCTTAAAACAAATCCATATCAGCCACTGAAATGCCTAACAAGATGGAGAAAGCCTAAATCTAGCATAATTTGTGCAAAGGGAAGGAAATGCAAAAGCATATATAATGCACCCATGTACCATGTATAAATTACCAAAAACTAAGGAAAAATACAAAACTGGAAATCATTGTCCTCAAGAAAGCTAACCTTTCCAGCAATGTCAGGTGCTGAACCATGTACAGCTTCAGCAAGGGCAATACCTCCCTCACCAATATTGCAGCTGCATATGAAGGCAAATTGAGTCAGACGATTCAGATGTGTATACAGGAAATAACTAAAAATGCATAGTACCTTGGTGTCAAGCCTAACCCTCCCACTAAGCCAGCACAGAGGTCACTAATGATGTCACCATAAAGGTTTGGCATCACCAATACATCAAAAAGAGCTGGATTCTTTACAAGCTGCATAAAAGAAAACAAGTATTCAGTGTTGCCCTAGTCTAACCTTAAATGCAGTTTCATAGCATATGCAAGCACATAAATTTATCAAAGCTCATAAAGAAAACACAAGCATACCATCATACAGCAATTGTCAATGACAACTTCCTCATATTTTATGTCTGGGTATTTCTCAGCAACCTCACGACAACACTAAAAGTGAAGAAAATACCAACTTTAATAAGAGAATATTTGGAAAAGATCAATCATATACTTAACATATTGACAAATATTGGACCTTGAGAAAAAGACCATCAGTTTTCTGCATAATATTTGCTTTGTGTATTGCAGAAACTCTCTCTCTTCCATGGGTCTTGGCATAGTGAAAAGCATATTCAGCTACCCTCAGACTTGCCTGACGAGTAATGATCTTGAGACTTTCAACAACACCTCTTACCACCTTGCACCAAAATAAGAAGCTTATTCAAATTGGCATAAGTTGGATAATATTGTATAATACAACATATAGCAGATTATATAATAAAGCAAATAGCATAGTGCTTAAAGACTTACTTGATGCTCAAGTCCACTGTACTCTCCTTCAGTATTTTCACGGATAGTTATAAGGTTTACATCATCATAACGCGTCTTATAGCCAGGGAGGCTGTAGCAAGGCCTGACATTGGCATATAAATTAAGTTCTTTCCTTAAAGTAAGATTCAAAGAACGATGACCTTTCCCAATTGGTGTGGCCATTGGCCCTTTCAATCCTACCCTGTTCTGCCGTACTGATTCCAAACTTTCCCATGTTAGAAAACTCTGGGTTCTAGGATCAATTTGGTCCCCAACAAAGTGTTCTTCCCATTCAATTGGTACTTCAGCATCTCTAAATACCTGCATTAGTAAAAAAAAGGTTAAATCTATAGGAAATGTAGATACAAATATATAAATGATACATACATTTGAAATAACATTCGAAGCTAAAAAGAAGAAAATAAATAAAAATATTTACATCCAAAGTAACACCTTTCCAATCTCAATTTTCCAAGAGTATGCTTCTTTTATAGAGGCATGAAAATTACAACTATGCACATGCATATTTGAGCTCATATTTGACATGGGTCCGGGTATTATGTCAGTGGGATTCAGAAGCTTACAAGAAATTGATTTAAGCTTTAACATTAATTACATTTGTTTTCCACATACAAAGACACGAAACAAAACAAAGGCTTAAGAAACTTAGGGCTTCCATCTTTTTGTCTTTTTCTATGTGCAATTGTGTCCTGTCTTCCATCATGCCACTATTTTTCCCAACTCCAATGGATTCCAGCAGCAACAAAGGCTACAAAGCTGAAGTGTGCACAAGATTCAAGTGGGATCTGGTTATAATGGACAATTTCTACTAGCTATTATAATTGTTGGAAAGCTTAGTGTATAATCATAATCACCAATATGCATACATTACGAGATATGTTTTACCAGAACAGAAAGTTCACTAGCCAATTCACCATTAATGATTTTTATTAGTCTGAAAACAAGTTGATAAAAAAAATGTGCTTGAATTTACGAAATGCTTGTTTTTGACAACACTGTTACTAAAAAATGATACTGACCACACAGACTTGAGCATATAAGAAACGTTCCTAAATTGGTGACTTAGGGCTTCAGAGCCTAAAGTTCTACATCTAACATTCTGGCCGGTGAAATCAAATTTCTGATTTATTGTAATCACTAAGGCTATCATTATCCTATTAATTATTAAACATAATAAAAGTACAGCCTTTTGGGTTGCACGTGAATTTAGGGAAACATATTAAGTATATCAAAAAAGGGGAAAGGAGACTTCAGCTTTAATTGGCTCTAGATACCATACACGAATCAAAAAGACCTTTATTAACCTTCAATTTTTAAAGGGGTTAAGAAGGAAAATTTGATTCCCAACCCAAAACCAAATAATGCAACAAAATCAAATCCTATCCTCTCTCACGCCACAAATAGATGTGCATGACGTTTCCATATCAAAATGACCATGTTTTCCTCACTGCCTGGATCCACATGTTCTTTACTATCTCCCTAGCCTTGTCACTGCTCGGACCTCACTATCGGACTCGTGGGCAGTGATTATGAAATTTTCCGCAATTGATACATACGACACAAATTTTCAGAAACATATCTAAATGCAAAACTTCAAAACCCTATATTTCCTAAATTTCCACAATTTCACATATGAGCATCATATTCTAGACGTACATATATATACACACACAGATACAATGAAAACTGATCAACCAAACAAACAAAAGCCTCAAATAGTATCGAGAAAGAGGAATCAATATACAGGATATCAGAGAAGGGACCTGCTTGACAGACTCGGCGATCTCGGGGCCGATACCATCGCCGGGGAAGAGGGTAGCTCGGATCGGTGTGCAAGAAGAGGAGAAAGCTCTAGAAGTTGTTGATGAAGATGATGACAAGCATGGGAGAGAAGAGAAGATCTGGTTAGAGCGACTCCCGAGGGCTCGCCTCAGCAGGTGGGAAGCCATTGATTGGCTGTTAAAGAACGACGAAGACGAAGACGACGACGAAAAAGCAAATAATGTAAGAGGAAGTTCAAACCAGAGTTTATATAACTAAAACGCGTAGAGAGAAAAGGGAATGGAGAATCTTAATTCGACAGTAATACTCGTTCAAAAAGTTTGAAGCTTCTCTCTCTTCTCCTTCGGACTGGATTCGGTAAACGGGCCTAATGAAATTCGGGCCGGGTTTTAAAAGAAATTGAGGTCGTTTGATAATAGGGTTTTTTAATACCAATGGGTCTTTTAAGTTTTTTTAGTTATATTTTATAAAAATTAAAATTTTAGTTAATTTTTTAATATTTTTTACCTCACTTTTCCTCTTATTAACTTTTCAAATTAAATATATATCTTTTCGATTTTTTTTCTAAATTAAATACATATATAACTAGTATATAATAATTTTGGGTTTTTTTTATCTAATATTTACTGAGTTATTCATTTCTTAATAATTTTTAGTTTAATATAATTTTTTTACGAAAAAAGAAATAAAATATAAAAATTCGCATTTGTTGGAAAATTTTGCAATTTTGAGATGAATAGTGTACAAAAAAAATTACAGAGTTTTTTTAAATATTAAATTTGAAGACTTTTCCAAACTTCGATTGAGGCATATAATATATGGTTAGAAAACTAAGAGAATAAGCTTTAATTTGAATATTTTTTCATAATTTTTAAAGTTTATTTGCTCCCATCGGTGGCCCACCGACGCCCATATAGTGGCACCGACTTCTACCCGCTTGCTTGTATTTGTTAAAAATATTAAATTTAAAGACATTTTCGAACTCCGATTGAGACATATAATATATGGTTGGAAAGTTAAGAGAATAAGTTTTAATTTAAATATTTATTCATAATTTTTAGAGTTCATTTACCCCCATCGGTGGCCCATCGACCCCCCATAGGTGGCCACTGATGGTGCTGCCTACCTTCGTTCACTTGTACGCGTTGTTGGAAAATATTAAATTTAAAGACCTTTCCGAACTCCGATTGACACATAAGAGAATAAACTTTAATTTGAATATTTTTTTCATAATTTTTAGAGTTCATTTACCCCCATAGGTAGCCATCGACGATGCTGCTTACCCCTTCCACTTGTGCGCGCTGTTGAAAAATATTAAATTTGAAGATCTTTTCGAACTCCGATTGAGCCATATGATATATGGTTGGAAAACTAAGAGAATAAATTTAATTTCAATATTTTTTTTATAATTTTAAGAGTTCATTTACCCCTATTGGTGGCCCACTGACGTCTTATAGGTGGCCACCGATAGTGCTGCCTACCCGCTTCCACTTGTGCGCGCTGTTGGAAAACATTAAATTTGAAGACTTTTCCGAACTTCGATTAAGACATATGATATATAATTTAAATCTAAGAGAATAAGTTTTAATTTGAATATTTTTTCATAATTTTTAGAGTTTATTTACCTTCGTCAGTGGTCCACCGACCCCCGGGTATGGTCACCGACAGTGCTGCCTACCAGCTTCTACTTGTGCACGCTGTTGAAAAATTTGAAGACCTTTCCGAACTCCGATTGAGGTATATAATATATGGTTGGAAATCTAAGAGAATAAAATTTAATTTAAATATTTTTTTCATAATTTTTAGAGTTTATTTACCCTCATCGGTGGCCTACCGACCCCCCATAGGTGGCCATCGACGGTGATGCCTACTCGTTTCCACTTGTGCGCTATTGGAAAATATTAAATTTGAAGACCTTCCAGAACTCCGATTAGGGTATATGATATATGGTTGAAAATCCAAGAGAATAAGTTTTAATTTGAATATATTTTCATAGTTTTTAAAGTTCATTTACCCCCTATTGGTGGCCCGTTGACCCCTATAGGTGGCCACCAAAGGTGCTGCCTACCCGCTTCTACTTGTGTGCGCTGAAGGAAATATTAAATTTGACGACCTTTCCGAACTCCGATTGAGATATATAATATATGGTTGGAAAAATAAGAGAATAAGCTTTAATTTGAATATTTTTTTATAATTTTTAGAGTTCATTTACCCTATCGGTGGCCCACCGACCCCCCATAGGTGGCCACCAACGGTGCTGCCTACCCGCTTCCACTTGTGCGCACTGTTGGAAAATATTAAATTTAAAGACCTTCCCGAACTCCAATTGAGGCATATAATATATGGTTGGAAAGAAAAAGAGAATAAACTTTAATTTGAATATTTTGCATAATTTTAAGAGTTCAGTTACCCCCGTTGGTGGCCCACTGACACCCCATAGGTGGCCACCGACGATGCTGCTTACCCGCTTCCATTTGTGCGCGCTGTTGAAAAATATTAAATTTAAAAACTTTCCCGAACTCCGATTGATGCATATAATATATGATTAGAAATTTAAGAGAATAAGATTTAATTTAAATATTTTTTTCATAATTTTTAGAGTCCATTTGTCCCTGTTGGTGGCCCACCGACGATGTTGCCCTCTTGTACTTGTGCGCGTTGTTGAAAAAAATTATATTTGAATACTTTTCCGAACTCAGATTGAGGCATATAATATATAGTTAGAAAGTTAAGAGAATAAGATTTACTTTAAATATTTTTTCATAATTTTCTAGATTGATTTATATCTCCAAAAAATTCAGTGAAATTGACAGGTGTTCAAAAGTTCAAAAGGGCGCGCTGTTGGAAAAAATTCAGTTTTGAACACCTTTTGAACTTCAATTCGTACGTATGATATATCATTGGAAAGCTAAGAGGATGAGCTTTAATTTAAATATTTTTTCATAATTTTCTGGGTTGATTTATGTCTTCAAAAAATACAGTGAATTTGACAGACGTTCAAAATTTCAAAAGGGTGCACTGTTGGAAAAAATTCATTTTGATTTTGTTTGCCAATATTCTTCACTTTCCCAATGTATCTCCAAAATTCATTTCCATTTACTTCCCCAACAAAGAAGAAGAAGAATAGGAAGAAGAGGAGAGAATAAGATGGTGACGGTGACGATAATGGATAAAAAGAAGATGGGTCGGTTAAGAAAAAGAGAAAGGATATGATGAGTTATTTGTGTTGGTATTTGTGCCAGTATAAATGGTTTGACTAAGCTATAAAATTTAATTATCAATTCAAAGCATTTAAAGGGTATAAAAGTCAATTTAGACTAAAATTTTAATTCTACAAAAATATGGCTTCTTTTCATTAATGCATGTTGGGCCCAGCTATGACTCTTTATAATATGTTTTTATTTTTTATTTTTTTTGAACTTTAGATAATTTATTTAGTTTAAAAGTTAATTAAAATTTATTAATATTAATTATTTTTAAAAAATAAAAAACATTTTTAATTTAGTGTAATTTTTGAATTGAATAAATTACATATAATTTAAAAAATAAAAATCTTATCAAACATGCTCAAATATAGATTATGTTATTATCAAAATTACAAAAACATTTGTGTGAAATTCTCAAAACTAAAAGAGTTTTGGTTTAATATTTCGTTCTCTTTTGAGTTTTTTATTTTTCCTTTTAGTCCATAATTTTTTGTAACCATGCTGGCAACCTGTTGCCTGTGTTGGTGTTTTTTACTTTCAATTATTAGAACTATTTTTTTTTGGGTACTTAAGTTAAATGGTTAGTAATAGCTTGAAAAGAGTTTTATGTATTTTAACCAGTGACGAATCCAGGATTTATAAGTTAGGTGAGCTATATTTACGTTACTAAAATTTTTTTTAAAGAAATAAAATTTGACAATATAAGTATATTTTATTATAAAAATAAAAAAGTACACATAAAGAAAAGAAACATAATAAATCTTATTCATAAAGTAAATATAAAAAATTACTATTTAAGTTGTGCTCTACGTTTCTTTATTGAGTAAAACTCATCAATAATTGAATCATTATCTATATTTATTACAAAGTCTCTTTCTATGTAGATGATCATGCAATCAGTAAGAAATTCGTTTTCAATCTTGTTCCGAAGCCGATTTTTAATGAATTTCATAGATGAAAACGCTCTTTCTGTCATTGATGTAGAAACCAGAAGTGTTAATATCAAACGAATCAATCTACTAATCAAGTAGAAATCTTCAGCAATACCTGTTTCAACTAATCGATGATATAATGTAGAAATAGAATTAATATTCTGAAACTCCGGGCGATCCATTGATAACTTATAATACCCCAATTGTATTCTCAAAGGATATAATTCAGAATGAGTGAAGTCTTCAGGATAAAATTTCTCAGTAAGTTTACAAATATCATCGATATTAAATGATCTGAAGCCATGAGAAGGATCTAAGGCTGAGTTAAGACAAAGTAACTCCACGGTGTTTTCTGGAAATCTATTATTCAACTCCATCAACTGAAAATCTATTACATTATTAAATATATCAACTCGATAATGATGCTCAATTGTAATAGAATCTCTTTGTTGACAAGAACGACACTACCATGCTTATATAGAGCACTCATATCGTATCTCAATATCATATCGTTCACAAAAGATATAATTTCTTCAAATAGCTCATCCCAACCACCATCTCTTAAAGTTTGAAGTTGATATTTTGATTGTGAGACATAATTCAAAGCATTAACAATGTCTTGATTTTTTTGAAGTGCGACAAACAAAATCAGAATTCCCATAACTTTCTTCATCAAAAGTAAGATAAATACAAATTCGAATGATGTTATGGCAACCAAATATTTATAAGCCTCAGAACGAAATTGTTGAGTTGGTCCATTTTCATCGATCTCTGAAAGAAATGATTTAATTGTGCCAAATAACTCAATTAAGCTCCTCACAGAATTATAATGAGAACCCCAACGACTTGTTCCAGGTCGTTGCAAATTACAAGTTTGATTTGCCCCTATACCTGTCTCAAGTTCTCTATCCATTAACAACTCGTGAATTTCATATTTTCGTCTCAAGACCAACTCAGAATGACGCTTGGCAGAAGCAGACATGTAATTAACAATTTCATTCAACATTGAAAAAAATAACCAAACATACTTCACTTCTTTAGCTGCACCATTTAAAGCCAATTGCAAGCGATGAACAAAACAATGTACATAATATTCATATGGACAATCTTGAAGAAACAATGCTTGTAATCCATTCCATGCACCACGCATATTGCTGGCACCATCATATTCTTGACCACGTAAATTTTCAACTAAAAGTTCATGACGACCAAGAACAGCAGTGATCTCATTTTTTAAAGTTAAAGCTCTTGTATCAGAAATATTCACCACATCAAAAAATCGTTCTCTGACAAATCCATAACAATCTACATATCTTAAGATAATAGCCATTTGCTCTTTATTTGCTTCATCAACTGCTTCATCAACAAGAATGCAATATTTGTTATTTCCAATTTCTTGACGAATCAACTTTCTCACCTTGTTAGCATATATATGCAATATCTCTTTTTGTATCGATGATGCAATATACTTGGCATTCCCAGGAGCATTATCAAGAACAACATTTTTAATGCCAATGTTACATCTTGCCATTAAATTTATAACTTTAATGAAATTTCCCCGATTAGATGAATCATGAGATTCATCATTGCCTCTGAAAGCCAATCCTTGACTTGCTAAGAATCTAACACTATCAATTGTTGCTTTTAGCCTCAATTGATTTTGTGTTATTTGTTGAGAAGACTGTGCATTCATAACTGTATCAATTTGTTGAGATGGATTCCCCAAGTCATGCCAATCTATTATAGCACGTTGATGAGCCGAAGATACATTATGTCCAATAAAGGCACATTGTTGTCCACCAACCCTCTTCCAATTTCTAAACCCTTCGGTAGTAAAAGTCTTCTGCGAGTCATTATAAAAAATGAAGCAAGGAAAACAAAATGCCAAATCTTTGGCAACAGAATACTCAAGCCAAAAATATTGCTTAAACCACTTAGATTGAAATGTTCGAGCTTGCGCCCCATCTACATGACTAGGATACACACTTAGTTGAGGTTGATATGCTCCATGATTAATATAAGCTCTCCGAATATTATCACGTTCATTAATCGGGTATTCACATATTTGACGACGTAATCCTGAATCACGTTCAAGAGTTGTGGTGTCAAATTCTGGAGGCACCATTTTTTCACAAGTTGAAGGTTCTACATTTGAAGACTTCAAAGGTAACCCACTTGATGATCCTTCACTTATTTTCTTAAAAAAAGATCCAATACCTTTGAATTTCTTTGGTTTTCGATCACAATCCGACATTATATGAATCCTAAATTATAATGCAAATTATATCTAAATTATAATTTGATAAAAAATATCATAAAAATATGATAACCAACAAGCAATTTAATTTCCATCAAGCAGTATAATTTCCACAAAAAAAATTAAATTTCCAACAATTAATTCAATTTTAAACAAACAACTCAATTTTCAAAATGTAATTTAATTTATAATAATCAATCCAAGCAATCCATTCTTCAAAAAAAATTATAAATACCTTAATTTGCTACTATCCAAACCAATAACCAATCCAACAAGTTGTTTGAGTTGAAACTCTCAAATTAACAAGGGTCTAAAAATTCAACCTTGTCTCCTTTATCCCGAAAACCCAAATGACAACAAGAAGTCATCTATTTGTAATATGTCCATTGTCACACAAAAAATAAATTCATATAAATGTATAATGTATTTACAATATGTATCGGTCTTACAACAAGCAAGGAGTTTCCTTTTCAAAAACATTACCACCTATATTAATAGCTTTTGTTTTATTGGAGCCATTAAAGAAGATAAATTTATACATAAAATTTATTAACAAACCAAGTTGAAAATTTATTGTCCCATGATATACAGTTGATTATTAATTAAACTAGCCCAAACTCTTATCCTAAAGCTAATTAAAACAACTATGAAAGGTAAATAACTCACTCAATTTTTTGTGAAATTAGACACTAAACTTACTTAAAGGTAAACAAGAGTTCAAAAATTATATAAGAAGAAAAAAATAAAAGTTTTCAATAAATAAATCTGACAAATCTGTTCAATAACATAATCTATTATTTAAACAAAATACTAAAGAAATAAAACTAGAAAAGGTAAATTTATAATAGAATCAGTTCAAACTTCAAACTAGAGAAGACAAAGAGCTCACTCAATTCATCAAACTTGAAACCCTTGATTTGCTTCTCATTTGCACACATCCCATCTGTTCGAAACCCTTGAAGACAAGTTTGAGGAGAATTTTTTTTTAACGTGTTTAATTAGATTTAGGCTGTGGGTTTGGGTTGTGGGTTTAGGTTGTGGGTTTGGGCTATGGGTTTGTTTTTTTTTAGGTGGGCTATTTACTTATGTGTAAAAAAAAATTTTAAAAAATCAATTGGGCTGCCTGGGGTATAGCCCAGGGAGCCCAAAGAGTGGAATCGTCCTTGATTTTAACCTTTTCTTAATAAAGTTTTCACGTTAAAACATTATATAAGGTACATATATATTTGTACTCATGAAACAATGAAAATTTAAAATAGCTTTTTTTTTTTTTTTCCTTTTTGTGTCAAGATTACCAAAATTTTTAAACAAAAAAGGAGGGGTATAATTCAAACCTACGTATCAAGTGAAGAGCGCAAGTCGTTTATTCAATCACAATTACTGTTTGCTCCAAAAAAAATTTAGTCTCCGGCAATAATGCTTAAATTAGTGTTCTTTTTTTGATAAAGACTTAAATTAGTGTTCTTACTTTTAGAACTTAGAACTCTTTCCTAAAGAAGCATTCGGTACTTCATTATAAGTATTAGTTCTTAGAAACTGTTTCAAAGAAAAGTCTCCATAATTACAAATATAAGATTATGACAAGAATAAAAGATGATATTTATTAAATTATTTATATATAATCGTAGATTAACTTCGGCCACACAAAGCTGTTTACAATCCAATCAAACTCTATGGATACACAAAAGAGAATGGATTACCATATTTAAAATGAACAAAAGGAACTAACATCATGAAACACAAAGAACCAAAAAAAAAATGGAAAAGAAAAGTAGTAATAATTAACAGATGGGAAGAGGAGCACCATTCCAATGACTGAGGCAAGCCAGCATTGGGTCAATGATCTTACCCTGGCACATAGCTGTGAAAACTTTGTCAAACTCTTCACCAGGTGACCTTACCTTTTCACCAGTTAGCAAATCAGTACCCAACTGTTCCCTCACAAACTTGTACAATGGATACGACCTGCACTCCTCAATCTTATTCGAAATTGCTGGCTTACCACTCTCAATTGCAATCCTTGCACTCTCGACCTCTTTAGGCAAAATGGTCTTCAATTCTTCCTCAAAAGACTCGATCTTTTGGAAGATTGAAGTGCTTGCATTCTTCTCCTTCTCGCCGTTTGTCAAAGCATGTTCGACAAGGACTTGTCTCAGTTTCTGCATCAATGGGTACACAGCACTGCAAGGGTCATCTATGTAGGCAAACACATATTCTCTCTCTACCACTTTGAGCAAATCCTTCTCACAGAACCTTGATGGGTGAAGTTCACCATTGACACCGGTGGTGAGAACTCTCTTCGCTACTTGACTGACGGTGTTCTTCACTGTGTTCTTCAGATTCTCCTCCAAATGCCTTAAGTCAATGGCTTGGCATAGTGCCACTAAGTATGTTGATGACATGAGCTTCAAAATCTCTATAGATTCAGCAGTTTTCCTTGAAGAGATTAAACCCAATGAGTTCACGTCTTGGTTGTGCTGCTCGGCGCTTTGGACATGGCTGGTGACTGGATTAGCAAGGTATTGAAGCTCAGAGCAATAGGAAGCCATGGCGATCTCAGCACCTTTGAAGCCATAATCCAAACTTGGGTTCCTACCACCAGAGAGATTCGATGGCAATCCATTGTTGTAAAAATCATTGACGAGCTCAGAAAACTGCGCAAACATAAGTTTTCCAATTGATGCAATAGCCAAACGGGTGTTGTCCATGGAGACTCCAATTGGGGTTCCTTGGAAGTTGCCTCCATGCAGTGCCTTGTTCCTGGAAACATCTATCAATGGGTTGTCGTTCACTGAATTAATCTCCCTCTCAATGGACTTTGTTGAGTACCTAATGACTTCGATTTGTGGTCCAAGCCATTGTGGTGATGTTCTTAGAGCATAGCGATCTTGTTTTGGTTTCTGAAGGGGATCAGTTTCATGCAACTTCTTAGCTGCTTTCACATAAGAACTACCATCCAAAATGTGTTCCATAATTGCTGCGGCTTCAATCTGGCCTGGATGGTGCTTGAGTTTATGAGTCAAGTGGTCAGTGAATTCAGGCTTTCCCTGCATTACTTCAGCGAAGATTGCTGATAAGATTTCTGACAACACGGCAAGAATGTTAGAGTCGAAAAGGACCATTGAAGCTAAGCCCGATCCAACAGCTGTGCCATTAACAAGAGCTAGGCCTTCTTTAGGCTGCAACTCAAAAAACCCGGAATTGACACCGGCTAGTTTGAAAGCTTCTGCGGCATTGAGTTGTTCGCCGTTGGGGCCGACAGCTTTCGAGTTAGGTCGGCCGGTGAGCAACCCGGCAATGTACGAGAGAGGGACGAGGTCGCCGGAGGCGGTGATGGTTCCACGGAGTGGCAAGCATGGAGTGATGTTGTGGTTGAGGAACTTGGCGATGGCTTCCAAGATTTCAAATCTAATCCCAGAGTAGCCTTGAAGGAGTGTGTTGATCCTGACCAACATAGCTGCTCTTGTGGCCGAGTTAGGCAACGTGTGACATGACTCTGTCCCATTGCCAAATATTCCAGCATTCAAAAACCTGAACCATATTGAAGAACTCACACAGGTTAGGCATAGATCGATGATCAAGATGAAACATTGACCAAAAATTTAATTAAATATTTAATAAGCCCATGTAATTGCAATTTGAGGAAACAAACAAAAGATTATGCTAGCAAATTGGTCAAGCAGCTAGTCGAAAACATGAAACAATTTACCCGAGGTAAAAACCAGAAGGTAAACTACATAAAAACAGTAAGTACAAATGGTGTAATTTCATAATCAACTTTACAAGATATAAGTAAATAAAACTACACTTATTAGACATGACCTACACTAAATCTGTTCATTCTTTTACAGCTTACCAAGTAAATTAGGAAATTGATGTTAATAGCAGTAGCCGTGTAAAAGACTTCCTCGGTAGGTAGCTGACTATGACTATTTCTTTGTCCTTTTTTTCTTTTTTTTTTCTTTTTTTTTACGGAATAGTTGATTGGACACGACACAATTTTCACGCATACGTATCAACCAATTAGGTTCGGTAATCTAATTAAGACCAACAAATATCACTCCCAAAACAAAAAAAAAGAAATAAAAAAAAAAAAGCCCAAAACCCAAAAAGATATAAAACTATATTAACATATGCCAGATAGTTAAGCTTGCTTTCCTATAAGACCCAGTTTTTTTTTTTCTTTTTCCTAATTTCTGGCGCTCATTTTATATGTAACATGAAAATTGACCTCCATTATAGGAATATACCACTTTTTTGTAAACATGGTCCCTCCAAGAACAAAGGCCAGGTGGGCCCGTCGCCCATTAAAAACACTCACGGCCATCCTCTATTCACTTAACTCGCCCGAGTCAACCCGGCCTGGCCAACAGCCAATACCCAAGTTGGCCATCGACACTGAGCAACTCCATCCTAGAAACGACCTAAAGGAAGATAGACGAGTTGAGAGCTCTGAAGCTTACCTAATGAGTTCTCTCTGAAGCGCAGCTCCTTGCTTGGTTCGTCTGTGGGAGGTCGCACCGAACCCGGTTGTGACGCCATAGCTGTCCGTACCTTTGCTCATGCTATCCATGACCCAGTCGCTGCTGGCCTTCACACCGGCCCTCGCCGACTCGGAGAGCTCCACCTTCACAGCTGAGCTCCGACTGGCGATAGCTGCCACCTGAGATATCGTTAGCGTCTCACCACCGAGATTGACGACCGTTTTCCGATATTCAGCAACCATGCGCTTCACTTCCTCCAAGTGACTCCCGCTGAGCGACTCTGCCGCCATTTTCCATCCCAGTGGATCGGAGCTAGTCTTGCAGAAGCTCTCCAATGAACCGTTTTGGTGTCCTCCGTTTTGAGTCACGGCCTCCATTGTTTATAATTCAACAAAGATTTTCCCGTGAAATGAAAGAAAATGGAGGTAATGAACCTAGAGAGAGCGTTAGGAGAGAGAAAGAGGAAATCTCAGAGAATGGTAGATATGGGATTTCCTGGGAAGTAGAGGGAGAGAGAGAGGGTTTAAATAGAAAGGAGTCGAAGTTGAAGAGGTTCAAAGTCGATGGCAGTGGTGAAGTGCTGGCATAGGGGATGTGTTTGGTAGGTGAGCATAAGGGGTGGCAGAGGACCACACGCGAGTGAGAGAGAGTTGGTTGAAAAGAAAACGTGGCCGTACGATCACTTCACCATCCTCAGCTGCTACGATTTCGCAACGTGGCTCTTTTTCGTATGGACTAGACTGCCTTTCCACTCGTTGGTGTTGTGGCTAGCTACGGCTACAGTGCACGGGGATGGTTGGCGAGAAAGTTCAAAGAGGTGGTTGGTGGGAGCCAAAAAAAAACGAATTACATAAATAAAAGTTTAAAAATTATTATTATTATTATTATTATTATTTTTGTCTTGGTTTAATTATAAACAATTTATTTATACGGATATTAAGGACTCTTTTCGAATTTGGGATAAACATAGTGGACTCCAGTAACATCGTTTTTCATTTATAATTCCAATAGTTAATTTTTCACTTATTAATTATTTATCATGAGTTAAAATTTATTAATTTCAACACTTAAAAAATATATGTTAGTCATCTATTCATTTTTTCACCCTCATAAACCGAGAATTTTTCAAAACACATATGAACGAATTAGAAAAAAAAAATACGTGCCATTATAAAAACTTGTAAATTATTATCACTTTATTTAAGTTTTTTCATTTTTTTTTCACTTTCTATTTTTCCTTCTCTTTTCCTTTTCTTCCCACATTCTCTTGGTTCTCACTTGTAGCAACTTCCATAATAAAGTTTTAATTTTTCAATTTTTTTCCTTTCCTCTTATTTGTAGTCGATTAGGACTAACAGAAAGCCCAATCCTCAATAAAAAGCCCCATCCTCGACTTGCCTCATCGGCTCCAAACCTTAATGGGGTGGGGATTCCCCACTAATTTAGGTGGCAGGGCGGAGATGGGGGAAAATAAATTGCCCCCATATAGGGTTAAGGAGTATTATCTCCACCTCGAACCTGGCCATTATGTATGTTATTAATATTTTTTATATATATTTATATTATATATTAAATCCTTATTATATTTTTTAAAGGTAAAGCACCTTATATCTTTCCTTAATCCCCTGTTTCCATCTCATCTCACTCACCCTCTGTTTCTATCTCTCGCACTCTCCAGCCCTAACTATCTATCTTCATCTCTTACTAACAGTAAGCCATCTCACTAATCCCTCACTCACAGCTAGCCATCTCACTCACCTCTCATGACACTGTTTGTACCGGATTTTGCTCCGCCACAAACCGCCGTGCACTCCGTCGTTGACCTGCAAAACAAAGTTAGCGTGAAGGTTTGGGGCACCGGTGTGGTACCGGCCAAAGACACTCCGACGCTCAAGTCAGTATGTGTTTGAGTTTACTTTGGGCTTTTTGAATGCAAGTCGACAGGTGCGCTTGCTATGAAGAGTTTGTGAGACATTTATAAGCGTGATCTTGCCTTCCTCACCAGGAGGGTAGAAACCCTAGATAGGAATAGGAAACCCCGCCACCTTGGTTTTGGGCAAGTCTCATCCAAGCTATGGAAAACCGTTCCAAGCCACTTGTGGCTGATTGTCGCTCCGCTCTTATCATGTCCGAGCCAATCCAACTTCAAGATATCCTGATCGACCGAGCCGATCAATCGCTCGACCCATTCGTCACGGCCGATAACCAATCCACTGAGTGACTATTTTATCTTGGGCCCTAATGGCCTAGTCCAGTCCACCACCTTGGGCCTGCTCGGCCCAGCCAGGTGGGAAATTTGTTCATACAGTTAGCCCCCCAGTCACCGAGCCAACGAGCTTAACGAGATGGCTCGGTTACTGTTCATCCTTTTGCTCGTCTTTTCAATGAAATGCAATTTTTCATTCGTTCCATTATACACTCTTAATTACTTTCGTAACTGTCCGAGTGCATGCCGTTGTTCGAGTCGAACTAACAATTCTAGCTGAAATTGACCAAGTTGTGTGCTAGCAACTCGACTGACCAGACTAGAATTAATACGAGCCAAGAAGAGCAGTTGACCTTCCGGACGGTCGTCCCTACTCTTTACAGGGCCATAAAATTTGTACCAAATCAAGGGTCAAACTGACCAGGCAGCACCACCTGAATTAAATATGACCCAACCCCATAATTTAACCGTACCGTGGGAATATGTGCGTTTGTAAAGATAGAGGTTGAGCCACCCCTCGAATCTTTGAACCAAACTCATCCACAATAAGACAAACATGGAGTGTACGATTTGTATAATATGAAAATATTATTGCATTGATCTGAACAAAGAGATGAACAAAAGAAGTGCGAGCGCACTACACATTGTTTCTTCTTTTTTTTTTAATGATAGCATCGGCATAGATGAACCGAATTCTAGCTTCTAGGCACGTCAGTACCGTTTATGGCTTGTAAGTGATAAGCCCCCGTGAATGGAATCAATGACTTTCCGAACCTCTACTTCATTATTTGTCCGTTGAGGAGTTTTTTTCCTTGGGGATTCCTCTCTTTGTCTGTCTGAGCCCTATTCGGCCGGCTCTGAGATAAATTGCTTAAAGTATCCGCACTTCAACAACTCTTCTATTTCGCTCAAGGCTCGCCTTTGTGGGGCCGCTTCGCGTGAAAAGCACACCACTGAAAGTTGTCTCTGTCCATTCGGAAACCATTTGTTATGCATGATCGAATGGTTCCAACGGTTGTCCAGAGTATTTGACCTTTGTATAGTCGTCCATATCCCAATTATGACCAAATCAAATTGTCCGGGTCAGCACAAACCCTCATTGAAAGTATAATTCCTTGGGGCTTATGAGTGTCGCCCAAGCATGTAGATTGACTTGTCACCTTTGCGGACTATGCGCGTGGTGAAATCTTGAATAAAATCATCCATAATCTGTTTGTGGGTACTCAATCCTTCACAATAATAATGTGGGCATCCATCGTATGATCTGCAGATATTTTACTCCCAGCTGTTTGTGGGGTTTAAGTATTGAAATCCGGTAGAAAATTCAAAAGCAAATAATATATGTTATGGTTCGGTAGAAAATTCAAAAGCAGAAGATATATGCTATGATCCAGTAGAAAATCCAATAGCTGATAATAAATATGCTAAGATCCTGTAGAAAATCCAATAGCTGATAATAAATATGCTAAGATCCTGTAGAAAATCCAATAGCTGATAAAATGCGTAATAACTGCTTCCATTGATGAAATTCAACTTGCATATGTATAATAGTTGCGTCCGTTGGTAAAATTCAATTTGCAGAAATATGAGTAATAAGCAGAAAAATAAGAGTGTCCACATAAAAACTCCAATTGCAATAATAATATATTCAGATTAAATAAAAAATCTGTAAATAATGCATCCGACTATGAATATGATATAGTATTTAATAATGATATATCCGACGATATATCCAAGCCTCCAATTTGAAGCATATGCAAAATAATTCAATAGACAATAAAATATGTATTTATTGTTATACTGCACCTCTTATTTTATTGTTGCAAGGTAATTAATTTATTTGTAAGTAAAATAAAAAATAAATAATAGGAGATATCAAGACTTAGCTTTCTGGCGTGTGAATATTTTCCTTCCAGTGTCCTTTGTGAGTCCCATATTATTATTACAAGCTTTTCCTTTTGTGTTGCCGCCAGCCCCTTGCCGTTTCATCTCCTTTTCAATTTTTTTTTTTTTTGTGGCCCCCACTTTGCCTAAAAGCCAATGTCTTCCAAAAAAATTTTTTCTTCCTTTTCCCGTGGAATGAATGCTAGAGCCCAACTCTAATTTCATTAAATGCAAATTGTGGGCCCCACACTAATTGTAATGAAGCCTATTTTTTTATTTTTTTATTATTATTATTTTTTTTCGTGGGCCTCAAGTTGGAGTTTTTTGTTTTTGTCTGCCAGCCACCTTCCACGTGGGAGTTTCTTTTCTTTCTTTTCCGGTTGGATATGCAGAAAACCAAAAATCCGGCGAACACGGACGCCGCGATTACTTGGCGGCGATTACCGGACTCGGCTTCCGTTTCTTGCGGGTGAGGTACTGTTAGATTTGCAATTTTACGGGCTATGTGAAAAGACCAATCTTGCAATTTGATTCGCCAGAAAAATAGATGTCGTGACAGCAACAATCGTGTAGATTTTGAACTCCGATTACGGCGTTTTCCGGCGACGTTTTGGCATGGGCTCGAATGAGATTTAATTGCCGACTTGGTCTGAACCTTTTGATGTAAATTCTGACGGCTAACTCACGGTGGATTGGATCAGAGAAGATTGGCACGGTAGCTGCGGTGGAAAAGATTGGAACGGGGGTTTGTCAAAGCCGTGATTTTTAACTTTTTGTTTGGTTTGGTGAGATGGGTAACAAAGATGAAATTTGCTGGTAGGCCTCAATCTGGCTTTGATGCAAAACACAGATTGACACCCCTCCTTCTAGCGCCAAACTATTTGTACTGAATTTTGCTCCGCCACAAACCGCCGTGCACTCCGTCGTTGACCTGCAAAACAAAGTTAGCGTGAAGGTTTGGGGCACCGGTGTGGCACCGGCCAAAGACACTCCAACGCTCAAGTCAGTATGTGTTTGAGTTTACTTTGGGCTTTTTGAATGTAAGTCAGCTTAGTGTGCGTACCTTTGCTATGAAGAGTTTGTGAGACATTTATAAGCGTGATCTTGCCTTCCTCACCAAGGAGGGGGTAAGAAACCCTAGATAGGAATAGGAAACCCCTGGCCACCGCCTTGGTTTTGAGCAAGTCTCATCCAAGCTATGGAAAACCGTTCCAAGCCACTTGTGGCTGATTGTCGCTCCGCTCTTGTCATGTCCGAGCCAATCCAACTTCAAGCACTTCTACTAGAGGATATCCTGATCGACCGAGCCGATCAATCGTTCAGACCCCATTCTGGTCAGCTCGGCTCTGATAACCAATCCACTGAGTGACTATTTTATCTTGGGCCTTAATGGCCTAGTCCAGTCCACCACCTTGGGCCTGCTCGGCCCAGCCAGGTGGGAAATTTGTTCATACAGACACCACATCCAAAAGCAAGCTTGACGACAGCAACTTGAGCCTGACAATGCCATATCCATGAGTAAGCTTGACGACAACAACTTGAGCTTGAGGACGACGAATCGAGTGTAAGCCTTCAAATTTACTATCTCTCAAATCTCAGAGATCTGCCTTTTATTTTCCAAGATTTGTCATCACTCTTTTTGTGAATGAAGTTTTTTTTTTTTTTCCAAATTTGTCATTTCTCTTTGTAAACCAAGCTTCCATTTTTTTTTTTACCAAATCTGTCTGTGAATCAATCTTTTCAAGTTTCTTTTTTCTAAGGCGGGTACGGGGTACCCTATTATCCTACAGGGCAAGGAATGGGAAGGGTCACCCTAGCCCCACCTCGCCCCGTTGTCATCCCTATCATCGACTTCTCATGTATACCTATTAGAAAATTGACCTTGGGTGCTAAATTTTTCTAGAAACACTCTATCTCTTCCTTGGTGCTCCTTTGGCCAAGACGCTGATTATGGTGCTCCTCCACATTGCAGAGCGAGTAGTGACTATAGCGGTGGTGGTGGTGGAGGTTATGGAGGCAGCGGCGGCAACAACTTTAGTGGTGGAGTATAAGGAGGAAAGGGAGGCAAATGTAATTTCCTTGAGTGATAAATATATATATATATATATATGTTCTTTTACAAAAAAAAAAAATAATAATAATAAAATGAGGAATGTAAGCAAGATTGCTAATACTTTTTGTGAAGAAGATTGAAAATGAAAAAATTTTTGTAATTTTTTCTCATCACGAAAATGGAGCTAGGTTAGGTTTGCAGTGATGACATGTGTGAGTGTAAGTTATGGAGAAGGAAGAGAGAAAGAGACAATATAAATGGGTGAGGAATTGAGGGAGAGAGAAGAGAGAAGAGGAGGATAGAGGGAGCAATTGAAGAAGAAGAGGAAGAGGGACGACACATTGGGAAAGAGAGGCAGAAGAGAGAGAAAGAGAGATGGATGTTTATTAGGTTTGTGGTTTTTTTTTTTAATTATATAATTTGTGTAAATATTTTTGGAAATAATTTCTGAGTATTCAACATAACCATAATTTCTGAGCATTATAGGCTTGAGAAATTATTTCACATCAGTGGTTGATTTGGATGAGGATGACAAAATTAGGAAAAGAAAGGAAGAAGAAGAGGATGGCTGGACGGAAAGGAAGAAAAAAAGAAAAGAAAAAAAAAAAAGAAGAAGAAGAAGAAAGAGGAAAAAAAAAAGAGAAAGAAAAAGGAGAAAATATTTAATTAATAAATTATATATATTTTTATAGTGCTACTTTTAAATTTGTCCATGTTCATTTTGGATGTTTTCTAAATTATTTGAGGGCATATAAACCATTTTGTACTATTACAACTATATCTAACCATAAAATAAATATTTTGTTAGTCAACCAAGTAAAAATGTTAATTTTAACAATATCAGTGAAGTAATAGTATATATATAATTTCAATGTTACTATGTGGGGACTGTATTTACCTCTAATATTAGGGGTAGTCTAAGAAATTTCCCTGTAAGATAATTACAATTTAGATTAAGCTATTATTTTAACTATACAAGTAACTAATATATATGCTTAATTTCTACAATGTAAAATCTAAAAATTATGTTCATAAATTAACAAAACGTAATAATGCTTAAGCTTTGAGTACTGGCAGATTGTTCGATGACGAAGTATATCTAGGATTGGATAGTATAAAAAGTCATAGAAAGAAAATATAAATATTCTTTTAGCTTTATAATTTCCTTCAAAATTAAACAATAATTTTTTTTTTTAAATAGAGGTAAACAATTTTATGCTAAATGTAAACGATTAGTTTTTTCTGTTATAAATTTATAATCAGGTATCAACAAGTTCTTTATAATCCAACAAGAATAATAATAGAAATAATGAGATTGATATGATGATTCAATTACTTCGATATTAAATTATTAATTAAGTAGAGTGAAAGTCAGTGATAAACCATGATAAAATAATTAAAAATAAATTGTTTGTTACAAAAAATAAAACTAATTTCTATTAATTGTATATTTTAAAAATGGATAAAGTAATCATTTTGTTAAATATATGATCATCAACGAGTAAAAAAAAAAAATTCTTTTTTAACATAGAATTTATAATTGATTTTTAAATTGTAACTTAACAAATTCAGAATATTTGTACCATCACATACACCATCAGCTATAAGGGACAATTATTTGAGAAAGTGAAATGAGTCAAAGGAATATCTTGTTATCGGTCAAGTTTTGAAATTTGCTACAATTCCAATAAAAGTTTACAGTTTGCAACTTTCTTAAAATTAGATGTAAGAGCTTAAATTTATAAACAAATGAATAATTTGAGAATAAAATTATAAATATTATTTTATTTTTCTTATAAATAATAATTAGGCATCACAAATTTCACATTAAGACAGTACTCAATATCAAACGTACGTAAAACTTGAAAACGGCAGCCTATTCACAGTGAGCGGTGAGTAAATACATAATACTAAATATGACTTATTCGTTGCAGTTCCACGACCACGAGCATCTTTAAAGTCCCTGTAGCCGGTAGTTGGTGACAAATGGAAAACTATTCCTTCTTATCGAGAGCTACAATTTACTTATCCAAAACCAAAAATATCCTGCCCTCTTTTTTCTACAAACCTACTTTTGTTTTTTGATGGGAAAATTCCTTTTCCACCCAATTCCGATGCTCGGTGAATATTCTCTTAAAAGAGTATTATTATTGGTTCACGTAACATATATTATAATTTGAAAAAGTAGTATCTAAATATGATCTATAAAAAAAACCAACAAAATGAATAATTTTTAAGTACACGTAATTTGCCATATATATATATATGTATGTATGTATGAACACGTTGGGTTTATTCTATACATGCAAGTCTAGATTATTAAGACACAATAAAAGGCTTACATATGAATTTAGGTTATAGAGTGCGGAAGCTCGATATCTATAATAAATTTCCTAACCTGTTAGAGTTTAGAATGTCAGTAGTCTATAAATATAACATTATAGATTAACCCTAGATGGATGATTTCACAATTTCCATAGAGACATAAATCTAAAATTTTAGCCAGAGAGAAAAATAAGAAATTTTATAGTGATTTTAGTTGATTTTCCTAATTGTTTTTGGTTATGTTCTTATTGTGATTTGGGTATCCACATGTTGCTTCATCACCCCAAGAATAGTTTGGAAGATCTGCGGATCATGTGTGTGTGTTTTTCAGCCTATTCACAAGGTACAATTTAACTAGCTATATTTGTTTAATAGAATCATATATTCTAATCACATGTGATCTCAACTTCCACTGCTCAATCTTTCAATTGGTATCAGAGTCTTATGTGATTTAATATACGATTTGATCTAGTTTATGTATTTTTTATATTTGATTAGACATATGAAACCTAGGGTTTATTATATATGTAGATTCACATGTATGTATGTTTAAATATATATTTTTGTTGATGAATGGTTACAAGATAATATTAGTTTGCCTTAATCGATGGTAGATTTTTATGTGTATTTTTGTTATGGGATGTAATAAGGAAGCTAATCATAGCATTAGGTTTTCTCCTTTATTTTATTTTATTTTTGCTTGAATGTTTTACTTTTAGATTTCTTATGCACCCATTCAATGAGGTATAGGATTAAATTTGTAAAAATCAATTGAAAATAGAGTGGAAAAGAAGAAAATTGAAAAATACGCGAAGAAAAACTACATCTCGTGGCTTTTTGGACCTGTAGAGACATTTACAGGCATTAGATCGACATGAGACCACTGGACATGAGACCACTGGGGATAGAAGCATAAGAGATAGATGAACCATACTGGAGCGATGCAGCCCAAGATTTGGCCAGACACACCTACACATACTGCCCAAAGTAGCTGCGCATGAGGGCGTGTGGACAGGTTTTTTAGTGGCAGCTTTGGACTTCTGTCTTCTCCTATGATAGTGCATCTTCTGGTGGCTTGGCTTAGATGGTGGCGCATGATTAATGGTTGTAGTGGCAAGATTCTAAGGTGTGTGGTTAGGGTTTCTGGGAAAAGTGTTAGGGCTTTTATAATTTTGAGTTTTAAACCCAGAAAATTGAACCCAACTAAGGTCCAATACTTTAGGCTCACTAGAGAAGGCTAAGGCCTAATACCTTAATGCTCACTAGAGAAGAGGAAAGGAAGATGAACAGGCCAAGACAATGATATTGAGCTCAAATATTATTGGGTTTGTAATTTTCTTTTTTAGAAAAACCATAGATTAGTGTCTTGATTAATTATTTTAATTATTTTTTTTATTTTGTTTATTCTTAAATGATTTAAATATATGTGTATAACATGCTTGGTTGTGATAACATATTATATAGACCAGATGGTGTCATATTATCTTGCATCAATGGCATACATATACATAATTATTTTTTATTTTCAAAAATTGAGATAAAAATAATTATGGAAAATCCTTGAAATTATTTTAAATCATTGAGTGGGTGAAGGTAAAAAATTAATTATTTGAATTTGTTAAACCTACGGGCTTCTTTGTGGGTCCATTAATAAAATGGTCATATAAATCCCTAACGGATAAACAATGACTGGATTATATTTGATTGGACCTAAATAATTTTAAAATATTAATTAGATTGACTAGTCGAACGTCCATAATTTTTAGATGTTAAGAGAATTTTAAAATTAAACAAAAGTTATTACACTCAACCACCATAATTTTATTAACATTCCCAACAAGACTCTTTTAATATTATTGAAGGCCTAAAGTTTATGAAACAATAGTTGATTAATCCACTAAATAGAATATAATCAATTTGAGTAGAATGTAAGGGTATTATCTAAGAACGTTCTGTTTAAGGAGATTGAGACTTAAATAATCTATTCGTGGCTCTCCAATCTTTCTTGAGAGGGCTTAGTAGGAGACTATTCATTCCATAATCAAGTTTAGTTTGTTATAAATGTCTTGTCCAATATAAGCATTTATGATGCAAACTAAATTGTTGTTTACAACAAATAGTTACTAGTAAGGGACATTCTATTGCTAAATACATGTTTATTGTGAAAAATACTTGTTAATATAAGTGCTCAAATGTTTTTTAGAGAAAGACAAATCTCAGTCCTCTCACTATGTTTTTATGGGAACAACTATTGGATTGCAATAATTATACAAGATGGAAATTCATCCTTAATATGATTTTAAAAATTGAGAAAATCGAGTTTGCCCTGACAATTTCTAAGCCAAACATACTGTTGATGTGACTAAGAAACTAAAAAAGGCTTATTCAGTTTGGCAAAAGGCAAATAATACAGTTCGCTCTTATATTATATCCAATGTTTTCGGTTAATTGCATTTACTTGAGCAATTATTTGTGCTCGACAGTGAAACAAAAATGATCCAGACTCTTGATTTATAGTTTCTAAGACAGTCACTTAGAGAGGCAGTGAGAGGTTATCTCTTTAAGTATTGTGTTAAACCTAAAGGGAAATCTAAGAGTGGTAACAAGAACAAGAAAGGGAAAACAAAGATATCTGGAACCAAACCGATTGCAATGAAAAAATTGAAAGACAAGTGCTTCAAATGCGGTCAGAAGGGTCATTGGCAATGGAATTGCCCAAAGGGTACTAAAAGGTTCTATTATGGAGGTTCAAACAATGCAACCTTCATGAAAAAGGACAAAGATACTTGAAGCTTAGGAACAAGGAGATACTTTTCATGAAGCTATATGATTAGTAGTTTTATCTTAACACTTTATGTTTGAAAAACTGTTTATTTGTTCTTAAGAGGAATTTGATTTCTATTTGTTGCGTATTTGAACATAATCTAATAGTACAGTTTAATTCCTTAGATTCAATTAAAAGTGAATTTTCTTTTATTTGTTTCAATGTTCTAATGAAACGCCTTTAATTTTAAGTCCTTTGTCCTATGACTGCTATTGAAATTATAGATAATGAGCACCATCACTTAGTTAAAATAAGAAAAGTTTCAAATGAAATTTACCTTTAGAATTTACGATTAGGTCATATCAACCCTAACAAGATGTGTGGTTTGATTCAAAGTGGGATTTTGAGTTTCCTATTCTTTAAACTTATACCATCATGGAATTCTGTTTGGGAGGTAAAATGACCAATAGGCCCTTCAAGGCCAACAGATATCACACAACTAAATAGCTAGAGTTAGTGCATATTAATATGTGAGGACTAATAATTATTCAAGCTAGACGGGGTATGAGTATTTTGTCATCTTATAGAGATGACTACTCTTGACATGGATAGATTCACCTAATGCGTTATAATTCTTAGACTTTCAATTTGGAGAGTATAAAGTTTAGGCAAAACAGCTATTAAGATTCCATTTTAAAGGACTTTGGTTTGACCAAACCAATGTATACCTATCTAGGGACTTAAAGTCTTACATGACTAAAGAGGGGATAATTAATGAATTCTTAGCCTTTGGAACACCATAGTAGAATAACGATGCAGAAAGGAGAGGTAAAACTCTTCAAGACAAAGTGAGGTCATTACTCAGTTATTCATTCATACCTATATCGTATTGGGGAGATATACTTTAGAAACAAATATTTTATCTGTACTTGATCATGTCCAATTTTTTTTTCTAAGACCTTCACAATATTATAGAAAGGACGCAGGTCCAGTTTGATCCATATTCAAATTTGGAGTGCTTCGACACATTTTGAAACGAAAAACTAACAAAAATGATTATTGTATAGAGACGTATTAATTTAGAGGATACCCTAAAAGAATGAGAGGTAAATTTTCTATAGTACCTCAGATGAAATAGTTATTGTGAGTACTAATGCCACATTCTCAGAGGAAGACTATAACAATAATTTCAAGCTCAAAAGTAAAGTAATTCTTGAGGAGTTTTAAACTCAGCTCAAGAACACCCTAGGCCCCCTAAATCTGAACCTACAGTTCAATGGTTCTAATGCATGTTTAAAAGAGGAAAGAAAAATGTATTCAAAGTGAATAAACACAAGTGGAACAAGTAGAACAATAGGTATACATGTAGGTGGAATCAATACTAACACCTAATCAAATTCTAAATAATAAAATGGATCTTTCTGTAAAACTTAACATCCACTATAGTTCCGTCCTAATGGGAGAACGACGTGCAAACTAGCAAGAAATATCTTGTTGGAAAAATCATATTACGTCATCATTATTGTTAATAAAGACAATCCCGCCAGTTATAACATAGCACTGGAAGATGTTGATGTGCAGTAATGGCTCAACACTATGGACTATGAGATGGAGTTTACCAACTCAGTCTATTTTTTTGTAGAGGCACCAAAAGGGATAAAACTTAAGTAGTCCAAGTGAATCTACAAGAGGAAAAACATGATCAAATAGGAATGTTTAAACTTTCAAAGCTAGATTGTTAGCAAAAGGTTGTATCCATTAACATATGATATATTATATTGAAACCTTTTTTACCATTGGCCATGCTTAAATTTATCTTGATTATTTTAATCATAGCTATGAATCTTGATTATGGGGATGAATATCAAAATAATCATTTTTGAATGGCAGTTTAGACGACATCTACATGTGGAAACTAAAATGGTTCATAAAGAAAGGTCAATACATGGTATACAAGTTGCAAAGGTCTATTTATGGACCTAAGCAAACTTTCCAAATATATAAAAGATCCTTGTCCTAAAGATAGTTTTCCTAATTCTTTACATTGATGACATTTTGTTAGTTAAAATTGACATAAAAAGAATTGCCAAATGAAAATAGATGTTTGTAAAATAGTTTAACATGAAGAACTTGGAAGAAGTCAACTATATTCTTAGAATCACACTTCTGTGAGATTGAAAGAATAAGTTGTTTGAATTATCCTAGGTTTAATAGTTTTTTAAATTATTGCAAAATTCAACATGAAGAATTCCAAAAAGGGAGTTCTACCCTTCAGGTATGAAATTTATTTTTTAAAGGAGTAATTCTTAAGTAGAAATAACAGATGAGTAAATATATTATGTTTTGACAAAAGATAATCTCATGTGTACCATGTTGTATACCATACCAAATATCTGCCACATAATGAGAGTAGTGAGCCAATACAAATCAAATCTTAGAAAAGAATATTGAATTATGGTAAAAGCATATACTCAAGTATCTAAAGAGAATAAGGATTATATGCTGGTATATTCTAGTGAGAGTCTGGAAACTAGTAGTTATATAAACTCAGACTTCCAAAGGAATGTTGTCATAAGGAATTCTCTAAATATGTATTTTCCTTAACAGGTGGAGCTATTTGTTAGAGAAGTGTTATACAAGTTTTATATAGATGACTTCACTGTTCAAGTTAAATATGGTTACTTTTGAAGAAATAAAGGAAGCTGTATCGTTGAAGAAGTTCCTAGTGAATCTTTAGGTGATTTTGAGTGCAAGTCTATCCTTCATCAAAATAATGGTGAGACTGTAGCATAGTAAAAAAGAAATGATGCTTCACTAAAAGAAGAAATACACAAAGAGGAAGTATCACTTAATTTGTGATATAATCGAGAGGAAAGACAGTGGTTACCATGATAACAACTGAGAATAATCTAACATACTCGATTGTTAGGACTCTACATGTACCAATGTTCTCAAGAAATATGTAGATTGCATAGATGTTAGAAGTTTCCTAGACTTATGTCAAAGTAAGTGGGAATGTTCTATTTGTGCTATTTCAGTATGACAAATAGTGATCATATTTTTTCTGTGTTTAAATAAAATATTTTGATATGTTGTTATGCAAACTAGTATTTTATGTATAAGGTCCGAATTAATTATAGAATATATGATCATATGGATACATCTATAGAAGACATGATCATACGTTCTCATAATTAATGAATAAGATCACAGTTATTAAATAAAGTTGGACATTTTATTTAGACTGTCATATTTTATGAAATAATCTATTTTGGTTATTACAAAATATTTATGTAAATTATGTTTAAATTGATATGATCAAAATGAGATTTAATTAAGATTTAAGTTTCTATGAAAAGAATTAAAACTCAAGTAATATTTGATTATTGCTTGAATGATTATTGTTCTTTAAGTTGTCAAAAAGTAAGGTTCATTTATACTACCAATATCTTGATGATTTTGGAGCAAGATTATTTAATTACCAATATTTATGAAATAAATAAAATGAAATTTGTATGAAATATCATCTTGATAAATTTCAGTACTTGGATGTAATAAAATCATTGACCAATGCATTTGATATGTTATAAAAACTATAAAATCAATAAAATAAATAAATAAATAATTGATTAGCATAAATGACAAGACTGTACCTGTGATGGGTCCTACTTTGGGAAAGTTCTACTAAAATTTCTACAGAAATTTCATCATAACTCTAATACTTGAACTAACCCAATTTGTATCTGTAAATAAAATCATTTCAATACATCTAGTGGTCATAGTAAATACCACTGGATTTCCCACAACAGAATAACAATAAACATAATAACTTTCAGAAATATCAAGAAATCTAATATAAAAGATAGTTTAGTACCGACTTGGGATATTATCATAGCAATTTAGATGAATTTTCAAAAATAGTTAAAGAAACAAAATACATAAGTAAAATTTAAAAGAAAATGAAAACTTGATTACAATGATAATAGAAAAGACGCAAGCGATGGAATGAAAGTGCGGAGATGCCTTGTGTGGAGATCCAACCACAGTCAGCTGGAAACTTACTGAAAATCTAAATAAAATAAAAATAAAAACTAATGAGACAAGCTCAGTGAGTGAATCTATTAAAAATAATGTAAATAATTTATATATAACAAATTAAGTAAAATATATTCAATAATTTAATAACTTATTAATCTCACGATAATAGTTTTTAATAATAATGTGAATAATAATAATAGTAAATAACCTTATGAAATGAAATTCAATAATCACAGTAAATAGCAATATGAAAAAATCTCTCAAAATTAATGAAAATTATATACGCCAAGATAGAGCCCAAATCACAGGGGGAGAGAGAAGCTGTCATACTATGCGGAGATAGATAGGAAGGGGAAAATCATCATATTACCCTTGGCATCTTAAGGCGTAATAAAGATAGATCATCGTCCAGTATCGTGTCTTGTGTAGACAAACGAGGGGTTGAAATACACATTAGTCATCGTACAGCCTACTCGCAAGGGGGACGAAATACATATATCATCATCAAATCAATAGATGTGCCCAGGCGACACATGACGTACATCAATAGAGAAATATATGTAATGCAATTCAATGTCCACAGTATGAAACTATATCCATCAGCCAAACTCAATATTTTCCGTAGCCACACAAAAGATAAATTCTTTAAAATCACATTTAATAATCAATTTGTATTAAAATAAATATTTCTCGTAATAATAGTCATAAGCGTACATTAAAATAAATACTCAAATATATTAAAATTTATCAAAATTAACAATTTATAGTAATACTAAGACATAATAAAATTTAATATAAAGATATAAGTAAAGGTAAAATTTAATCCACTCACCAATAGGATCACTGCTGATTCTCAGTGTATTCACTCCCGAGCCCGCACGAACTACAAGTCCTAAACAATAATAAAATATTTCTATTTTATTTCTAATTAATGCTAAATAATAAATTCTACACTTAAACAATTCCAATTAATAATTATTGTATACAATTAACTGAAATTACCACCCACAATGTGAAATCTTCCTCTTATTAATCAATTCTCCCAAACCAAATTATCCACCATCCTTAATTATATTCAAAAACATCTTAATACTAATAGATTGTCCAAATAACACCAATTGAGTCCAAATTATTAAAATTTCGAAATTACCCATGATCTTCAAATTTGGAGCTTTTCACAAACTTTTACCAAAATTGACATACTATACACCAAATTGAAGCCCACAACTCAAGGATCAATAATATACTTTTCGTTTGGTTGGAAAGCACCCGGTTTGGCCGAAATTTCACTGAAGAGTGGCGGTTCCAAGTGAGTTTCGTGATTCCTACAAAATGAGAGGTTTTCAGCTAAAAAAAGCTCAGATTTGAACTTAGAAGTTCGAAAACAATAGGAATGCACCCTTTCACCGGAAAACTCACCGAAATCCGTCAATTGAAGGAGAGAGAAAATAGATAATTTTTACCGTTTTCCAATGAGTTGCCGGTTTTTTTCTGGTCAAAGGAGGGTCAATTATGGTGCAACACGAAGTGGTGGTCCTAATGGTGGTGGCAGTAAGGTTTGGTGACCAACAGTGAAGGCGTAGTGACGATTTGCTTTCGGCAGGTACTATAGCTTGAAGAGAGAGAGCACGAGAGAAAGGGCTTGTCGGGTCTGCAGAACAAAAGAAAAGGAAGAGAAAAAGAAAAAAGAAAGAAAAAGAGAGAGAAGTAAGTGGGGCCCTTGTGACCCACAATCATTACAACAAAATATTATTAATTAATTATCGATATTTTATAAAGGGAAAATTAATATTAATATTTAATATTATTATTAATCTTAGAGTTCAATTATGAAATTTTAGTGGAATAACAAAAAATTAAATAATTGTATAGAAACTATCAAGAACCTTGATTAATAATAATCGTTAAATTCCCAAACTAACTCAAGATAAATGGTGAAACTAATATTGTAGTTTACGAGAAGTAAGTCATACTTGTTCTATAACAAGAGATTGTTTGGTTTATTAAGACATGCAAGCCCATATTATTGAAGCATAATACTAGATTCATACATGGACTTAGATCCTAAGGTATGAAAGTCCAATAACTATTAGATTTCCTAACCGATTTGGAATGTTAGTAGTCTATAAATATAATATTATAGACTAACCTAGATGGATAATTTCACAGTCTCCATAGAGATGGAAATCTAGGATTTTAGCTAAAAAATAAGAAATATTATAGTGATTTCAGTTTTTTTTGGCTAATTGTTGTTGTGTATGTTCTTATAGTGATTTGAGCGCTCATACTCTAATTCATCACCTTGAGAATAGTTTGGAAGATTGACGGATCTTGTGTGTTCGTTTTTTCTATTTGTTTACAAGGTATGATATAATTGACTATGTTTATTTAATAAATTAAAACATATATCCTAATCACATGTGATTCCGGTTCCACTGCTCAATCCTTCAGTGTGTGTGTCTATATATATATATATATAAACCTTCTTCTTAATTTAATATAAATATTAATTTAAAATATTATACAAAATCTGTTTTGAAGGTTGTGAAACATCATTTATACATTGATTAATTTATTAAGATTTTTTATCTTATTTAATTAATGTATATAGCTCTATTATGAGAAATCACTGTTGCCCAGTTGCCACACCATATCTGTGATTTGATCCTAAGTAATTTATTTCTTACTCTTTCCGTAACATAATCATCTTAAAGTTCTTTGACCAAAACAAATAATTTTAAAGGTATAAAATAACCACACCACATGCCACGTGATTCTAAAGTTTACTGATTAGTCCACGGTTTTCGAATCATTCATATTTCACACAAAAAAAATAAAAATCATAATATATATTTATACAAGAAAATTATAGTCTTGGCTCCTATTTTCTAATTTGAAAGAAGTGTATAACTCAAAGTCCATATTACTTGGCTAAGCCTTTAAATAATTTAGGATTAATATTTCCTTAATTTCTAATAGATTTTTCGAGGTCATTTAAAAACTTCTTTTATTAAAAAAAAAAAACTTTGAGGTTTGCGCTACATATAGCTAGATTACTGCAGTATTTATAAATAAATAAATAAACAAATAAAAAGTTACTGTGGTAGGGACTGAGCCATAGGTGTTCCTCAATTTATTATTTCAAATATAATTTTAATAGTCTTTTTTATCTAATGCCTATTTGTTCCCCCGAGATAATCATTTTACACGCATGCTCCACATCCAAGCATCTAATGGCAAATGCCATACGTCCCTTTATCCAAAATGGTGAAATTGCCCTGGCCCCTTTGTCTTTCCAAACGGCTAACTTCTTCTTCTTCTCTTTTTATCAAATTTCAATTAATTTATTCGATTTAAAAAAATTTACTGACCTTACCGTTAATTTAGTTATGTTTAAATTAATAAATAAAAATTTAAAAAATAATTATATTTTTTTATAAAATAATAAAAAATAAAAATATTAAATGAATATACAGATAAATTATCACATGACACATGAAATAAATAATTTAATATATATATATTTCTTTTCTTTTCTTTCTGGCGTCTTCTTTCTTGACGACGTCTTTTTTTTTTTTCGACTGCATGCACCACTCAACATCTCCTTCTCTTTTCTTTGTTGCGCATCTTCTTCTTCTTTTTTTTTTCTCCTTCTCTTTCTGCGTCTTCTATTCCGCATCTTCTCTTTTTTTTTTTTCTTTCTCTACATCTCTTTTCTTCGTTCCACATCATCTTCTTCTTTCTCTCCTCTTTTCTTCGTTCTGCGTCTGCAACTCTCGGTTGAATGAGCTATCGGCTATGATGATGACGAGGAGGGAATTGTGGGACTCGGACCAATAGACATTATAGACACCATCAGCGGTGGAGGCGGCCATTGTCGAGGATGCCAAAGCTCTGGGTGGGAGCGGCCATTGGAGGGGCTTATGAATGATTTTCAAAATTTTTACACATAACTAAATAGTAAAAAAAACAAATTCCCATAATCTTTAAATCTAATTAAACACGTTAAAAAAATTACTTGTAATTTCTGGGATGTCAAGAAGCAAATCAAGGGTTTCAAGTTTGATGAATTGAGTGAGCTCTTTAAGTTTGAAGTTTGAATTGATTCTATTATAAATTTACCTTTTCTAGTTTATTTCTTTAGTATTTTGTTTAAATAATAGATTATGTTATTGAATTTTTTAGATTTATTTATTGAAAACTTCTATTTTTTTCTTATATAATTTTGAACTCTTGTTTACCTTTAAGTAAGTTTAGTGTCTAATTTCACAAAAATTTGAGCTATTTACCTTTCATAGTTGTTTTAATTAGCTTTAGGATAAGAGTTTGGGCTAGTTTAATTAATAATCAGTATATCATGGGACAATAAATTTTCAACTTGGTTTGTTAATAAATTTTATGTATAAATTTATCTTCTAATGGCTCCAATAAAACAAAAGCTATTAATATAGGTGGTAATGTTTTGAAAAGGAAATAAGACCGATACATATTATAAATACATTATACATTTATATGAATTTATTTTTGTGTGACAATGGACATATTACAAATAGATGAATATATTGAATTTTCTAGACAATTTAAAGTTTCAACTCAAACAACTTGATTGGTTAATAGCAAAAATTAAGGTATTTATAATTTTTTTGAAGAATGGATTGCTTGGATTGATTATTATAAATTAAATTACATTTTGAAAATTGAGTTGTTTGTTTAAAATTGAATTAATTGTTGGAAATTTAATAAATTATATTGCTTGATGGAAATTAAATTGAGTTATCATATTTTATGATATTTTTTATCAAATTATAATTTAGATATAATTTGCATTATAATTTAGGATTCTTATAATGTTAAAAACCAAAGAAATTCAGGTATTGGATCTTTTTAAGAAAATAAGTGAAGGATCATCAAGTGGGTTACCTTTGAAGTCTTCAAATGTAGAACCTTCAACTTGTGAAAAATGGTGCTTTGATCTTGAAATTAAAATATGTGAATTTAATGTAATACTTATATTAATCATGGAGCATATCAACCTTAAGTGTATCCTAGTCATGTGGAATTCAAGATTTCAATCTAAGTGGTTTAAGCAATTTTTTAGTATTTTGCCAAAGATTTGGCATTTTGTTTTCCTTGCTTCATTTTATAATGACAAGACTTTTACTTTTAGAAATTTTGGTGGACAACAATGTGCCTTTATGGACATAATGTATCTTGGCTCATCAGCGTTATGATAGAATCCATCTCAACAAATTGAATTATGAATGCATCTTCTCAACAAATAATACAAAATCGATTATTTAAAAGTAACAATTGATAGTGTTAGATTCTTAGCAAGTCAATTGGCTTTGAGGCAATGATGAATCTCATGATTCATCTAATGGAAATTTCATTGAAGTTATAAATTTAATGGCAAGATGTAACATTGGCATTAAAAATGTTGTTCTTGATAATGCTTGCAAGTATATTGCATCATCGATACAAAAGAGATATTGCATATATATCTGTGAGAAAGTTGATAAAGAAATTGGAAATAACAAATATTGCATTCTTGTTGATGAAATTGAAAAAACTATTATCTTAAGATAGATTGTTATGGACGATTTTATGTGGTGAATATTTACTACAAGAGCTTTAACTTTAAAATGAGATCTAATGAACTTAGTTGAAAATTTCAAGGATATGAAAATATCTAATGGATTACAAGCATTGTTTCTTAAGATTGTCCATATGCATATTATGTACATTGTTTTGCTCATAATTGGCTTTAAATGGTGCTAAAGAAGTGAAGTATGTTTGGTTATTTTTTCAATGTTGAATGAAATTGTTAATTACATCCATATTCATTTTGGTCTTGAAAAATATAAATTCACGAGTTGTTAATGGATGGAGAACTTGTGCCAAATCAAACTTGTAATTTGCCATCGTTGGGTTCTCATTATAATTTTCAATTAAATCATTTCCTCGATGAAAATGGACCAACTCAACAATTTATTTATAAATATTTGGTTGCCATAACATCATTTTTGTATTTATCTTACTTTGATGAAGAAAGTTATATTGATTTTGACTCAAGACATTGTTAATGCTTTGAATTATGTCTCAAAATATCAACTTCAAACTTTAAGAGATGGTCTATTTGAAGAAATTATATCCGATATGATATTGGATATGAGCATGGTGTAACAAAGAGATTCTATTACAATTGAGCATCATTCGAGTTGATATATTTAATAATGTAATAGATTTTCATTGATTTGAATAATAGATTAATTTACTTTGTAATGATCCTTTATCATTTAATATCGATGATTTTGTAAACTGCAATTTTTATCAAAGACTTCACTCATTTGAATTGAGAATTTGGGGTATTATAAGTTATCAATGGATAAGTTTCGAATATTAATTCTAACATTATATCATCGACTAGTTGAATATTTGAAGATTTCTACTTGATTAGTAGATTGATTAATATTAACACTTTTGAAATTTTATCTATGAAATTCATTAAAATGTTGAAATATTGCATGATGAAGAGACTTTCAACAAGTATAGATGATGATTCAATTATTGATGAGTTTTACTCCGTAGAGCACAACTTAAATAGTAATTTTTATATTTACTTTATGAATAAGATTTATTATGTTTCTTTTCTTTATGTGTACTTTTTATTTTAATAATAAAATATACTTATATTGTCAAATTTTATTTTAAAAAAATTTTAATAAGGTAAATATAGCCCAGTAAATCCCGATTGGAGGAAAAGTTGATATTTTTGTAAACAAATTCTTTCAAAAAAAATTTCAAAATTAGTAATACTTTGATGTGTAAAAAATTTTAAAAAACAAAACCTCCTTTAAATTTCATTTTTTTTAAAGTATTTTTATTATTTTGTGGCCCCGGGTTGGAGAAATAGAGAAAGGAAAACAAAATTATAAGGGTAAAAATATCATTTTATATACTAGATAAGAGAGAGAAATATTAATCATTAAAATTAATTTCTGAATGTTAAAAATAAGGAGTGGAATGAAATTTTTAAAAATCATATAAATAATTTAAAATTAAGGTAAACTTCGAAGTAGTCGAGTGTAAACAATCCTTAATTTTTTTTTATTTTTTGTAATTTCTTTCCCTTTTATCAACTCTCATTTAATTTTCTTGAAACTCTCACTTAGTCTATTAAATAAATATATATGTATATCTGCTCTAAAAAAATAATTTTTTATGGTTTCAATCTAAATTTAAGGCTTTATTATCTTATGAAAAGATAATATATATTTTCTTTGAGAAAAAAAAAACTATTTTTTTGAAGACTTTTAGATGAAAACTCTTTTGATCTAATTACTTTTAAAATCTGTTTTAAATTTTCTTAAATCATTTAATTATTTTAATTAAACATTTATTTGCTCCATATTCATTTTAACTTAAAAATTGTAACTAACCGATCCTAATTTTTAGTTGCAATTTGTTCCTATAATCTTTATTTGATGTAAGATTTTCATTATAAGATCTATATTTGACTCCTCATAATTGCCAAACAATTATGTAATCCGATGTTACTCCACTGAAAGTACAAAGTTGAACTCAGAGTTTAATAATGTTAAATATTATTATTAATTTGTAATGATTGGTACTTAAAATTATGCAATAAAATTCATTTTGATTGAAATTTGACTTTTTAATTTAATAAGTGGACTCAAAAGTTGACATTTGCTACATAAGAAATTTCATTTTGACTCTAGTCTTCACCAATTTTCTGGTGACAAATGTTTTCCTTTTTATTTTAACCATCTTTTTATTCGCCAACCCACATGTCATACCATCAGCCTCCCCAGCTGTTGGTGACCTTGATCTCACCAACCATGTGCCCGTTTGTCGCCACTACAATTGGAAATTGTACCACTACCATCATTTTCTCTCTTCTCGGTTCACCATTTTTCGGTGAGTTTTTAGGTGAAAAGAGGGTGCTTTCCCACTCTTTTCGACCCCCTAAGCTTGAATTCAAGTTTATTTTTAGTTGAAAATGCTTCGTTTTGTAGGAACTACGATACATACTTGAACTTGCCACTTTTTGGTGAGATTTCGGCCAAACTAGCTAGTTTCCGACCGAGCAAGAGGTAAATTATTGATCATTGCGCTGAAAGCTTTGATTTTGTATATTATATGTCAATTTTAATTAAGGTTTGTAAAATTTTCAAATTTAAGGGTTAATGTAATTTTGGGATTTTGTATAATTAGGATCCCAATTAGTGTAATTAGATAATTTTGGTTGGTATTAAGGATTATGAAAATATTTAAGGGTTATTGATGTAATTGGATTCAGAGAATTGGATAATTTGAGAAAGAATTACAAATAGGTGGTAAAACCAAATAAATTGTGTACAATAATTATTAATGTGGACTGTTTAAATGTAGAAAAACATTGATTTAAGTTAAGTGAAGTTAATGAAATTTATTTTGGTATTGTTAGAATCTGCAGCTCATGCAGACACAAGAGTAGACACACCTGAGGAACAATAATGATCCTATTTGTGAGTCTATTTAATAGATTAATCTTGTAGTTTGTTATGAGAATAGTCTAAGTTGGTACCACTTTGGTATTGTGTTGAGTATGATTGTTTTTATTTTACTAAAATTATGTCTTATTTGAAAATTTTTTGTTGTAGGAAGTCCAGTGGCATTTGCTGTGGTTACTGGACATGTAATTGGATTTGAGATTTCATGCAGGTACAAATAGGTTAGTTCAAGTTTTATGGAGCATTTGTCAAAATTTATGCAAAAATTTTGATAGAATTTTCTCGAGATGAGACTCGTCCATAATACTATCCTATGATAATTTCTCATTTATAAAATTTCAATAATTAATTAATAATATTTTTCTATTAGTCAATTAATTATCTATTCTCTTCATTTAACAGTTTTTCTAATGGATTAAATGCACTAACTAGTGACTCCATTACATCCAAGTATCAAAACATATCAAGATGATATTTTATACAAATTTTATTTTGTTTATTTTGTTAAATATAGGTAATGAAATAATTATGCTTGCAAATTATCAAGATATTAGCCGTACAAATGAACCTCACTTATTGATAACTCAAATAACGGAAACTATTCAAATATCTATCTATAATAATCTTAAGATTAAGAGAAGAATAATAATCAAATATTATTTGAGATCTAATTCCCTTCACAAAAATTTGACTTTAATTAAATCTCATTTTCGTCATGTCAATGCAAATATAATTTGCACTAATGTTTTAAAATAACCAAGACAATTTCACAAAATATTATAGTCTAAATAAAGCGCCAAACTTTATTTAATAAATGTGATCTTCTTCATGAATTATGAGAATGTACGACTATCTCTTATGGACGTGTCCATATGGTCATATACTCCATAATTAGTCCAGACCTTCTATGTAAAATACTAAAGTGCATAATAATATGGAAAAATGCCTCGTCTATTTTACTAAAACACAAAAATACAATATTTATTTGTCTTTTTGAAAGAGCACATATAAAACTAACTCCCACTTGCTCTAACATAAGTTTGGGATACTCCTAACTTGTAATAACCAAGTTATTATTTCCGAATTTGTCGATTTTCGAAATCATTTTCGGTTTTATCGCGGTTTCGTCTTTTTCACCAAAACAAACAACTTCTGATTTTCCTGAGCATTTTGTGAGGGCCAAGAGTTCCTCGTGAGGAGTCGAGACACTTTTTCTACTCATTTTACCCTTGGTTAAAGTTTGACTAGGTTTAACTTTCATTATTTATTATTTTAATAATATAATTAAATATCTTTTACATTTTACTTTAGTTTATTATTATTTTAATATGTCAATTGAGATTTTTCATCCTTGTTAACCGATCCTCTTGCTTCTATTTCCAATGGTGTTTGCTTCCATATATTTTTAGAGAGAGAAGCTCCAAAATTCTGGAGAGAGAAAGTGAGATAAATTGCAAAATTCAAATAATTTTCAAGGGAAATTCGAGGGTTTAGGGCCTGTCACCTAGGATAGTTCATTGGCATTATTTTTTGGGGTTTTTAAGTGAAGGAGAAAGGGATTTGCTTGCTTGGAAGAGAGGTAGGCAACTATACTTTATAATTTTTTATATAAAGATGTGAGTTTAATTTGATTTGTATTGAGTTTATTGATAAAACTCCCAATTGTTTGAGTTTAGGGTTTTATGAAATTGATGTTTAAAGTGTGATTTTGATGGATTAATGCATACTTAGTTGAAATTGATTGGTGGAAATGGCATAAGCCCTCTTAAATTTCATGTATTGGTGAGAAAATTGGTAGAATTTGACATGTAGAGGGGTTGACCATTGCAGGATATATTTGTAAAAATTTTACATGTGAGGGACATTTTAGTTTTTTTCACATGTAAAGGGTATTTTGGGTATTTTTAAAAATTATAGGGATATCTTAGTCAATTTGCATTCAAGGGATACAAATGGGAGTTTTGAAATTGGTCATGGGTGTTTTGGTCATTTTGCATGTGGGAACATAAATGGAATTTTCAAAAAGATCAAGGGACATTTTGGTCATTTGACATGTGGGGATATAAACGTAATTTTCTAAATTGTTGAGGGTATCTTTGTCATCTTCCATATGAGGGGGTAAAGTTGAAAATATTTGAAATTAGAGGAGTATTTTGGTCTTTATTAAATTCCAAGTTATTTTATATATATATAAAATTATCTATTTGATTATTAATTTATATATATATATATATATATATATATCAAATACCCTATTTGTAATTTATTTAAATTATTTATTTATACAATGATTTGTATAGTGATAGTTATATTTTACAAAATACCTATATTTTATGTATGTTTTTATTAAATATACATAAGTGTATTTTGTAAAAATATACATATATAAATAATTATTTATGTATTAAAATGAGTATTAATTTAGTATTTATATCTATGTATTTTCATACATGGATATATGTATATATAATTATATGTATGTATAAGTTATATTTATGTGCATGTATATATGTATAAAATATGTGTATTCTTATATGGGTGTGTATATATATGTGTATGTGAATGTGTATTTATGTGTGTATTTTTATATATGTATTTATGTATATATATATGTATTTATAAATTGTGTTTAGAAATGCGTATGTGGATGAATATATATGTATGTACTGAAGTGGGCTATTCGGTTCAAAAATAAAGAGGGAAAAATGATAATTTGAGGTGTATGATTGTATACTATATGCAATGGCATTGCCATATGCTTATGGTTGTATACTGAGTGTTTTTCACTCACAGTTGTTTGCCATGTATGACAGGTAAATCCAAAGCTATGCAATAGGGCGTGGTGGGTTGCAGACTGGAGGGCGTAGCGTAATACTATGTTCTTCCACATTTGATTTGGTATTTTGGGGGCGAAGATATTATATATTTTAAATACTGATTTCCTTTATAGTGTGGGTGTGTGTACTTTAATTTATTTTAAAGTATTACTGTTGTTTATGCCGAATTTTGCTCCGCCACAAACGGTTAAATTTCCTGCCTAGCACCATCGTGAGTCTGCAAGAATTAAGGAAAAACGTGAAAGATTTTGGGGGCACCGGTGTGGTACCGGCCAAAGAACTTCAGACGTTCAAGTCAGTTAATCGGCTTTGGATTTTGGGTGAATTTTAGTGTAGAGTATTGTGTACCTTGCTTTGAGTCATCAAGCGATATATATATGCATGGCCTTACCTTGTCCATCAAGATGAGGGCTTGAAACCCTAGCCATCCTGATTTAAGGCAAGTCATAATGGGCGCTCTTCCAGTTTGGTAAGTGAAATATGGGAAAGTATCCAGCATTTACTACGGAGCGAACTTTCCTTTTGGAACCCTCCCGGCTCTTACCACATTCGAGCCAGGGAAGCTTAGAGCCATCTCTACCGGTTCGTTGCCCGGCTCTGATGTCCGAGCCAAGCCTTCTCCGAACCATGTTATGATGGCTCCTCCCTGCGGTCCCATACTCTTCCTTGCCGAGCCTCCAAATAGACCCTGGCTCGGTTAGCTCGGTACTTCCAAGCTAGCCCGTTGGATCTGTGGGCTCTTCTTTTTCTATCTATGGTGGTTCCACTCATACCTCCACCTTGACCTGCTTTACCACCTTTCGGTGGGAATTCCTCCATATAGTGACCCTCAGCCAAAGTGACTCGCAAATATTACCAACACTATGGCTCGGTTACTGAAACATTCTCGAATGCTCTTCGTTACATGGGGATAATCAAACATCCTTCTGACATTCGGCCGTCGTTTCACTTACCATGACGTTATGGCAGACGCGTGGAGCAATGTGCCAAGATTGAAAAGGCACATCACATCTCAACCGTTCATTCAAATCTAAAACTCCGATCACAACCTTCCGTGCTCAAAACTGTCCAACTGCAAAACCTTTTCTATCTCCAACCCTTTGGCTTCCATCCCTCACTTTCCATTAACCAAAAACTTCCTGATCGTGATTCTCCAGCCCTAAGACTGTTCCCGAGCGCGACTCAACACTACGGACACTTCTCTACGTCTTCTACGAGATTCACGAGTTAACTGCGCATTGAAATCCCCAGTTCCAGTTTCTGGTTTTAGCCGAGTTCTCCATTTCCGGTTATACTTCGCCCCTGATCTGGTTTCAGGTCAGATTCCAATCCTCTAGCCTTTAAAGGTTTCTCAAATTCTTACCTCGTTCCAACGATGGAATCCCCCGGATCCGATCTGGTGGTCGAGGAGCAATTAGTTAGGAAAAACTCAAAGGGGCGGTCCTCCTCCTGGGACCCCGGCAAGCGTGATGATTCTAACGTAGAAATCCCAATCCGAACTCCTAGCATTAGGGTAGACGGTCCAAACGGCAATAGGTCCGGACTGATAACCATGCGACCCGTGGTAATCAAGACTGATATACCTTCGGTCTTCAAACAAGGCGACATGTCGTACCTTAAGGAGAGGTTCGACATGCCGAGCCAAATTAAACTATCCGCTCCAGGACCCTTAGAAAGAGCTGACTCCCCTTGCGACGGGTGGATCTGCCTGTACGAGATCGCCTTCAAGATAGGGCTTAGACTCCCTTTCCATCGCATCATTAACATGGTGCCGAATTTCTACAGTATCGCGCTAGGGCAACTTATACCGAATAGTTGGCGATATCTGCTAGGACTCATCGTCCAATCAGAGAAGTGTGACCTACGAATCGACATGGCCACTTTTTTGTATTTCTTCTATATGAAACCGAGCGAAGAGGGAAGATACACCCTCTACGCTCGAAGAATCGACTATTCAAGATGCCCCTGAAAAATTTGGAAAGACCGCTACTTCTTTGTCAAGAGGGAGGGTCTATACGACCCCGTTGGTACGTCTGAATCGGGAATCCGCTCAGCCTGGACTGAAAGAGGTATAGAATTTAGCTTATTGAAATTTTTCCTGTGACTATGCAGGACCAAACTGACTTTGCGCTTGTGCAGCCTCGAATCTCAGATAAAGGCTTAGGATCACCGCCAAACAAAAGAACATAATCCGGGCGCTCCTCAAGACTAAGACCAAGAGCCTTCTGTCCATACTTTCCGAAGATTCCTTCCGTTCGGCCGCGATCTTGGCTTAGAAGAAGCTACTTGAGCAGTGGCGGCTTTAAGGAGGAGGACCCTCCCGGTCAGAAGAAATTCACGAAGGTATCCTCTTCCTATACTCAAGTCCCGTACTTACATGTTCTCGAAGGTTGCATTAGGCTTTTGTACGGCATGCCAACTGACCCTCTGTGGGCTTCTTATCCTGCAGCCGATATGGGCAAACTAAAGATGAAGATATCCAAGGCCGAGCTAGAGGCCACAAAGAAGAAAAAGAAGGAGAAACAGGCTGCAACGAAGGGTGGCGCGTCTTCCACAATGGATAAAGGCCAGGAGCGTCCAACCTTAAACATCGTTGTCGAGTCCAGCTCCTTGCCAATCGCCATTTCCTCTGGCGACTCTCCCCCTTCCAAGAGGCCGAGACGTTCCCCCCGGCCCCTGCTCAATAAGGGCAAAGAAAAACAGACCCCATCGATGTTGGGGCTGGAAGATAGTTCCACCATCCGCTCGAACTCATCGTTGGTCGGCCCGATCGTGGACTCTCTCATGACTCGCCACGACCGCAGCCTTTTAAGGGAAATGACCCTTGATGAAGTGGGCTTGGAGGCCGAGCAGAATGCCTTGAAGGTAACGGATACTACTCTCGTTTCTCCGATCCCCCCTTCATAAAATTCTAACTTGAAATCTGAATTGCAGTTCGCTCAGAATGCCCGGTATTTATATGATGCCGTCATCAAGGTGGACAAGGCATTCAAGAAGAAGGAGCCTACATCAATCTGCGGCAAAACAAGGCAGCAGAAGAAAACAACCTTGCACTCAAATAAACCGTGGAGGCCAAAACAAGGCGGCGGTTGGAAGGAAGTGGTGAGGCCAAAAGTCGAAAGGATAGGGAGCTGGAAGCCCTCAGACTTGACTACGCCCAAGTCGCTGGGGAGAAGGACGCGTTGCAGGCCAAGGTGGCTCGATGGCCCCGAGCCAAAAAGCACATTTACAAGAAGGCAGCCATCGACGCCATCCTCAAGAACACGAACGACATGATCAGGGCATTCAAGGCCGGGCAAACCGAAGATTGGGTCACTCCCGACCCCAGCGACGAAGAGGAAGGTGGCCAAGAGGACATGGAAATCACCTCAGGCGAGGATGAGCCAGATGATGGAGATACCCCTCCTGTGAACCAGCCAGAAGCCCCCGGACTCCATGCCGAGCCGAGCCGAGCGACTTCCAACGATTCCTTTGAGGAGGCTATGAGGTTGCCTTTAAACGAAGAATCCGGTACGGGCCAAACCTCCCACACTGCGGACACTGACGTCGGGGCTCAAGACTAGAGTTTATTTTGTCTTTTTCTCTTTTTTTTTTTTGTGTTCGACAGTACATCCGTCGTTTGTACAAACTTTGAAACTATCAATGAACGTCTTGCCTTTATTTTCCTCCGAGTACGAATTATTGAGCTGAGCTTTCAATTTAGTTTTAATTGACAAAGTCATGTGTTATTGACTTAATTGACTTAACTAATCGATTCGCTCGCCTTCCAAGTCGGTCCAACGCCGCTTGGGATCTCCTCCGTTCGGACTCCGAACGGCCCTAAGCCGAGGTGGACAATTAGCCTTCCGGACGGCTGTCCTTGTCCTTTCGCACCGTGATGATCGTGATTCCGAATCTAGAGTCAAATTGACTGGGTAGCATGACCCGAATTGACCTTGACTCAACTTCATAGTTAAAGTGCGCTACGGGTAAGAAACTCCGTACGGCAATTAATAGAAAGGTAGAATCTTTTAGCCTGTACTCATTCGAAACAGCACGAAACGTGGAATGCCCGATTCACACAAACATAAATGAATAAAATTGATTTTATTGACTTGAATCAAGAGATGACAGAGTTAATGTACATTATATTGTTCATCCTATCAAACTTTAATGGTAATAACGGCGCAAGTGAGTCAAGCTCCAACTCCTAGGCACGTCTACCCCATTCAAAGACTGTAGGTGATAAGCCCCTGCAGGTACATCCACGACTCGATAAGGGCCTTCCCATGTGGTAGAGCTTCCTGCGTTCAGCTCGCGTATTAGGGAAAACTTTAATATCGTGAGTGCCCTTGAACTTCGAGGCCGAACCTTGGCATTATAATACTTGGCGATTCGCTGCTGGTATACCGCCATTCGCACCAAAGCTTGTTCCCTCAATTCTTCCAAGTGGTCCAGTGATCTTCGCTTTAGCTCGTCGTTTCTGTTTGGCTCGGTAGAAGCGACGCGAATTGTTGGAACGGCAACTTCCGCTGGAATCACAGCCTCCGTTCCATAAACCAAAGAGAACGGGGTTTCTCCGTTACCTTGCGGGGGTAGTTCGGCGCAGAGAACTCCGGACTCATTAGCCATTTACCTTTGGCATCCTCCAACCGTTTTTTGATATTGGTCACGATAATCTTGTTTGTTGACTCTGCCTGTCCGTTGGCTTGTGGATGTCTTGGTGAGGAGAATCTCATGGTAATCTTCCACTCTTACAGAATTCCTGAGTCGCCGAGCTAATGAATTGCGAACCGTTGTCCACGATCAAAATCTGAGGCAAGCCGTATCGACATATGATGTTCTTCCAAATAAAGCGTACGACATCCCTGTCCTTGATCTGGGAATATGCCTCGGCTTCTACCCACTTGCTGAAATAATCCGTGGCCACGGGGATGAATCGCTTTTGCGCAGCAGCAAGGGGTAAGGGCCCAACAATGTCCAGCCCCCATTGCATGAAAGGCCACGGGCTTGACAAACTGGTCAACTCCTTAGGCGGTACATGGGTGATTGGGGCAAAGCGTCCGCATCAGCGAGTAATCCGCGGCGTCCTTCCGCATAGTTAGCTAATAGAATCCTTGTGACATCGCTTTGTGCGCTAAGGACCGTCCTCCGGAATGATTTCCACAATGTCCCTCATGTATTTCAGCGAGTACTTGCTGTGAATCTTTGCTATTCAGACACCTTAGAAGTGGCCCGCCGTATGATCGCCTGTACAACTTTCCCTCAATCATAGAGTACCGAGCAGACATAAGCCTAAGTTTCCGAGCCTCCGCCTTGTCTTGGGGTAGTTTGCCAGTCAGTAGATATTCCATAATGGGGTTCATCCACCCCGGCTCGCCACCTTCATCTATACTCATCAACTCCTCACTTTCCTTCACGACAGAAATATCGATGCTTGGCTTGGCCAGGAATTCCAGGGGGATCTTCCGACATCTTTCAGTTGCGGTTGCCGAGCCCAATGCGGCTAGCGCATCTGCTCGCATGTTTTCACTTCTCGGCAACTGACTGAGCTCGAAATGTTCAAAAGTTGTGATCAGCTTTCTGACTAACTCCAAATACTTTATCATTCTTTCGTCCTTCGCTGTGTAGTCACCGTTCACCTGGCTCACGATCAGCTGGGAGTCGCTGTATGCCATTAATTGTGAAGCCCCCGCTGCCCGAGCCAAGTTAATTCCAGCAATCAAAGCCTCGTACTCCGATTCGTTGTTCGATGCGGGAAAACCGAAATGAATAGCCTGCTCCATTACTAAGCCGTCGGGGTCGACGAGCATGATTCTTGCTCCCGCTCCACGGAAATTGGAAGACCCATCCACGTGAAGTTTCCAAAGAGATTCTGCTTTTTCTTTTAAATTGTTTTTGCTACCTGACGTCTTTGTTGAGACGAATTCATGTCCGGTGTCGGATACGTTCGGTTCCTCTAAACTTTCGGCCAACGGCGCTTCATGTGATAGCCCGGCCTGCCCCGTGAACTCAGCTATGAAATCTGCGAGCGCTTGGCACTTGATCGCTGTTCGCGGCTGGTACTCTATCTCATACTCGCCCAATTCAACGGCCCACCGAACCATCCTTCCAGCGATATCGGGCTATTGTGTTTTCAAAATAGTTTCAAACCCTGTTTTTAGTTGCTCTGTGATTCATTAATAACACATAGCAGTGGGTCGTCCGGAATGGTAGTTCATCTGTATATCAACAAAGGTGTGGTGTTTCATGCACGAAACGTGGAAAGAGAGTGAGCTATTTGGTTTAAAAATTAAGAGGAAAAAATAATGATTTGAGATGTATGGTTATAAACTACATGACATGACATTGACATATGCATATGATTATCTACCGAATGTTTTTCATTCACAGTTATTTGCCCGTATGATAGGTAAGTCCAAACCTAAGCAGCAAGGCTGGTGGGGTGCAGACTAGAGGGCACAACGTAGTACTATGTTCTTCCATATTTGATTTGGTATTTTGGGGGTGAAGATATTATGTATTTTAACTACTAATTTTCTTTATGGTGTGTGTGTATATACTTGGATTTATTTTAAAGTATTACTGTTCATAGAGTGATTTGCAAAACAATCTCAAAGGGTAAAATAAAGTTTTTAGTACTATTGTGGCTTTGTCCAAAGACGTTTTTAAACAAATCAAATTTATATAAAAAAAATTATACAGTTAACATACCTTGCTCTGGAACCTAGGTTTGGGTAAGAAAGTGTTGCATAACTCTTATACAATTTATAAGTTTCTCGAAAACTCATGCATGTAAAATCTTTGTAAATGGGTTTGGTGGGTACTCTTTAATTACTATCTTCGTAACCATTGTGTCTATTATCTTGATTATATCACGGATTTAGTAGTACTTCATCTCTATGTATTTTTATTTTTTATAATGTCTTGATTCTATTGGTTTGTACTACGACCTCACTATTGTCTTAGTAAGGGTGATGGGCCAACCTACAGTCGATATTACCTAAAGATCTATTAGGAACTCTTGAGTCATATAGCTTCCTTTGTTGCTTCAAAAGCAGACACATTCAGCTTGAGTGGTGGAGTAAGCAAGACAAGTCTATGTGACACTCCTCCAACAAATGGCTTCACTATTAAACATATACACATATCTAGAGATATGTTTTCTTATGTCAATATCCCCTTGGCATATCTAGAGATATGTTTTCTTATGTCAATATCCCCTTGGCATATCTAGAGATATGTTTTCTTATGTCAATATCCCCTTGGGGTTTGAGTTTGTATAACTAATAGTTTTTAAACTCCCACTAGAATATACCAACATATAATCTATTGTTCTTCTTAGGTACTTGAGTATATGCTTTATAGCAAATCAATGTTCTTCTCCAAAATCTAATTGGTACCAGCTTACTACTCCCACTATATGTAGATATCTAGTTTGGTACACAACATGGTATACACAAGACTACGTCTTGCCAAGGCTTAAGGTATCCTACTCATTATTCTTTTTACTTGAGAGTTTTGGTGATTACATTTTAGAAAGATGAATTCCATACTTGAAAGGTAAGGTTCTGCTTTTGGAATTCTCTATATTGAACCTAACAAGAATTTATCAACATATGAAGCATGAGATAATGTCAATATTATATTCTTCCAGTCTCATAGAAGTTTAATTCCAAGAATGTAGTTGGTTTCTCTCAAGTCATATCAAAATGTTTTTGTAAGCAGTTCTTTATATTTGAGAATTCTTTTATGTTGTTTCTGATCAACAAAATATTACTCATGTAATGAACAAAGAAAACTATTTGTAATATCTGCTTACTTTTATGCACAGTTGACTTTTGGTTAAAGTCAACTTTAGTTAAAGTCAACTCTGGTCAAGTCAATGCATGGACCGGTGACTGTCGGGTCATAGTCTGGTGTTGGTTGACTAAGACTGAGTGGTTTGCTATTTTTTATGTTTTTCCTGTGTTTGTTTCCTTAAATGGCAAAGTTAATGTCAAAGTCAAAATCAACAGTCCATCTTGCTGCCTCATCACTTAAACTGATAGTGTGATGACTGGGGCTCATGATTAGACTATGTTTGGGGCATGTGTGGCCAAGGAGTCGTCTTGCTTTAATAAGGGGGGACTACTTGTAAGACCAAATTTGAATTTGATCAAACTTAAGTAAAAAAGTAACTTAGCTGACATCACCCTCTTGAAGCGCTAGTTTCCTCTTTAAAAGCTACCTTATGAGTGGAACCGAAGACACACAATTCCCTTGGCTGCCGCCCATCATTACAGAGAGAGGGAGAGAAGAGTTCTTGAGAGAGAAGAGGAAGAAGGAGGGAAAGGAAGGCTAGTTCTTCAAGCCTTTTAAGAGGAAAATCAAAGGGAACTTCAAGAAGTAAGGGGGAAGCTTTGGCTGACCACTTTCCAACATCTGAGATGTGGATTTTGTCTTGCATTTTCAAGCCTTTAAGTGGGGTTTTAGTTAACTCAAGGCAGGATCCCAACCCTGCATGCGTTTGTTAGTAATTTAGTAGTGTGTTCTTGTTGATTGTAACTTATATCTACTTTTCTTATGTGTTTTTCTTCTTGGATCTACTTTGGTTCACTTGGAAAATGTTGAAATTGACTATCTTTAACTTGGTTTAAGTGGGTTTTTAAAAGTTAGCCAAAACCCTATTTTTTTTTTGTATTGTGCTAAAGTCCCTTTCGTTCTAGTGTTTTGGTTGAAAGTGTGGGTTTTGAGTAAGCTATAAAGCTGGGTTTTGAAAGTGCTAAAAATTTTGTTGACTTTGATTGGTTGCTGACTTCCGTGTATTTGTCTAAAAATTCTGAAATTTTTATTGCATAAACTTGGGTGTCTCATGAACAATTTGGCTTTTGAATTTCTAAAATCAAAGTTTTGATGACGGAGAAATAAATGTTTCAAAAATACTGAACGAATAGGAATTTTGGGAGGAACCCTGTACCACAACCCACGGGTTTGATGATTTTTTAGGACTTCTAATTTTTTTTTTGGTTCAATTTTTTCATTAAGCCATGGTTCTGTTGGTTTTGGAATCTTCCAATTTGGAATTAAAATGAGGGTTTTACAATTTTTACAATTTTACTTATTTTGTTGGAAAATTCTGGAACTTGTGAATTGCTTTGGAGTCGAAAATTTTGATAATTGTTGGACTGTTTATGACCAGTTTTGTATAGGGGTTTTAAGCTAGAAAAGTGTTTGTAGTTGCTGGAAATTTTGGATTAAATAAAGCTGTTTTGGACCAGCCAAGTGTAATGTTTTTAATAAACCAATTAAATGTAATAATGTGACTAGATTAGGACTTGCAAATCAAACCAAATTCCATGACTATTTTTGCCCAAAAATAGCCTTGATTTTTTTTTATATAGCTTCTAACTAATAAAGCTTGAATCTTTACACATAATATGGTAGTAGTTTTCAGTAAAGTTATAACTTATTTATAGGTTGTATTGCTGAAATTCATCTAAGTGTGAATATGTTACTTTAATTTTGCAAATAGAATGGTGCGTACAAATGGTGTTCAAATTTTATATAAATCTTCTCAATTTGGTATATATATATATGTATCTATATATATGTTTAGACGTGTGTTTAGTTGTTAATTAGTTGAAAAATGAGACTAAATAGTAATTATACTTATGCATACTTTGAATATATATATATATATATATTTATTTATTATTCGCATGGGAATTGATTATGTTATGTGGGTTTGCACATTATTGGCATGAGAATGGTGTTTACTAGTTATGACACAAGCATCCACATGCATTGCAACCTATCATGAACGTTTTGTTATACGCAAGAGGAACTATTTTATTGTCAATTCATGTTTTAAAGGTTATGCATTATATAGTCATGGTCATGCATACGTAGGCAGTTAAAATTTCAATAAATGAAGCATATGTGATTGTGTATGTGAATCGTCTAGTAGAGGTCCTATTAACTAGTGAGTGGAGAGATTGGATTTTCACACGCATGCACATGCGAGCGTATTGGTGTATATAGTGGTTGTAACCCCAGCACTTGCATGATGCAAGCGGGTCTCCTCCCCACTTACACCATTTCCTCTAAACGATTAAATGTGTAAAGATTTCCTTGAAAGTATGCATGTGTGCTGCTTTAGGAAATTAGAGTTGCCGACAGGTAACTAGTTCCAGCGTAATTCAGACTTACATAAGGTGAAAAGTCCTATGTATAAGAGTTTTTAAAAGTCATTGCATGGATGATTGCGTTTAAAAGAGAAATGAATAAGAGGTTTTTATAACTGTTGACATTCCTTCAGCATATTGCACTACATCATCACATGCATGTTGGAAACCTACTGAGTGTATTTCACTCATTCCTGTTTGTTTCATGTGTATAGGTAATCCTGAACCCTAGCTTAAGCAGTTTGGCAATGACATGGCGGACTAGCGGAAAGTGGCAATAGTACAAATTTATTCCGCATTTTATTTCCTTTTGATTAAAATAAAAACTCTAATAGAGATACATTTGATTTTTTTTACGTTGTGGGTATTGTATAAAAAACCGTATTTATTCAGAATTTAGAGATATTTTGGTTTTGCTAATAATACTAACGGTTTAAATTTTATTTAGTAAAGAAAATTTTCATTCAATTTTTTCAATTTTATTTCAAAAGGAAATTTTCCTTTTATATTATTCATTTGTACCGCTTTTTTGAAGTGACATCTCTTTATTCGGGTCTTCGGGTTTAGGTAAAGGGGTGTTACAATATTCATGGACCTTGGAACTTTTTATACACAATAAGTGAATCAAGACTTTTCTCAAAGCAGTATAGCTTGATCAAACTTATGTCCCATAACCTAGATGCTCGCTTAAATCTATAAATGGATTTTTGTAACTTGTACACCATGTGTTCTTTTACTTTGGTTGTTTTGACATCCATCTCTCATACTTTATAATTAAGACTTGTAGCTACAGTTAAAGGAATCCATATGGATTTGAGCACAGCTTATAATGAAAAGGTTTCTTCATAATGTATTCTCTGTTTTTAAGTGTAACTTTTTGCTACCAATCTAACTTTAAAGGTTTTTTCCTTCTCATATGATCCTCTTTTTCTCTTATAATTCATTTGTACCACGTTGAGTTTTACTCTTTAGGGTGTCTCTACAAAAAACTAGATTGAGTTGGAATACATATACTCCGTTTGACGGTCCATGGCCTTGAGCCACTCCTATACATCAACATCTTTCAATGCTTTTCTTATAATTGATGGCATTGTCTTCATTAACAATAACGATGGCCTAGTACGATTCACCCAATAAGACATTTCATACTAGCTTGCATATCATTTTTCCATTATAACAAATCTACACTAGTTATCATGCATCTACAAAAAGATCCACTTTATTGTTCTGAATTTGATTTTGTGCTTGTATTGATTCCATCTCTATGTCGGCCTATTGTTCTACTTGTTTCACTCATGCTTGTTCACCTTGGGTACATTTTTTCTTTTTGAACATGCATTGGAAAAAGTAATCTATAGGTCTAGACTCAAAGGATCTAGGTTGTTCTTGAGCTGAGTCAAGCTTCTAAAGAATTTCCTTACTCTTAAGCTTGAAATTGTTCAAATGGTCTTCTTCTAAGAATGTGACATGAATGCTCACAATAATCCTTTTATCTGAGGTACTATAAATAATTCAACCTCTTCTTCCTTTAGGGCGTCTTACAAATAAATATACTTCTATATGAGAATCTTTTTTGTCAACTTATGATTTCATGACATGCGTCGAAGAACTCTAAATCTGAATATGGCTTAAACTGGGTATGCTTCCACTCCACAACTCTATGGATGTCTTGGAAATAGAATTGTATAGGATCAAGTTCAATAGAAAAGTATTTGTTTCTAAGATGTATATTCCCAAAACAATATAGGTATAGATAAGTAACTAAGCAATGACTTCACTCCTTTCGGAAAAGTTTTAGCCCTCTTTTCTTCAACTTCATTTTTCTAGGTCATTTTGTGGGTTGAAAGTTAAGAAACTATTCCCTTTTGAGTTAAGTAAGACTTAAACTCTCAAAGTATGTATTCTCCACTTTACTCAGATCAAAACTGTTTGATATGAAAACAAAATTGCTTTTCTACCTCAGCCTTATACTCTCAAAATTAAAAGTTCAAGACTTTTAGTGTATTAGGTAAATATATTCATGTTGTGAGTAGTCATCTGTAAAGATGACAAAATACTCATTTCTATCTCTCCCTTGAACATTTTTTGGTCTGCATATATGTGAGTATGCACCAATTTCAAAAGTTTGGTTGCACGATATCCTTTGGCCTTGAAGAGCCTCTTGGTCATTTTACCTTCCAAGTACAATTCCCACATGGTATAGGTTCAAGGATTTGGGAACTCAAAATCCCCTTTTTCACCAAACAATGTATTCTATTAAAATTAATATGACTTAATTGTAAATGCAAAAAGTAAGTCTCATTTGAAACTCTTCTTTTCATGGCCAAGTGATTTTGTTTATTATCTATAATTTAATAGCATTTATACCATACGACTTGAAAGTTAAAAGATCATTCATGAAAACACAGAAAAAATAACTGAAGCATTACTTCTTATTAAAATTAAAGAATTAAACTGTATTATTAAACTGCATTTAATTAAGCAACTAAAAGAAATCAAATTCCTTTTAAAATTTGGAACAAATAAAAGATACAGTCTTCTAAATATGAAGTCCTATTTTTATCAAAAGACAAAAGTATGAGTCCTATAAGTTCATGAGACTAGCTCTTTATTCCTAAGCTTCAAGTTTCTTTGTCCTTATCCAAGAGGGTTACTATGTTTAAACCACTTCATAGACTAACAAACATAATTAATGGCTCTTGAATCAATGATCCATTTATTATTAAAATCTCCACTAAACAAGCCTCAACATCATTACTTATACATGGCCTTTTAGTAGCTTTTGGGCAATTTCGTTAGCAGTGGCCCCTTTTGATTGTATATGAAGCATTTGCCTTTTGGCTTCTTTATTTTCTTCTGTTTGGCACTTAGTACCCATGCCTTCTTCTGCTTGTTCTTGTTACCATCCTTAGGTTTCCTTTTAGGTTTTATAGAACCCTAAGCCAAATGAACACTGTCTAGCTTAATGAGAGACTCTTCAGTACTCTCAAACTCATGCAACAGTTGAATAGAAGATAGCAGTGCTCGCATTACTTTTACCTAACTAAGATGTGACATCATTGCTAGATAATAATCTCACACAATTCCCCATTCACATGAACAATTATTAAAGCCCTATTAGTAATCTGTCATGTAGAATTCCTGGTCTTAGTGAGTATCTCATTACGAGTCTGTATCATTTCTATTCCACTCTTGAGATTGTATATTTACTCCTACACATGACTAGTAACTTTGGTACGAATATAACGACGATCTGAATATTTGCCTTTTGTCAATCTAAATAAGCCTTCGTAATAGGCTTAATCACATTGGTTGTAGACACTTGTGGTCTAAAGGTTGTCAAAACAAACTTAACTTTATCAAATCCAATATATAAGTTTGTTTTCCATTGATTATAATTACCGCCATAAATTGATTTTGACTTAAAATCATAGATAACGATTAAGAGATTTTGTTTTCTAAAAATAAAGTTGCACACTTATTTTAAAATGTAAACTCCACAATAAACATTCATTTTAAATTAGCAGATTTCTTAACTATTTATGTTTATTGTAAACAATAATTTAGTTTTCATCATAAATACTCATGCTGGACAATACATTTATAACAAACTAGATTTAATTATGTAATGAATAGTATCCTACTAGTTTAGCTCCCAAAAAAAGTGGAGAGCCACAAATGGATTACTTAAATCTCAATCTCCTTAAGCAGAGTTTTCCTATATAATAAATTTTCATTCCATTCAAATTGATTTTATTCCACTTAATGGAACAATCAATTGTTGTTTTTATAAACTTTGCGCTCATAATAATATTAACTGAGGGAGAGTTAATAAAATTATTATAGTTTAGTATTTTTAACCTTTGTTTAGTTTTAAAATTCTCTTAATATCTAAGAATTGTCGACGTTAGACTGATCAATCTAATTAAGATTTTTAAAATTATTTAGGTCCAATCAAATAAAATCCAATTATTATTTTTCTATTGAGGTATCACATGAACATTTTATTAATGGTCCCACAAAGGAGCCCATAGGATTAAAATTAAAATAATTTAATTTTTACCTTCACCCACTCAATATTTTAAAATATTTAATTTAGAGATTTTCTATAACATTTATCTAGATATTAAAATAAAAATTATTATGCATATGTATATATTATTAGTGCAATTAATATGGCACCACCTAGTCTATATGGTGTGTTATCACAACTATGTTAAACACTCATAATTTAAATTATTCATGAAAAACCAAATAGTAAATAAATTAAAATAATTAATTAATTGCATTCCTAATCTATGGTTTTCCTAGAAAATAAAATTACAAGCCTGATAATTTTGAGCCCCATAATATCGTCTCGGCTCATTCATCTTGTTTCTCCTTTGAGAAAGCCTTAGGGTATCTGACAAAGCTATAAGGCCCCAAAATTGATAAACCCCAGCACAAACACCAAAACCCTAACTTATTCGCTTGAAACCCTAGCTGTCACAGTTATCAAACGTGCACCACCACCAAAACTAAGCTACCAGACATAGCAGCATGACCAAAGGAGAAGACTGGAGAAGCCACCACTAGAACACCAATGAGTAAGGCCCGCATGAAGTTGTGTTCGTCCGCACATGTGGCATGTCCGACACCCCTTCGACCTGCGCCTCTGGCCCCAGATTCGTCTATGCCTCCTCTAGCCTTCTGTGTTGTTGGTTTGTTGATCCACCATTTGGATTTGGTGCCATAAGCCAAAATAGCTACAAGTTACATCTTTTGATAGGGTATTATTTAGGTTTTTCTTCTTTTCCACATTGAACTCCAATAATTTTTACAAAAAGAATCCCCGATTAAAGAGGTGTACAAGTGTCCTAAATAAAATAAATGCAAGAAAAGCAAATTAAAACCAAGGAGGAAATCTAATTTTGTGATTACCCTCCTTATTACAAATCTAAAAATTAAAAATACAAATAAAACGCTACCATGGATTAAGGCAAACCACTATTATATTGCATCCATTCATGAACAAAAATCATATAAAACATGCACTCATGTGAATCAACAAATATAGATATTCTATGTGCCATATATCTAAATATACATAAAAAATACAAGAAAATTTCTAAATACCAATCATATAAAAATTGACAAGGAACTCTGATACTAATTGAAGGAACGTGTTATAGAAGCTTTGATCACATATGAATAACATATGTGATGTAATCTAAAAACATAATAAGATCTTACCTTGTGGACGAGCAAAAAATATGCATACGATCTGTCAAAACTTTCAGACTATCCTTGAGGTGATGAAGTAATGTACTCACTATAATCATTATATAGAAATACAACATTAGTTAGAAAAATAAATCTAAAAATGCTGATATTTTCTCTTTTCCTTTGGCTAAAACCTAATTATTTATGTTAGAGGCAGTTAACCATTCAAAGGTTGTAGCAAAGTAGTATATTTATAAATTGCAAACTCTGCAAACCCTAATAGGGTTCAGATAATATTAGCGGCTAGACCTCCATACTTTAGGACCTAAGTCCATGTGTGGACATTGTCGCTTGTGTATATAGGGCTGCATGTATAGCAAAACCCAACAAAAATGTCCAAAGAGTTTATTTTTAAAAGTAATTTCGGCAAAAAAAAAAAAAAAAGTTTCAATGAGTATAGGTCTCTCTGAGATTGTTTAATTTTCTTTTCTCTCAATTCTGATCTCCATCTCATTTATTTTGTGTAAGAATGATAGTTTTAAATCTCCAATTAAAGCTATTTTAGAAACCAAATCTAAAAGTATGGATTAGCCCCTATTGAAACAGTGGAGGACAATAATGGAGAAAAACTTTTTCTTCAAAAAGTTTAAAGGCTTTATGTGTTTTGTAGAGGAAGATTTAGAAACCCTTTTAGATAACAATTTAGATTTTGATGTATAAAGTTCAAGTCAAATTTCTTTTAATAATAATGATTTTCTGAATTTAGATTGATGCTGATGTTTTAATCAACAAAAGGAAGGGCTGAGTTTTATTTTTATCTATTTATTTTATTTTAAGGGTTGAAATTTGAGCTTTTAGTACGGTGTTAAAAGATAATAAAAGCCCAATTTGATTAAAAATCTGACGATGTCCAATTGGCATCATGTATATTACACTCAATACTCTTGAAATACTGGAGTTTTTTTTTTTTTACCTCTCTCCCTCTTAGCTTTCAGCTCCTTTTTTTCTTTTGTGTTAAATTTATAATTTATAACTAATTTGAAATTAAAAAACTTACGGAATTGGAATATCTTTAAAGGTCTATTTTGTTGGTCTGCTGGGTGTTGATGGCCTGCATTGGTTTGGTAATTTGGTTTTAAAATGAGAATATATCAGTACTTATGCTAGGTTTTAAGTTCAAGTGTTTTGGGTTTTGAAATTGTTGGTTATGTTAATTTGCGGATTGGGGTTGTAGGTTGCCGGGAGTTGCATAATAGAGGGGTTAAGAAAGAGAGAAAAAAAAAGAAGAAAATATATAAAATTATTTAATTTTTTAAAATAATCTCATTTATATTTTTTATTAATTAATATTTTATTTATTGAAATCATTTTTTTTATATTTAACGGCTCAAAATTACTAATTAAATTTGGCATTTTTAAAAGGATAAAATAATTATTTCAATAATCAACCAGGTCAACGTTTAACTTTTTTATACCCTTACATCACTATGTGAGTTTTTAATTATTTTTTTCAAAAAATAATGATGAGAAAATATATTTATGGATTTTTTTTTATAAAAAAAAAGTGAATAAATATATCCTCGGAGTCATAAGAGATTTTCTTCTATAATTTAGTAAGTTTTATGCATTTACCAATATAATTTGACAATTTTATCATACTGACAAACTTTTTCTATATTAAATTGTTTCTACCCTTCTTTAGTCAAAATTAATAAAAGTGATTTTCAAAGTGGTCTAGCTGTATTTAGGGCAAGATAATATTAACCCAATAATTTTTGTGTTTATGTATATCCTGTTAATCCTTTGATTTTTTTCTTATTTTTTCCCTTTTTGTTTAAAATTTTATAATATACTAGCACATCTAATTAAGATCATAATCGTTGATAGATTTTCATTTTCACAAGTCAATAGCATCTATTTACACACACGCATGAAGTAGTTGTCATCCTACATGTATATATACTGTTAAATATATGCGTTAGTTTTTACTACATCATATATAATATTAGTTACCATTGTATTTTGAATCCTATCTCATTTATTTTTTAAACTTTTTTTTATTAAAAAAATTCATTAAATTCTGAAATACTATCAAATATATATTTTGTAAAGTGACCCACATCAGTCAGTGATTTTTGAGAGTTATATGGAGGGAGATGGTTGTTTTTTGTATCGGTACAGAAAAAACAAGAACATTAATAACGTAGTTTGCAAATGATATTCAAACAAAAATAAAAATGGACACTTAAGCCTATAATTGTGTGTAGGATTTATATTATCTATATATGAACACGACATTTGCTTGTTTTATAGTTCCGAAGAGCAATATAAGAGAAGACAATATTTAAATCCTCTCAGTCATAAAATTAACTACACACCTTAATTTATTTAGTTAACTCGTTGTGTAGAGCTAACTCTTCACTCTTTAGTAGTTCGATGAGAAGGGAATCAAAACTCCGAGTCTCAAGAATGCTATATATACACATATATATACATATTTGGTAGAGATTAGAACATCAGCAGGTACGTGTTCACTTGATTAAAACTATTTTATTATATATTCCCAAAGTAATTGATTTATTTACCAAAATAATAATAATAATCAATTATCAATTTAGTGAGAGGGATTGAGGGTTGAAATCGCGTAAAGAGAAGAAGATGGAATGTGGTTGTTGAGCTAACCTGAGTATAAACGCTGAGCCTACAACCCCCACTCATGTTTTCCTTTAATCAGATTCAGTCTTCCGAGGCGGCTAATACCGGGTAGGTCTTCTTGAATTGGCGCTTTGCAAATCGCCATACAACCTACTTACGCATGTGAATACAGACAAAGCAATCGTGTTGTTTTTCTTTGACTTTTTGTCAATACCCCACGTTAACATCTTTGACTCCTTTAAGAACTTGTAACAATGGTACTCACAATTTTCTTCTTCTTTTTTAGGTAAATTAAAGTTGTATTATATATATGTAAATATTTTAATACACTACATAAATATAACACATTATTAAATATAAATAAAAAAATAAATTCATATTAATTAATTTTTATATATATTTTTATTAAATTTCACTTAAATTGGTTAATTATATTTTTATTATCACTCATTATATATAAGTGATATAATGCATTAGAACAATTCTATATATATATATATATATATATATATTATCAATGATATTTGAATGCAAAAATTTGATTCCGAATAATTCTTCACTGCTGGCACTGTCTACAGTCGGTACCACTGAATATGAAAATAAAATAGTTGTAATAAATGTGTAATTTGGAAATCTAAAAGATATACGGGAGAAGTATTTTGGTAGCTCGAATTTTCTTTTTGGTGAATATTTTGGTAGCTAGAATTGTATAAATGAAAGGTCCTTAACCACATTTAAGAGTGGTAGGTTTGTTTGCCATGCCATGGATCATATGCATGGCCTAGATTCCCTCTTTTGGATTTCCCACTTCGTAAACCATAAAGCCAAAAAAAGTAGCATAGATATCACGTGACTAGCTACTTGGTAAGTAACAATGATATGAGTTTTGGCATTAATAACCCAAATTTATGAGAACTAATGCATAAATATCAAAACTTTTCAAATTTCATGTAAGTAGCTCAAAACTCAAATTTTTGCGTTTAGAATTATATTTTTACTTTGTTTTTAGTTTTTATTTTATTTCATTTCATTTTATAATTTGAATTATTTTTATACTATGTTTGGATTGATAGAATAGGAGGGAAATAAAAAAGAAATGACTAAATTTTCTTGTTTGGAATGTTAAAAATGAGTGGAAAAGAAAAGATAAGAAAGAAAATCCAATTGTTTGGGTTATTGTTGTGAAGGCACATTACAACAAATCTAATATTCAGCAACAGTCAATTTTTGTAGCTAATGGTTATTTTCTGTAGCTGTATAATAATTAATAATAAAAAAATTGATATTATTAGGTCGTTATTAAAAGCTCATCTCATCGTCAAAGGGTTTTGGGGTTACAAAAAAAATTACATGGCTAAATACTAATTAGCTACGAGCCACGTAGCTAAGTTGATTGCATATAGTTTCAAAAATATTTGTTACTAAACACCTTTTTTACATGTATAAACAATCAGTTTGTAGCTAATAGAGTTCAAAACTTTTTTGATTCTTCATTCGTTTAGTCACGTATCCTTGTTAGTTTTAAATACAATTCTGTTGCTAATTAAGAGCTACGATTTTTTGTTTTGTAGCTAAATTGGAGCTATAAATTTTTATTTTGTCACGTTAACGTAAATAATTACAAAAACTAAGTATATGTCATAGAGCAACAACTAAACATTTTTGTTATTGGTGCCACATAGTTACAATTTTTTTTTTTTGGTGGCTACAATTATTATTATTATTATTTTGTATTCGGGAGTCGTCTGGTTCGTAGCTTGCAGTCTTGCTGGCAGGAACGTCGCGCGAAGGTGCTGGTGCGGTCGTGGATCTGTTCGTCATCACAGTAGCTTCCTCGAAGCAGAACCGTCATCACAGAGGCCACTAATTCGAGCTTGTTGCTGTCGGGGGTGAAGTTGCAGCTTCATCGCACCGTTCTGGCCTCGTGCTCCATCGTTCATTAGTCGTCTGGAGGTTGCAGGTTTTTGGAGGTGTGAACGCTGGAGATTGCAGGTTTCTGGAGGTTGCATGGGCCTGACGTCTTCGAGTGGACTGGTGCTGTGGACTTTGCTTGGGTTCGACGTTCGGCCCGTGGTCTTCAGCAGGTTCAGCAGTCGTAGCTCACAGGTTCAGTTTCTCTGCTTCCGTGGGCTTGCTGCGTGGGTCAAGCGGGTGTGCTTGCAAACTGCTAACTGGACGATTTCAAGCTACCAAAAGCTAAGGATTGGGATACAAGTTTTTTTTGAGAATTAATTTGCTAAAATTTATTGTGAAACTGTTTGGGATTTGCTGTGATCATGGCTTCCTTTGACCCGGCATGGGAAATGCCAGTAAAAGCAATAAATTTCTCAAATTGTTCGACTAGGATGGACAGTATGGCAACAGTTTATGACTTAGGTGCTGGAAAATTTCAAGCAGGAAGACAACTGTTTTCAGGAGGGTTTAAGAACTTGATTGGAAAAGGTTGGACTGAAATATAGTATAAGGAAATCAAAACAAATAGAACATTTGCAGGAGAGACATCAATTGAGAAAAATGAGTCTATTGCAGCGCTGGGGTTCCTTTACACGCCAAAGAGGGTTCTTCCTTAAAAAAAACTTCCTTCGTAGAGGTGGTTGGTGGGGCTTCACATTCACAAGCCCCATTAATAGTAGCAGATTCACATAGCTCTTTGCCGGTCCAAAAAGGCAATTTGGTTTCGATTCGTATAGATGATGCTGCCTATCAAGAGCATGTTGCTCTTTGTCAGTTTTCACAAAGTTACAAAGCATATAGAAGCTGGAAAAATAGCAATTGATTTCTCTTGGAAGGGGATACTTTCAAGTGCTTTTATTTTCTGCAGAAGATAGGCAAAAAGTATGGTCATATGGCTCTTTGAATTTGAAATCTAGTATAGTTCGGCTTCAAGTTTGGGTAAAAAATTTTAATCCGGCAACACAGAAATTAACAAATACTCAAATATAGGTCAGGTTTTATAACTTAAGCTGGGAATTTTGATATCCTCGCATTCTTACAGATCTTGCAAGAGGGATTGGTATTCCTATAAAGTTTGATCACTCTACTATTGCAAGAAATTATGGTCATTATGTTGGAGTTTTAGTTGATGTGGATTTAGCTGGATTCGTTCTAGAAAAATTATTATTGGAAACGACAGACGACTGCATTGAAGTAGACTTATACTTTGAATCGTTTCCGAATTTTTGCACTTCTTGTCACAGTGCTGGCGATTCAGTAGCTAAATGCAAGTCGGTGATTGGAAAGGCTCCTCCTAAAGTTGGATCTGATGAAAAAGAAAAAGAGAATAAAGCTCCGGGTTTGACTCAAGTGTACAAACCGAAGCAGGCACCTTCCTCCGTTCCTACTACCAATGCCTTTGACGTATTGAATACTGATGTGACACCCACTCATATAGATGACATGATCCATCACCATGCGGTTCTTTCCAGCATGGTAGACATTAATACAGAAATGGGCATTGAAGTTCGATGACCTGCTCCAGATTTAGGTAATGCTACTAGTAGGACTGACTTGAATATAGAAGTGGGTAAGAGTGTTCGAATTACATCAGAGCGTGTTTGGACTCCATCATACTATCGTCATATCACATCGTGGGAAGACACTTTTGGAGACTCAGATGATGAGCTTGATGATTACATAGATGATAGAGTTGAGGAGGAATGGCCGCCTTTGCAAGGTAAGGGTTCTTCAAATCCCTCAAAGGAGTTTGATAGTATCCCAGTGTTTCTTTCGAATCTTCTGGTGCTCTTAATGTAGCGCCGCGAAACTTGAACTTGGTTGCTTCACAACAAACAGTCTCGGAAACCACTAACCAGAGTTTATGGAATATGATAAAAGGAAAACCGGGTCGACCAAAAAAGGAGAAACAGCTAGAATGTTACAGCTATCGACAGTGAGATTGGGATTGACTAAATCTATTACACGAGCTTCTCGGTACAATACACACTGATGTTTTACTTTATTTGTACTGCTTGTGATAGCAGCGGAGGTTTTTTTATTTATATTTACTATTTGTACTTTTTATTTTTCTTTTTAATAAAATTGGCTTAGGTTTTTCGGGTGGTTTGGGGTTGGCTATATGGCTCCCCTGACTACTTTAATAGCCTAAGTTATCTCTTTCCGATTATTTTGTATTTTTCATAGCAATTGTTAAATACATCAATATTATAAACATTTCAAATAACTATTGTAAGACAAATACTTGTAAATAACATAATTAATACAAATTACATTACCATAAGTCAATAACAATACACTGACAGCTCTGCACATTCTTTTCAATCTGATTAGATATGTCACTGAAATAATTCATTTTGTCTCTATTTTATTTTTGAATTTTGAGGATGAGTTGGCCGATCTTAACATCATTTATGAGGAGCCAGACGACTCATCCTCCTCCTCAGATAAAGATGTCTTCGACGCGACTCTCCGACAATAATAACTTTTGCTAATATGATTTTATTGGCAGGTTCGATCATGAAGGACAAAAGAGAGATGCTTTCTATCAATCAAAAGTGGATGCCACCTCCATGCTCCCACAATCTGCTTCTCGAGGAATAGAAAAGATGATACACACTATCAAACAACAATAAGAGGTGAGAGATTAAGGTTCCATCTTCTTAAAGTATAATTATCATTAAGTCCTCATTTCATCTTTTACCTATGAGGCTCCTAAGGCATCTTCATCAGCAGTTGGTAAATCTTCCTCATTGTTTGGATAGCTAAGAGGATCCTTATAGTCACTAGAAGAAATCGTTTGTAACACAAGAGGCTTGCATCATTTTGAAGGTTGAGCCTTTGGTCTCAAACTAGATACTCGATAGGCTAAATTAATTTTCCTTGAGGAAGGTAAAGGACTTGTAGGGTGGAAGTAAGAGCCTTGAACTTCTTAAACTTACTCTCCTAAGAATCCCAAAAATCCAAATGATGCCAGTCTTCAATAACATAAGGAAAATTATGCTTCAAATAAAGGAAATGGGTCCCTTGGGTATGAGCCCTAATCCTCACTATTATAAGTCTCTCATATTTCTCTTGATGACGCTCATTGAACTCTTTAAAGTGACCCATAACCTCTTGCCATTATGATTGAAATGAAGGACTATAGAAACTAACATGGGACGGGGGTGCAACATAAAAATTACAACCCCTCATAAGCGGCACCAACACAGAAAAATTGAAGACAAACCTAGTGTAAGCCATGGAAAGATAGGTGCCGTGAGATAGCTTGAATAGTTTGCCTTAGTCAAGACCAAATTGAATCTAAACTCTACAAGGGTAATAAAGTGTGGAAATATACTCCAAATCATAAGACAAGCTTGGAATTTTTTCTTGTGTCATCACAAGGAATTAATGTACCAAGCAGGTACAATCACCACAAACAAATAAAGTTTCAACTTCAATCCTAGCGAAAGTAAAATCATTCTCCAAACATAATTGCAAAAAGACATCTAACACCACCATCAACAGTATAAACGGAAGTATTGGAGAGAGTTGATAAAGACTTCCAAAATATAATGTTTTAGTGGAATAACATTAAACCATCGACTACGTACAAAATGGAAATGGAATATCCTTGAAGGTGTCGGCAAGATGTTATTCTTTCAATAACAATTTCCTCACATCAATGATAGATTTAGGCACGGGGGAGTACTTCTAAAAACGTTCCCACAAAATATAACGAGTCATCAAATTGAGGAATGACTCTCTTTTCCATACTCCTCGTATAGCGCTTAGATGATGAAGCCGCACTAGGATTTGGTTTGCTGCCCTTACCTTTTGACCATGAAGAAGGAGCCATTCTACAACATAACACAAGCCAACTTTGAGAAAGGTGCATATTTTCCCGAACTCTTTCTCATATTTAAAAGTTTGCATTTCAAATACAAATTCTTATATATGAGATGCTATATACATATATATATATATAACAATAATGAGAATATCTAAGGTTTTGAAAGCTCATAACTTCATAAGCTCATGGCACAATATGAAATCGTATCCATAAGGGTCTTGTGATATAAACATCATCCAATGCATACATATATATATCTACGTCATATTTGTGCTCACTTTCTTTAGTATTAACACATGTGTGTATGTAAAAAGAAAAAGAGAAATTAATCTTTGCAAATAAGAAGACATGAAAAAAAAAAAAAAAAGCAACTATATGTCTTCAAGGATAAATATATATATATATATATATATATATATATATATATATGTATGTATACATGGCATTTTGGAGGCATAAAAAAAAAACTACAAAATAACAAGGAATGTCAAGCTAAAGACAGTCAAGAGATACGACAAGTCCATTAGGTTATGGATCTTAACAACTAAGCTTGTTAGCTATCGTCGAATTAAAAAATTGAGGGTTACCTCAAAATCGCCGTATGAGGAAAAGTCTACGGTGTGATAAGCTAGGTGGAAGTACAGGGAAAGTAGTCCTTCGCTTCAAATTTGCATGGAAGCCATGCAAAGGTCATATAGTGCCTACATACTATATTTTTTTTATAGGGTCACAAAAAAAGGTAACATCTAGCTCATGTTCAATTGTTTTACATATACATGTGTGAAAGAATAAACATGGATGGAGGCTTTCTTCCCTCTTAAAAAAAAAGAGGGAGAGAAAGGGAATGATCAATATACATGTTAAATTGTATGATTACAATTTGCATAGTTGTGGGGAAATTAAAAATAAATAAATGAAGGAAAAGAAAAATGGATGTTTACATACCGACATCAAGTTCCTTTGCTACCAAAATCACAAGCTTAGGTTTTAATATATTACATGCTTGAACCTTCCAAGGTCAAACTCACAAAAAAAAAAAAAAGACAATGGTGTGTAGATATCGAGCAATTCTTGTGAAGTCTTGGATATCTCGAATTGAGGAGCTCACTTCCTTTAATCATGTTACACAAGATGAAACATAAATACTGCTACCAAGAGAAAGCATGGATACTCAAAGTTTGAATTTTTTACAGGAAATTCGAATAAGAAAAATCCACCAAATCCAGTTTTGTTGGTAAGTATACGCCTATGATGGGCAAATACCAAATAAAATACCTTTTGACAGTTATATATATATATAATATATGTTGAAGTATAAAGGGTTATGCAAACATCTGAGAAACTAAAGAGAAATATAACATGTTTCCACCAAAATTTCATAGTAAAAAGCATATACATTGTAATTAAAGAAGATTATCCCTACGTGCTTCCAAGACCAAATTGCATCATATTGTACGTACTGGGACTGTAACAGTAAGGTTTGATCATTGTATTTATTGTGTATTTATTGTATTTTTTTCTTTCATTGGAATTAGAGCAAGAAAATATGATGCACTTCTAGATTATTTTGGTTTAGAAATCATGCAAATCCTAGATTTTAAAATAATCCTTTACTGTGAAATTTGGAAATATGTATGATTTCATTTTTGTACAAAAGTATGGTTTTTTGGTGGCCGGGAAACTATTATTGGCTTCGAGATGAGAACATCACCGCCTACGCCGTCGAAAATAGTGGTCTGACAACGATTATCCAGCCGGGTCAAAAACTAAGTCACGAGACCCAATTTGCAAAAAAAAAGACCCGACTAGAGGTTGAAGAAGGGGTGACGTCAGTCGATGACATCAACATTAAAAAAATCCAGAATTTTGGACCTGAGTTGACCCATTGACCATTGACTAATGATGCCAGTACATTTTTTAAAAAAAGATTTATTTTAATTTATTTGTGTAAAATTTTATTTTAGTTGGATAGAATATATTTTTTACTTTTGCACTATATTAACAAAATTTGTAGCAAATATGGACTAAAGAGGATTACATGAATTACAAAATGAATCCAAAGCACACAATGAATACTCACGTAGGCATAATGATTAAAATGTTAAAGGAGCTTCTAACTTATGAAATAAGATTGTCAGAAGAAGAAAAGATAAAAAGCTTAATTGATTCCCTTCCTGACTAGTGTAGTGATGATTTGTAAATCATCATAAGGAAAATACATACACGAAAATTAACTTTTATGAAAGTTGTATGTGAAGTTGAGCTGGCAGAAGAGCATCGTATCATGAGGAGTACTTGGCAATCTGTAACATTGTCACTCCACCTGAACCTGAAAAGCACAAGGTAAATGGGTTCCAAGCACTTGAAGGGACTTTCTTTTAGAAGAATAGCTCTTAAAATGACTTCTGACTGCTGTGAAGTGGCAGAGACAATTGGTTATTGTCACAGTGGAAAAGATGAGACATCATCTTCTTTATTTTAATAACTATGAAGCTATTCGTGTAGAAGTATGAGGTTGTATGATAGATGATATGAGGGCAAAAAGATTAATTAAATAATTTTATTGTATTTTTTATATTTGTTTTATTTGGTTTACTCTTCTTGTATATATTAGTATTCTATACTGAGTTTGTATATTTCTATTTGAGATTTTATGCGATTTCGATGGGGTGTTCTGGATATTGTTTTGTGGATAATTTTGTGTAGAACTGTTTTGGAACAAATAGACTAAATCCTATAATTATGAGATATATTAAATTAAAAGATGATTAGAAGCCTTTACGACTTTTGAATTTCATTTTTGTACTTGACTATTGTGTTTGTAGTATATTTTGTTTCAAAATTTATGAATTCTAGTTTTGTTTTGTTTTAAGATATTCCTTTTGAATTTTTATGTAGAAGTTATTAAAAATATGGCATATGTATCAAAGAATATTATGGCTGAACTAAATAAGGATGAGAAACTCAATGGTGACAATTGCGACATATGGAGTCGTAAGATTTAGCTCGTTTTAGAGGAGCAAAAAGCCATTGAACTATTAAACTATGTGATGGTTGAACTTGAGCATGACCCTACTACTCAACACAGGAGGGACTCTGAGGCCTGTGTGACATGGAAGACGAAGAACATTATTGCTCGCATTACATTACTAAACAGTATTGATGATGCTGTGATATGTGAATTTGAGCAGTATGACATTGCCCATGTTATGTGAATGGCCCTGAAAGATAAGTTTGGTGGCACCTCGACTACTAAGTTTAGGAAACTGACTATCAAGTTTGATACTTACAAGAAGTGCCCTAATCATTCAATGGCTCAGCATCTTAGAAAAATATCAAACATGGTTAGGGAATTAAATTTAGCTGGACACACTCTTATAGATGAACAACAAGTTCATGATGTGATTAGATCATTTCCCAACAGTTGGGAACATATGAAGATTCATATGACTTACAAGGAAAACAACAATACTTTTGATGAAACAGTATGTCACTTAAAACAAGAGGAAGAGGCCTTGAGGCTTATGCAATAACATCTGATTATTGTAAAGGTTCCAGTTCCAAGCAAAAGAGGAAAAATTACAAAGGAAAGGGCAAAGGGAAAGCTGTAACACTCTCTTACTCAAGCTTAGGTCCCCGAATAATAAATGTTTTTCCGTGTAATTTTTTTTCCCTTTTATAAACTCAACTTGTAATTAAATTGATTTCAGACAACACCAAAACAAAATGATATCAAATCTTTTCTTTATTTTTTGAGACCGTTTTCCAAACCATACCAAATAAAAACTGCAACACTTGAAAATATTTCAAAGTTGTCACATGATACTGCAATGCAATGTAATATACTGTTATATATATAAAATTTTCATTTTTTCCTGTTTATTTTATAAACCAACTAGCTCACTACTTCGCATTTAGGGGGGCCTACATGGTCGTTAGTGCTCCGAGGGTCTATCCCACGATCACATGAAACCCATATGTCTGTTTATGGTCGACGATTGAATCATAATCCATGAAAGAAAACCCCCTACCCATGGTGGTCAATAATTCAAAAGCTATAATAATAGGGTTTCAAACCATGAACACACCAGTTCAACCATTTTTAAAATATAAACCCTCATGGAAAAATCTACTTTTTACAATAGACAACAAAACCTATGATTTGTTCATGTAAATGTATGCATATGTATCAAAGCATAAATACAATTAAACAAAGTACAAATACGCATAATTACCAAACTATCCCATTTGACAACGATAATTATTAAAATGCCCCTGCTTTATCCCGAAAATTAACCAACACTAATTCAATCAATATAATTACCGAAATACCACTTGCTCTTTCGATAACTACTAAAAAAAACCCTCAAGTATATGAAAATTACCAAAATATCCATAAAGGCAAATGACCAATTACCAAACTACCCTTGGATAAATAATATTCTCCAACAATTTATATATATATATATATATATAAACACCCTACATATATACAAGCTAAAATATATAATTTAATCACACATGTAAATATATTCATGTACATACATACACAAATATAATTCTCTACACATACACACATATATATATACATAAATATATAAAGCATACGTATATATACATATACATAAATATACATGTCCACACATATATATAAATACTCCTTCACACAAATAATATATATATATATATATACTCACATAAATACATATTTTTATATATTTTAAAAATACATTTAGAATTATATAAGTAAATATATAATTGAATATGTTTATGAATAAATATATATATTAAAATAACAAAGAAATGTGAAATGACCCAAATGCCTCTTACAATTTCAAGATTTTTAATTTTATCCCTTCTGTGGTAAAAGATCAAAATACCATCAATAATTTTAAAAATTTCAATTATGTCCCCAACATATTAAAAGACCAAAATACCTTTGTCAATTTTCAAAATTCCATTTATGGCCCTTACATAGAAAAGACCAAAATGCCCTTGATCATTTTTAAAATTTCATTTGTACCCCTTTACATATAAAATTACCAAACTACCCTCAACAAATTTAAAAATACTGAATATACCCCTAACATATGAAAAGACCAAAATGTCATTCACAAAACTTAAAAATGACAAACACATCCCTTACATGGCTGGCCTCTCCATACATTAAAATTCATCTAATTTGTCATGAAATCATGAAATTTACAAGAGAATTTGCATTAATCAACCATGATTTTCAATAATCATGCTTTAAACCATATAAATCAAGCTTAAAATCATTTAATTCACAAAGTATAAACCCTAACTCATAGGTTGTTTTGTCATACACTTAATCCACATTAAATTAAGCATATATAACCATCAATTCATCAAAATAATATACAAATCCACCAATTAATCACATAAAACCATAATTTTACATGAAAATTTAACAAAGGTAGGTTGCCTATCTCTCTTTCAAGCAAGAAAACCCACTTTGTACCACTTGAAAATCACCACAAGCAATACCCTTGAATTCCCCTTGATGGTCGGTCCAAAACCCTTCAATCTCATTCAAAAATTTCTTGAATTTTTCTTTTTTTTTTCTCACTTTGTCTCTCTTTTTTTTTTCTCTAATTAGAAATAACCATGGAAATAAGATAGTGAAGGAAGAAGGCAAGGGGTTGGTCGGCAACACTAAAATGAATGTCGAAAAGTATTAATAAAATAATCAAATCGTAAGACATTTAATTAAAATATTAAAAATGGTCAAAGTCAATAAAAGTAAAAAAGGTCAACATTTGACTAAGGATAAAATGGAAAGAAAATAATCATTCGACCCCTAACTGTGTACTTTTGGTTCTTATAATATGCCAGGGAACTTATAAGGAACTAATTACTGTGTAAGTGGCATTGTGGCGATCGAATCTAAATTGCGATCAGAAGTCGATAATTTTGAAACAAACATAGGTTATTACAAAAGCTGAATCATATGGTCATTATAATAAAAATAATAAAGCATGGGGGCGCAAGCAAGGTAAACACATCAGAAAGAAGGACAAGAGAAAGATGAAATACTACAACTGTGGCAAGATGAGTCATTTCGCTCGTGAATGCACTGAACCGAAAAAAGTACACCCAATTCAAACTCCACTAATTTAAATTCAATTTTTGTTTCAATCTCTTTTTTATTAATTAAATCTAGTCCTATGTGGACTATAGACTCAGAAATTAATGACCATGTAACAAGAGAAAGAGAAGCTTTGCGGAGCATCATCGGATTCTGTCTCAAACTAAGTGAATATATGTAAGGAAAAACTCCAAAGCAGAAGTCAAAGGGATCAACACCTACAAGTTAGTTATGTGTGGTGGCCGTATTTTATTTTTTCATGATGTTCTTTATGCACCGGAGGTCTGACAAAATTTAATTTTTGTTAATGTCCTTCTTAGCTTAAATTATGTTTTAATTTTCAAAGACAATGGTTTGGATATTTTTCTTAATTCAATATTAGTAGGTACTGGTTATATGTTAAATGGTTTTGTAGTATTGGACACCAATGTTGAATGTTGTGTTAGTGAAAATTGATTTTCTTATGTTACATCTACTAGAAATGGTAATTTGGATGTAAATATATGGCATTCTAGACTTGGATATATAGGGCAAAATAGGATGAAATTGTTAGCTAGAGAGGGGATGCCAGGTCCTCTCGCTAAAATTGATTTACCTGTATATGAGAATTATTTAACTAGAAAAACAACTACAAAACCATTTAAAAAAGGAACTAGAGATGAATATGTATTGCAATTAATTCATTTTGATATCTGTACCCCAATGAATGTGAAAGTAAGACATTGTGCTTCTAATTTTATCACATTTAATGATGATTTTTCTCGATATGGTCATGTCTATTTGATATCTCATGAATCTAAGGCATTAAGTTACTTTGTGAAATATATAAGTTCAATTGAGAATCAACTAGACAAAACTATTAAGACTTTAAGAACCGACTATGGGTGTGAATATCTTTTTAAATATTTTAAGGAATTATGTGAAAGAAAAGATATTGATAGATAGTTGACTATTCTATATACTCTGCAACCAAATGGAGTAGTGGAAAGAAAGAATAAGACTTTATTAGAAATGGTTAAGTCTATAATGGCACAAACAAACCTCCTTATTTAGTATTGGGGTGATGCATTGTTAACTATAGTATATATACTTAATCGTACGCCCACAAAATCAATAATCTCAATTTCATATGAATTATTGACGGGACGAAAACCAGAATTAGGTCATTTATGATTGTAGGGTTCAGCTATATATGTTCATGACCCAACAAGTAAATATGAAAAATTGGGATAAATATATATATAATATCTTTATAAGATACTTTAAATACTCCAAAGGGTATGTGTTCATTAGTGAACTTATAGATGGAGAAATGACTGAATTATAATCAAGGGATGTAACATTCATAGAAGATGAATTTCCTAGCAAAGGTGAAATAGATAAAAGCATTCAAATTAAAGAGTTGGAAGATCTAAACATTATAGTATCTCCTAGTCAGGTATCTAAGATCAACCTGGACCGTTTATGATTAGCGGGAGTAATCCAAATGTCGGATTAGTTCCAAATACCAAATAATCCACCAACTAGACAAAGTAATTGCACTATAATTCCTCATCGTCATTTTGAGATTGAAGAGAAAGCTTTTATACTTGCAGTGCATGGTAGTGATTAGCCTAAAAATATTAATGAGACTATTACGTCACATGTTAAAGAACATTGTATTAAAGCAATGGAAGAAGAGATGGAGTCGATAAGAGTTAACAATGTCTAGAACTTCGTTGATTTACTACCTAATAGTAAGGATATTAGGAATAAATGGGTATTACGTATTAAACATAAGACAGATGGTGTAATAGAGAGGTACAAGACTCGTTTACTAGCAAAAGTTTACACTCAGCAAGAAGGTATTGACTATGAAGAGACCTTCTCTCCAATAATGAGGTTTGTGTCCATTCGATTATATCTAGCAATCATAGCTTACATAAACTTGGAATTATATCAAATGGATGTAAAGACTGCATTTATAAATGGAGATTTAAAAGTAAAAATCTACATGGAACAACCTATAGGTTTTGTGGCAAAAGGTCAAGAGCATAAAGTTTGCAAGTTCAAGAGAATAATATATGGTCTTAAATAATCTTCTAGACAATGATATTTAAGATTTCATTGAGTTATAATTACTTATGGGTTTACGATGACTAATAAAGGCCATTGTGTTTATGTGGAAAGGTTTGAGGGTAATTTTGTAATTTTATCCTTACATGTAAATGATATCTTATTATCTCATAACAATTAAAGAATGGTTGTCCTTTAATTTTGAGATGAAGGATATGGGTGAAGCAGCTTATATTCTGGGTGTTAAAATCCATAAGAATCATTTTAGGAAATTTTTATTTCTTTCACAGGAGTCGTACATCAAAAAGATTTTAGAACGATTCAATATGTTAAATTTCAAATTCATGGATACTCCAATTGCCAAAGGACAATATTTAAGCCTTAAAATGTGTCCTAAAACTCCTGAAAAACACAATAAAATAGCTAAAGTTTCTTATGTCAGTGTTGTTGGAAGTTTAATGTATGTTATGATATGTATAACGTCAAATATTTGTTATGCTGTGACATTGGTAAGTAGGTACCAATCTAATCCTGGACATAAGCATTGAAATGTTGTCAAAAAGATTTTGACATATTTGAGAGCTACGACGAATTATTCCCTATATTACTAAGGAGATGATATGTGCTTAGTGGGTTACACAGACTTTGATTGGGGAGGCGATATAGATGAGCGCAAACTGACATTAGGTTATGCGTTCTTACTCAACAGAGAGGCCATTTCGTGGTCTAGTAAGAAGTAAACTTATATTGCTTTACTCAATGGAAGATGAGTTTGTGGCATGCTCAACTGCAGTTCAAGAAGCTGTGTGACTCAGAAGATTTTATGAGGATTTGGATGTTGATGCCAATGCAACACAACCAGTAACACTATATTATGATAATCAGGCAGTCATAGGCTATATAAAAGATCTTAGATACCATAGCAAATTTAAGTACATAAAAACCAAGTATAATTTTGTGGGAGACATTATGGTACAAAAGAAGTAAAAATTCAATATATTTTTATGCAATAAATTGTAGCATATCCATTAACTAAATCTGTGACTAGAGATGTGTATGCATCACATTCTAGATCTTTACGTTTGCATATATTGTAAATCTAAGGTATTTTACTTATTAAGCACTATTTATATATATGATATATTTTATCTTCAATTTTGGTGCTTAAAGGAAAACTAGCATGATAATTGTAGTTTTTTGAGAGTATGTTATTAAATTAAGACTGACTTTCTCACACAAGCAATTGCCTCAGGCACTGTGGCAATGAACTGAGATGAGATAGAATAAGACACAATAGAAGTTGTATTGGAGCTAATAATCTTATAATATTGTCACCTTGTGAGTTTTTCAAGATTTAGATAAAATCTCATCATGTGTCCTTAGTGACTATTAACTATATTTTTGAAATGACGTGTTAATATTTACTACTTTGGCATGTAATCTATGGCTAAAATTAATTAGCCTATGAGAACATATCTAGGAAAGCGGTAGGATATACATGAGGATGATAGGAAGATTTCTGTCTATTTTACATCACTTAATATGTATTCACTGGTCGACCAATTGTTTTGTCTTGTAGAAGTGTATATATACAATTGTGAATATATAGTTGTAAGCATAGTCAGGCGTAGCCTTTAAATGAGGGATTAGATACGTCTAGGCTGATGTAATAGAGGAAATTTAAGACACATTGAACAAAAGTTAAGTAGGAGTCAACCTACTTATATAAGCTCCAAAATATATTCAAAATTTATTCAAGAGTCGTATGGTGTATTTACAAATATGAATGTTGTGAATATTGTGTGGAATTAAAGAAGTGTTGGCAACTCAGATATGTATAATCATCTTCTCATCATGTGCGAGTGGGAGATGTTGGTAATCGTATGCCTATGATGGGCAGTTACCAAATAAACTGTCTTTTGGCAATTATATACATATATATATATATGTGTGTGTGTGTGTGTGTGTGTGTTGAAGTATATGGGGCTATGCGAACATCTGAAAAACCAGAGAGAAATATAACACATTTCCACCAAAATTTCACAGTAAAAAAAATATACATTGTAATTAGAAAAGATTATCCTATGTTATTTCTTCCAAGGCCAAATTGCATCATATTGTACGTACTGGGACTATAACTGTAACAACCCTCTAACTAAGTTCGGAGACCCGACTAAAAAGATGTCACTTCGAAAAGCATATGAAATGATTTATAAATGAAGGTTCCTTTTGAAGCTACGTTGAAAACCAAATAAATTTTTTTTTTACTCTTTAGGATAAAATCAAACTGTTAATACTAATAGTAAAACCAAAGCATTTTTGAACTTAGAGTAAATATGGTTCTTTACACAAGACCCACAATGTAAAGAAAATAAATTGTATTTCTAATCAAAGTTTTAGTATTATTCAAAAGGAAATAACAACGCGGAATTAATTTGTACTATTGCCACTCTCCGCTCGTCTACCACGTCATTGCCAAGCTACTCAAGCTAGGTTTTCGAAATTACCTAACACATAAAACAAACAGAAGTGAGTGAAAAATCACTCAGTAGGTTCCCAACATGCATGCAGTGGCATAATGCAATATACTAAAGAAATGACAACAATTGTAAAACTTTGACTCCTTTTTTTTTTTTTTTAAAGAAATATACTCGTGCAGACATAGTACATATGCAATACATAGCATTTTTCCAGAAACATTTGTGCACTGATTTTTAAAACTCATATTTGTAGGACTTTTTTTGCTTAGCGTAAGTTTTAGTTACGCGGGAGCTAGTTACCCGTCGGCAACTCTAATTTCCTAAAGTAGCACACATACATACTTTCAAGTAAATCCTTATTCTCTTAATCGTTTAGAGGAAACGGTGTGAGTGGGGAAGGGACCTTCTTGCATCCATGTCATGCAAGTGCTAGGGTTACATCCTTCACATACATCAATACGCTCGAATGTGCGCGCATACGAGAATCCAAACTCGCCACTCACTAATTAATGGGACCTCTACTAAACAATTTACTTAACACATTCATATAAGCTCCAATCAATATACAAATGCCTACGTATGTATGACAATGACTTCGCAATGTATAACCTTTTAAACATGATCGGACTGAGAAAACTATTTTCTTGCATGTAATAAAACTTTTTGTGACATGTTATGATGTATATGCATGTGCATGCTCTAGCTAGCTATTCCATTCTCATACCTAGAGTATGATACCCACAGTATTCAATCCAAATCTCAATCAACAAGTGAGAGTAATTACAACAATTATATTGTTCATAGGCTATGACACATATTCCAAGTTCAAGGCTATCCATAGATATATATATATATATATACACATTCATATGCATCGATAATTATAAATAAATATAAATAACTAAAAATACATAGCTAAACAAAATACACTTAATTAATCCTCACAGTATTACTCTAGTATTTAATAACAATAGAGAATTAACCAAGGTAAGGTATCACTTTCAAACTAGTAGCAACATAAGTACTTTAATGTATCAATTTAATCAAACCGATTTCAGCATAATCACCAAATTTGTAAAAACCATAACTAGTTCATTCCAATTTGGATTCCCATAATTCCAAAACCAATAGAATCACAACTTATCATAGTATAAGGAAAAAATATACCACGAAAATAGTAAATATTTTAACCTTAGTAAAATAGTAAAATCCTGTGGGTTAAAATACTACTCTGTTCCAGAATTTTTTCAGAAAAATGAGTAAAATTGTAAACTTTATTGCTCTTTCATCTTAATTTCAATTTGAGTACTTCCAAAGCCAACTGAACCACAACTCATTGAATTAAAAGAGAAAATTATGCCACAAAAATAAAGAAAATTAAAAGCACTTCGAAATCATCAAAACCAATGGGTTTTGTGTGCAGAAACTTTTCCAGAATCCCAATTTAACCAGCAATTTTGTAAAAATCCATTCTCACTCAATACAGGTCCAAATCCCATGATTCAAAAGCCAAATGATTCATAACAAACCCAACTTATATAAAAATAAAAAATAAAAAATTTCGAACACCCATAACTAGAGTTATACATGAACAAAATGCATAGAAATTTCATAAAATCATAGTTCATCAGGTTTGAACTCTTTACTTGACTAGATCGGGTCTTAATTCACCCAAAATATCTTTCCAACATCACAATACTCCATCACAGCCACCAATAACAAAAATTCAATAGAATAATCACAGCACACAAAAAGATGAAGAGAATATCTAACTAGATCCATAGCCAAATATGTATAGAAACTCCAAAAACTAACCAAAACAAATATGGGTAAAGGGGTACCTATTTTAGATTGGCTTAAACCCCTCTTAAACCCTCTGAAAAACAAGAACAAAACCCCAACCAGCTGTTGCAAAGGTGGCCGGCTACTTGTTTCTCCTCCTTTCCTTGAGCTTTTATTGATTTCCTCTTGAAAACTTGAAGATCTAACCCTTGCACCTTCTTTCTCTTTCTTTTCTCTTCAAGGAAGCTTCTCTTTTTCTCTCTATTAGGGTATAGGGCCGACTGTCAAGGGTGAAAATGAGGTTGGGTCTTATTCAAATAAGCTTTTAAATAGTGGAGTCTAGGGCTTTAATGAATTGTCAAAAAAGTGGACCACTTTTTGACAAAGGTTTGAGCAAATCAAATTTGGTCTCCAAATAATCTTGTTATACCTAACTAAGCTTAACCAAACCCTTCTTAAAAAAACATGAGAACAGGAAAAGAAAATCTCAGTCAGTCCTTTACCAGTCTAGGTGATAACATAGCAGGGGTTGACTTTGACTTTGACTTCCAATTAATACTGCTCATAAAGGAAAGCATATATTACAACTCACCCTTCCTAAAAGAAATTTCATGCTCGAAATTAAATTTAAGAAGTTAGAGCATTTACTAAAATAAAGTTGGGTACTTGGCTTTCATTTCATTTGCCTATTCCCAAGTTGCTTCTTCAATTGCATGGTTCTGCAAGAGTACCTTCACGAGTGGAATTTTTCTATTTCATAATACTTGCTCTTTCCGATCCAAGATCTCCACTTGTGATCTCCACTTGTTTCTCCTCATATGTCAGGTTCTCGTGGACCTACAACGGTTCATACTCGATGATATGAGAAGGATCATGCACATACTTGCGTAGCATGGACACATGAAATACATTATGAACTCCAGACAACTTGTGAAGTAGCGCCAACCGATAAGCCAAAATTCTAACTCTTTCCAGTATTTCAAAAGGTCCTATGTAACGAGGATTTAGCTTGCCCTTTTTACCAAACCTCATTACACCCTTCAACGGTACAACCTTGAAAAATACATTCTCCCTAACTTCGATTGTCGGCGTAACTTTTCTGCCGATCTTACGCAACCTTCATACTCTGTCTTATCTTATTGATTATGTTACTGGTTTGCTGTAGGATTTCTGATCCGAGTAGCTTTCTCTCACCAACCTCATCTTAATGCGACGGAGATCTGCATTTTCTTCCGTAAATAGCTTCATATGGAGTCATCCCAATAGTGGAATGGTAACTACTATTATAGGCCAATGGAATGTGCTTTTCCCAACTTCCTTAGAAATCTAGCATGCATGCTCTTACTATATCTTCTAATATTTGAATAGTCCACTTTGATTGGCCATCAGTCTGAAGATGGAAGGCGGTATTGAAATTCCATTTTGTCGCCATTGCTTTATACAAGCTTTTCCAGAATGATAATGTAAACCTGAGATCTCGATCTGATACAATCGACACTGGTACGACATAAAGTTGTACAATCTCATCCACATACAGTTGAACTAACTTCTCCATCGAGTGAGTTATGCGCATGGGTAGAAAATGAGCTGATTTTGTAAGTCGATCCACAATCACACAAATAGCATTGTTACTCCGCTGAGATAAGGGTAACCCGACAATGAAATCCATGGCGATGTGCTCCCATTTCCACTTCGGAATCAACAATAGTCTAAGTAAACCAGATGGTCTCTGATGCTCGATTTTCACATGCTGATAAGTCAAGCACTACTCCACGAACTTTGCTATATCTTGCTTCAAGCCAAACCACCAAAAAGTTTTGGAGACGTCCCGGTACATCTTGGTAGCTCCCGGATGAACAGTGTAGGGTGTACAGTGAGCTTCCACTAAAATTTCCTTCTTAATTTCGTCAACATTTGGTACACATAGGTGAGTACCAAATCTCAACGTCCCTTCGCTAGCGAGATTAAACTCCGATTTCTTTCCTTAAATCACTTCATCTTTGATCTTCATAAGGTTGAATCCTTAGCTTCACCATCCTTTATCTATTCCCAGATTGAGGGTTGAATAGAAAGTGCAGCCATCATGTATCAATATTGATTATGAACTAATTCAATATCCATTCTTCTCAAATCCTCCAATAAGTGTGGTTGAGTAGTGATCAAGCTTCCACTAAATCCTACATACTTTCTACTCAATGCATCCGCCACCTTATTTGCCTTGCCTGGGAGATAGTTGATTAAACAATCATAATCCTTTACCAGCTCCAGCCACCTTCTTTGCCTCATATTCAACTCTTTATGGGTGAAGAAATACTTGACACTTTTGTGATCAGTGTAGATTTTGCACCTTACTCCATACAAGTAATGTTGCCAAATCTTTAGAGCAAACACCACTGCCGCTAGCTCTAGGTCATGCGTAGGGTAGTTGCATTCATACGACTTCAATTGGCGTGAAGCATAAGCGATCACTTTGCCATTTTGCATGAGTACGCAACCTAGACCCTTGCCCGAAGCATCGCTGTAGATCACAAAATTGTCCTTGTCATTCGGTAAAGTGTGGACAGGTGCTGATGTCAGCTGCATCTTGAGTTCCAAGAAACTCTCTTCACACTCTTTAGACCAAACAAACTTCCTCTCCTTCTTCAACAGCTGCGTCATCAGCGTTACAATCTTTGTGAATCCTTGCACAAATTTACGATAATAACTAGTTAAACCTAGAAAACTTTTGACTTCTCCAATGTTGGTTAGGCGCTTCCACTCTTAGACTGCTGCAACTTTACTGGGATCTACTTGAATGCCCTTACTTGAAATCATATGCCTAAGGAAGGTGATGCTCTCCAGCTAAAACTCATATTTTTTTAACTTGGCATACAACTGCTTCTCTCGTAACCTTTGCAATGCTGCCTTCAGATGCTCTTCGTGCTCCTCAACTAACTTTGAGTATATTAGAATGTCGTCGATAAACATCACAATAAACTTATCCAGGCAGTCATGAAATACCCGATTCATTAAATCTATGAATGTTGTTGGCTCGTTCGTCAGTCCGAATGGCATGGCCACAAACTCGTAATGGTCGTATCTTCCTCAAAAAGCATTCTTTGGTTTGTCATCCTCTTTGATCTTTAACTGGTGATATCCTGACCGCAGATCAATCTTTGAAAAGATACTTGCTCATTGAAGTTGATCAAAGAGGTCGTCAATCCTCGGCAACGGATACTTATTCTTGATGGTTACTTTTTGAGCTCACGGTAATCAATGCACAGTCGCACTGAACTGTCATTCTTTTTGACAAACAGCACTGGTGCTTCCCAAGGTGAAATGTTGGGTTTGGTGAAACCCTTGTCCAAAAGGTCTTGTAATTGCTCCTTCAGTTCAGCTGGTGTCATCCTATAGGGTGCCTTCGAAATGAGTGCAAATCCTGGTACCAAATTAATGGTAGACTCTACTCCTCGATCTGATGGCAGCAACAGTACCTTTTCAGGAAACACATCCAAGAAATCACGAACTACCTTGATGTCTTGCGATATCAAAGCTAACGATTCCTTATCGTAAACATTAACAAGGAATCCTTGGCAGCCTTTACGCAAACACCTCAGCACTTGCAAAGCAGATAACAACCTTGGATGTGATCTCAGCTTTATCCCTTCAAACTCAAAATATTGGCCATCAACGGGGCTAAATAGTATTGTCTTCTCCTTGCAGTTGATACAAGCTCGATTCAATGAAAGTCAATCCATACCGAAAATCACATCAAAATCACACATGTTCAATATGATCAAATCGGCTTGTAACTTCTCGTTTCCGAGACACACCTCACAGGAATTCAACCCAAACGAGACATATATACTAACACCAGATGGTGTGGCAACACACAAGTCCTTGTCAAGACGAGCTGGTTCTAGTGCCAACTTAGACGCAAATCATTTAGATACAAACGAGTGTATGGCACCCGAATCAAACAAAGCATAAGCACCCAATCCAAATAAGGAAATCGTACTTGCCACCACGGTAGCATCATCTCTCTCAACTTTTTCCTTTGACAATCCAAACACCCGACCTTGAGTGGGCTGTTGCTTTCTTCCTCCTATTTCAGGACAATCTCGTATCATATGGCCAGTCTTGCCGCACTTAAAGTATGCTCCTGTCTTCTTCAAACACTCTCCCGTGTGATTCTTACCGCACAATTGACACTGGGGAATGTTATGTCAATTGCCATTCCCTTTAGGGTTCTTACTGTCATTGCCATTGCGATTGTAGTTCCACTTCCTTCCCTCGGCCTTCCTCTTATGTTGGTTGTTACCACCCCAAAACTTCTTTTGATTAGTGGAGCTTCGTCCTGCAGTCTTGCTCAGTTTTAGGTTATGATCCTTCGCGATCAATTCAACTCACTGCAGCACATCAGTGGTACATAGGTAGTCGTAGCATCGCTATAGCATTGTAGAGTTATAGTCTCAGTCCTTTCTCAAAGCATCTCACCTTGCATTTGTCAATGTTAACCAAATGTGGCGCATAGCGAGAAAGTTTGTCACATTTTCGCTCATACTCCACCAAAGAAAGGTTACCTTGAGTCAATCACAAGAATTCTACTTCTTTTTTATCCCGCTTAACAATTGGAAAGTACTTCTCCAGGAACAACTTATTGAACTGGGTTTACAATGTAGGGCTTTTTTTCGAGATTATAGTCCCACTTAACCATGTCTCACCAATGGCTAGCGCCCTTTTTTAACATGAATGCGGCGCACAAAACCTTTTGAGACTCAATGCAATCTATCAGTGTAAAGATCTTCTCTAGATCGCGGATCTAATCTTCAGCTACCAGTGGGTTGGTTGAGCCTTCAAACACTGGAGGGTGGAATCGTTTAAACTGCTCTACGACTTCACTGATTCTACTGGATTGCTGTGACTCTTAGCCCGCAATGCTGGCCAGAGCCTCAAGCAATTGGCTAGCCAAATTTTTCATGTTGTTCTCATTGGTGTTTTTAGCTCTCGATCTTCCACGTGGCATCTTTAAAACAACAGAATACCATACAAGATAATTAAGATAGTTATAAAAGAGAAACAAATTAGCATAACATGGAGATAACACTTCAATTATAAAGGAAATCAGTCATATAATAGGTGAACAAGGTAAAAAGTTAATAAACACAAATCACAGTCGATAGCTCAAATACAATAAACAGCTCCTAACTAGGCTACTACTAATACTACTACGATAGAAGTTGGTTGAACCCTCTAAACTTTAGTGGGAAACTCCTCAGAGTCCTTGTCTTCTTCAGGATCCTCCTCTTCTTCAGGGTCCTCTTCCTCTTTAGGGTCCTCTTCCTCTTCAGGGTCTTCTTCCAAACTTACTTCTGCTGCACGTGGAATTTCAACGCCGATATGATCCAAATGAGCGTTAAGAGCTTCTTGTTCGCCAGGGTCATTTTGATGCTGATCCCATGTATCAATGATACATCAGGTAACCATGGTCTTTCTAGAACTGATCTAGTTCCCACGAATCCACATACCATGCTCGCTTATTAGGTAGGGGTACTACCATAGTAAACCCACTCAGGAACCTAGGTACAACAATCGTCTTCCGTTCCATCTCCTAACACAGTGATTCCTCAGATGCTCCGATCTCCTTACACTAAACCCTGGAAGATGATGCGGCGGTAGGTGCTGCTATGCAACGAGATGGCTCTCCCTATACCATGACTTCCTTTCCTGGATGTCGACGTGACTTGCAGAAAGAACTGCCAGTCTCCACCTCAGCTCAGTAAAGCTGAGCCACTATGTCACTCTGAGAGAATGTCAGCTCTAGATTCAAACTTGGTCTTAGGCATAGGCATCTCCATATGGTCATAACTCCGCTTACGCGAGATATATAAAAAAGTACTAACTTGCTGACCCATCTTTAGCAGTAAACCAGAAAGAAGCACAAAGTCATCAATATAGCAAAACCAAATACGATTAAAGTAATCTACCTTTGGTGCGCGAGTGGACACTTGAGTAGGCAATCAGTATAAATTTTCAATAAACCTAGGCTCTGATACTAAAAACTATAACAATTCTCTAACCAAGTCTGAAAACCCGACTAAAGAAATGTCACTTCGAAAAGCATTTGAAATGATTTACAAATGAAGGTTCCTTTTGAAGCTGCGCTAAAAACTGAATAAAAATTTTCTTTACTCTTTAGAATAAAGTCAAACTTTTAATCCTAATAGTAAAACCAAAGCATTTTTGAACTTAGAGTAAATATGGTTCTTTACACAAGACCCACAACGTAAAGAAAATAAATTGTATCTCTAATCAGAGTTTTAATATTATTCAAAAGGAAATAACAATGCGAACCAATTTGTACTATTGCCACTCTCCGCTCGTCAGCCATGTGATTGCCAAGTTGGTTAAGCTAGGTTTTCAAAATTACCGAATATATAAAAACAAACAGAAGTGAGTAAAAAATCACTCAATAGGTTCCCAACATACATGCAGTGGCATAATGCAATATACTGAAGGGATGACAACAATTGTAAAACTTTGACTGCTTTTTTTTTAAAAAAAGAAACATGCTCATGCAGATATAGTGCATATGCAATGCATAGCATTTTTCCAGAAGCATTTATGCACTGATTTTAAAACTCATGTTCGTAGGACTTTTTTCAGTTAGTGTAAGTTTTAGTTACACGGGAGTTAGTTACTCGTCGGCAACTCTAATTTCCTAAAGCAGTACAAATGCATGCTTTCAAGGAAATTCTTATTCTCTTAATCGTTTAGAGGAAACGGTGTAAGTGGAAAAGGGACCCGCTTGCATCTGTATCATGCAAGTGCTGGTTTAATCCTTACTAAAAATACATAGCTTAACAAAATATACTTAATTAATCCTCACATTATTACTCTACTATTTAATGACAATAGAGAATTAACCAAGATAAGGTGCCACTTTCAAACTAGTAGCAACATAAGTACTTTAATATGTCAATTTAATCAAACCGATTTCAATATAATCACCAAATTTGTAAAAACCAATAGATACTAACTCATTCCTACTAGGATTCCCATAATTCAAAAACCAATAGAATCACAACTTATCATAGTATAGGGGAAAAATATAATGCTAAAATAATAAAAAATTCAACCTTAGCAAAACAATAAAATCCCATGGGTTAAAATACAACTCTGTTCTGGGATTTTTCTAGAAAAATGAGTAAAATTGTAAATTTGTAGCTCTTTCATCTTAATTCTGATTTGAGTAATTCCATAGCCAACTGAACCACAACTCATTTAATTAAAAGGAAAAAATATGCCACAAAATAAAAAAAAAATTAAAAACACTTTGAAATCATCCAAACCCTTGGGTTTTGTGTGCATAAATGTTTCCAGAATCCCAAGTTAGCCAGTAATTTTGTAAAAATTGGTTCTCAGTCAATACAGATTCAAATCCTATAATTCAAAAGCCAAATGATTCATAACAAACCCAACTTAGTATAAAAAAAATAATCAAAAATTTTAGAAGCACATAGCCAGAGTTATACATGAATAAAGTGCACAAAAATTACAGAAAATTGCAGTTCATCAAGTTTGAACTGTTTACTTAACTAGATTGGGTCTTGATTCACCCAAAACACCTTTCCAACACCACAACACTCCATCACAGCCTCCAATAATAGAAATCCAACAAAATAATCACAGCACACACAAAGATGAAGAGAAGATCTAAGTAGATCTATAGCCAAATATGCATAGAAACTCTAAAAACTAACCAAAACAAGTATGAGTAAAGGGTACCTAATTTAGATTGGCTTAAGCCCATCTTAAACCCTTTGAAAAACAAGAGCAAAACTCCAACCAGCTGCAGTAAAGGTGGCCGACCATTTACTTCTCCCCCTTTTCTTGAGCTTCTCTTGATTTCCTCTTGAAAACTTGAAGATCTAACCCTTGCACCTTCTTTCTCTCTCTTCTCTCTTCAAGGAAGCTTCTCTTTCTCTCTCTATTGGGGCATAGGGCCAGCTACCAATGGTAAAAATGGGGTTGGGTCTTCTTCAAATAAACTTTTAAATACTGAAGTCTAAGAATTTAATGAGGTGTTAAAAAAGTGGACCACTTTTTGACCAAGTCAAACTTGGTTTCCAAGTAATTTTGCTACACCTAACTAAGCTTAACCAAACCCTTCTGAAAAAAAGAAAAAAAACCATGAGAATAGAAAAAGAAAATCTTGGTCAGTTCTCTACCAGTCTAGGTGATAATGTGGTAGGGTTGACTTTGACTTTGACTTCTAATAAATATAAGCACAATTAATTAATTAAAAGCAAATAAAAAGTTAGTCTTAGTCAATATAAGACCAATTTAAAAAATCATGATGTAGCAAAAACCGATCTAAATATTGACTTTGACAAGAGTTAACTTTGACCAAAAGTCAATTGCTCATAAAAGAAAGCATATATTACAATGACAGTAAAGTTAGATCATTGTATTTGTTGTATGTTTATTATATTTATTTTCTTTCAAGTATATAGATTTATACATTAACAAAAACTTATAAGGCCAAGCTTGGAATTTCCTTTACAAAGCAAGTGCTTATGGGAGGTACTACTCCTTCGATAATTTGACATCTCTTACAACTAGCACCAAGGTTTAAAAAAAAAAACAAAAGTCAACTTGTTTGCAAGTATTCATCTTGGTTCTTCCACTGTTCAAAATTTATGCACTAAAGTAAAATAAATAAATAATAGTTGGCCTATTCATCCACACTTCAGCATTCTCAACAGTGAGAGAGAAAAAATAAAGAAAAACAAGGAATGGAAAGAGATTATTTCACCTACTAATGTAATGTCTTTCGGGCGCCAACCAAAACTAAAATAAATTCGAACCTTATGGGTTTTTATCTCTTTATTTTTCCTCAATTTGAATCCCTAACTGTCAATTAATAGTACCTATTTTGATCAAACCCTCTTACAAAAAAATAAAATCAAAGAAGAAAATATTGAAATCAAAGAGATAAAGAAGGTACTTATGCTGATCAACAATATTCCAGAGGAAAAGGTTTGAAATTTCTTCTTGTGCATTACAATCTCTACACTATTTTAACCTTGCAAACTAATGCCAATGGTTATCTTTGCTATACAATGGCAGCCATTTCAAAAAGAAAAAAAAAAGTTTTTTTTAGAACATAGTTCATTCGGCAAAAAAAATTTAAAAAAAAATGGAGGGAAAAGCCAAATTGAAAGGAGGTACCTTTCTTATGGTGTGCCGATCAAAATGCAAACATGTACATAAGAAAAACCATAACAAGATACTCCAATTGTCCATCGTCTGCTAGTAATAAGAATGTGGCAAGACATTTTCGATCCATGACTAATTTATTATAGCAAAAAATAAAAGGATAATGAAACAAAATAATTAGAAGCATTTGACTTTGCAAAAGAATAATAGGAAATAAATACAATATATCCATTATTCTTATCGACATTAAACTATAATAAGTTATCGTCTCAAGTCTTCATGCCAAGTAGGACTTATAAATATTCCAAACTCCTAAATATATAACATATATATATATATATATATATATATATATATATATATAGAACTGTCCAATGAAAATGAAAGCTATGTACTAAGAATTCATTGTCATAATTCCACACAAAAATAGTTTTCAGAATACATGAATCTGCTTGGAGGAAATCTACTACATACTATCTTTGTTTATATATTTATTTCTAAAGTCCATATAAACAGTAACTCTTTGTTTTTGCATGCTAACTATCAAGGTTTTAGAATGACAAAAGTAAAGGTTCCTTTAATAAATGTACAACCACAGCTATGTGAGATGTCTACACGCTTATAAACAAATAACCACTACTACTAAATATAATTTCAAAAAGTTACCACTGTATGAATGTTTTACATCAAGTTGTCATTTTCCTGAAGTTTACTAACACTCATAAAAGATTGAATAAAAAAGGGTCCCCACATCACACACCTACAAGCACAGCCCAAATATTTTTTGCAAATTTTTTTTACTATAGTACAAGCAGCCCACCCAAAAAAAAAAAATCCCAGCCCAAAATATAGTTTGCCCAAGGAAACATCGTCCTATTCCCATCGTTTTCTTCTCAAGCAGCTGCGTGCTCTAGGGTTTTTGATTTTCAAGCAGGCATTCAGTTTGAGATTCTAGGCTTTTGGGTCTGCTTCAAAATCCTTTTTTTTTCTTTACCATTTGGAATATTTTTGCTAATTTGAATGGAGCGATTCATGTTTTTGTTCATTGCTTTTTTATAATTCTCTTAGAACAATAGGGAACTCCAGATCACCAAATATAGGAAAAATTTCTTGATTACTTTTTGTATATTTTAATTTTATATTATATAATACATGTTTGTGGTTGGTTGAGCTGCTTGCTCTACTGCTGGGATTCTTGTTGCTTTCTAATTTAAAAAAAAAAAAAAAAAAGAGAGATAAATATTTGGTAATCCTTCCTTCTTCTTCTTCCTCTTCTTTTCTTTTTTTTTTTTTTTGTTTTTTTGTTTTTTTGTTTTTTTTTTTTTTTTTTTTTTTATTTATTTTTTTCTTCTTGCTTTGACATGGTCAACAAGCAGAGCAGTGGAGACTCAGGTGCTAATGTGAAGCGACTTAAACAAGAAACAGACGCCAAGATCCACCACTTTAAGACAGAAGCTGGAAGCATTTTAAATGATGTTTTCCAAATGCTACTGAAGTTTGTGACAACTGTAGGAAACTAAAGCCTCTGCCGATGGTGAACTTGAAGTATGCTATTCTTGTTTTTCTTCCTATTTTCTGGCCCTTGTTTTCCAACTTGTTGCAGATGGGGCTCGTGTATTTGTTATTTTGGCATGTTGTGTAGCACTTCTCTGAGAATTGAACTCAATGTCTACTCTTTTCAGAATAATAATGTTAATGTCACCTAAATTGTAGTCATTCTTAATTCCTATATTTAGCATGGATGAGCCTTTTTACATACCTGGATGCATCTTCGTGATCCTTTTCCATTTTAGTTAGAAATTAAGCTCAGCACAGTTTACAAGTGTGCATATGTAGTGGAAATGCACAAGGAAACTCTCTTTTAGGCTACAAACTCTCTCTGTGCAATTCCTCAGTAAATCGGATATTATTGTCTTTGTTTGGACTTGCTTTCCATGAAATTCTGAAACCTTGACGAAGAGGTGCAACTGTAGAGGAACCTTCTTGATGTTTCACAACCATTACAATGTTTGCGTTAGTGATGTTTCAAGTCAAATTCTGCTCTTTAACCAAAAAAAAAAAAAAAAGTCAAATTCTGCTCTACCTCAAGAATTGTAAGAGTCACGTGAAAATTAACAAAACACGTTGAAATCCTTGGTACCGGTGTGGCACTGGACACTTAAGCTATAGTGAGTAAATTGTGGAGAGAATTAAACAGAGTTTTTGCAGCACAAAGGAGGCCTTTCCTGAGCCTCTTTTTTTGAGGTTTATATAGAGATCAGTTACCTCACCATAAGAAAGTTGCATGGTGGTCTTTGTAGAGAGTCGGGAGTTGATGGAGATTGATAGAGGTTTAGGGAGTTGACAAAGGTTATTGGTTGTGATAGGGAATAGGGAAAGGTCTTGCCTTATTCAAAGGTAACGGGGTGTGAATTATTTATAGGGTTTTTTTATATCATAGCCAGTGGTGGGTCAATTATGTTTTTTTAACCACATCTTATATAAATTAAAATTTTAGCCCGCAATCTATTTAATGCTTAATGTTTTTATCTAAATACTCCTTGATACATTAAATGCAACCAACTCATTTAATGAGTTTTTTCAACCACTTTAAAAGCAATTTAATTCTAATTAATGAAACATAAATACATGCCACACAAATATATCTTACACATAAAAAATAAGAAATATGATTCATCAAGCTGTAAATGCAATCCACGACCTCTTGATCTACAACATTTACGTTTTCTTCAACAACAAAATTATAACAAAGCTTTTGTAAATTAATATATTTTAAAAATTTTTAGGTTTTTGTTTCTTCATTGATATTGGGTTTAATTTTTTAAAATTTTTTTTTTGAAGATTTTAGAGTTTTAATTGATTGTGCATTGTCCCTAGTAGTGGGGGGCATAGACGCTTAGATTGCCCCACAAGGCCCACGCCCTCATCACCACCACCTAGTCGAGGCGCCCCCACGACCATGCACATTGTATTTTTGTGTTTTATTCTACTTTATTTAAAATTAGTATTTTATTTTATATTACTCATGCTATAGCATGTTTGAATCGCACATACGTACAATGGAACCCATCGTACTATTATAATTTGCATGTTTTGTGGAGGGACATGATACAAAGTTGATGATGATCATTGGCAATACAGGAATTATCAATAAGAAGTTACCGAAGTTCATATAGATTATAGTTATGAGCAATTGAAAGATGAGGTTTACATATTGTGAATGTTGATCAGAAAGATAAAATTTAAGGATGAAATATCATTTTGTAGTGAGTTTCCAACCATATGCTCCACAAGAAATTAGACGAGATAGAGATGTTAAAATATTTCTTCGAGTGGTTAAAAAAGTTGTGCCGATGACTCCATTATATGTGGAAACTTCACCACGGGTTCCTCAATGTTTTCATACAGAGCAAGGCAATCAAGATAGATTTGGTAATTTTAATTTGGGTAGTGGAACCAATCATTTCTCATCTTCTTGCCCTCCTTTTGAATTTGAAAAAAAATTAAGAAAAGGTAAATATGTAAATGTATCGAATGTGGAGGAAGCTCAATTATGGGAAACTCATGTACATCAAAATCCTATTCGAGAAAATGAACATGTGTAGGAAACTCAATTGCTGAAAATTATAATACCTTTGGAAAATCAAGCATATTGGCAAACTCAAGTATCGGACAATCAAATACCTTGGGAAAGTGAAGCACCTTGGCAAACTCAATTACCAGAAATTGTTATAAATATACTTACATTGTGCGAGGGAAAAGATGGGTAACCATCATCAATAAAAGATGCCTCAATAACAGGGGTGGCTTCTTGGTCATAATATGAGTATTGTTCTTGAACTTGCTCAACCTTTTCCTTAACTTTCTTCTTTTTAATAGGTGGTATTGAGATATCATTATTAAGTGAGTAAATGTACTCTTCCTCCACATTTATCAGCCCTAATTTTCCAATAACATGTAACTGTACATAAATAAATGAACAACAATAAAGTAGCAACACATAATAACCAAATTAAAACATTACAAAAATGACATAAATAATAATAAGAATATAAATTTACCTCATTATTATCAAATATAGATTTTCGAACATCACTAAGAGTGTAAGTGTTATTTGACTCCCAATTGCATATTCTTGGAAATCCCTCATCCACTTTTCTAACATAGAGTTGTTCCAGTAAAGAAATTATCTCATACCCCCATACCTAATACAAAAAAAAAAAAAACAAACCATTGTATATTGTTAATTGAGCATAAATAAATGTAATGTAATATTAAATAAAGATAATTAAAGATTAAATAATTATATGCATTACTTGGAAAGCCAAAGGAAAACCACATAAACTAAACTATAAGTACTTGACGAATTTAGTTCTCCATTACAAAGAGACAAAATTTTGTGTAAGGAAATCATTGTAGCATTGTATGACTCCAACCCCCATGGGTATTGATTGAAATATTCTAAATCCTCTACAGTAGAAAAATGATATAGCTTGATGGTGTTTTGGCTCTCCTTTTCTAGTATACCATATTCAAGAAAGTATAACAAGCACAACTTGACCAAGTCATGCTCTTCCTCAAGGTCCATACGCCTTACACCATTGAATACAATTGATAACTCTGCATTTTTAACCTTTTTAGAAGCCCCAAAATATTTGTTTCTTATTCAATTTAAAGTTGGTGGAGGACGAGTATCAAATGAAGCATCCATGTTCAACTCGGTAATTATTCCAAATTCCTTTTCGGTAAATATGACACCTTTACCATTAAAATTGAACTCCATCACATTTGGACACATGCTTTCGGCTTGCCGGATAATCAAATTATGTACAATCCCCCTCAAAATACAAGATCCTTCATTTCTATGAAAAGAGTACCAAGACAACTATCTCAAACTTTTTGAGTTGTTGTTATTTCAATGTGGATGGTTTTTTTCGGATTTTGTAAAAACTTATTCTTGATGTCTTTAATAATCTTTGAAATAGTAGATTTCGAAGTGACACGAACACACTTCGGTTGACAATTTAAGGCATTAAGGTATTTGATAGGTTTAGCTTCTACCATTTACTGCTAATTGAAAACCAACTACAAAAAAAAAATATAACATTAAGAAGAACAAATAAATTTATAACATAGAAAATCTTGGTGTCATCACAAGAATAAAGGAAAGGATACACAGTTAAAAAAAATAAAACAATTAATTGATAGTGAAAAAAATAATTTTAAAAGAAAGTTGAATTCAATAGAATAAAAAATTCATAAAAAATAAATTGAATTAATTTGGAAAAAAATATTAACTGAAAAAGAAGTTAATTTAATTTAAAAAAATTATGAAAGGATACCCACATTTGTGCACTTAGATCCCCCAACTAGCCCCTCAACCCCACCCAGTGCTTGAGCAAGCTGCCGTACCCCCGAGACCCCCCCTCCCCGATCCTCTAGTACACGTGCCCGCGCTCCCCCTCAACCCTCCTAATCCCCCAGGGCACCCCCCGACCCTCCTCAATTTCCCAGTGAGAGCACCTACACGCCCCCTCAATCCCCCCTCATCCCCCAGCACTCATGCCCACGTGCTCCCCTGACCCCCTTCCCCCCCGATCCCCCAACCTACGCACCCCCCCGACCCCCTCTATGCCCAAGACACCCTCGCTCCCCAACTCCCCAATCCCCCCTACGTTCGCGTGCACCCTCGATCCCCCCTCGAGTGCAAAACACCCCCAACGCGCACCCCCAACCCCCCTCACTCGCTCGCACCCCTCGATCCCACCCATGCTTGTTGGTCACCCCACCGGTCCCCCCACCACGAGCTAGCGCACACCCTAATTCCCCAAACTACCCCCTGACCCCACCTCCAAATCCAGACCCCTTGGTCCCCACCCGGACATCTACAACCCCCCCAAGCCCGACAAACCCAGCCCCACCCCAACCCCCACCATCTTCTATTTTTTTCTTAAATTATTTATAAAAAGAAAGAAGTCAAAATACATGCAATTAACTAAAAAAGCATTCTTTAAATCATTTCTTCAAACAAAACTCATTAGAAATTCAAAATCCTACATTTATTCAATCCACTAAAATATTTATTCAAACACGTAGCATTCTAACATAAAAACTCTATAAACTCTTCAAGGATTCCAAGTCATTTCCCCATATTCAAACACCAAATTGCATTCTTTAATAAAATGGTTTACAAATTAATAACCCAATGAACTAATTACAAATTAATAACCCAATGAACTTACCTCAATATGAAGGCTTCAATAAAAACATTAACAACCAAGAAGAAGAACAATAACAACTAAAAAGAAGAAGAAGAGCAACAAGGTGCTTGTCGGTGTTGGTGTCATCGGTGTTGGAAGGGATCAGTGCTAATGGTGCTGAAGGAATGTGGCTACCAATAGTCAAAATTTTGATTTTCTCCAATTTAAACTTTAGGGGTATTAAGGAAATTTCATGCTAAACTTTTAATTCCCAATAAAGTTGGCTTCTTCTCATTAATTGATATTGGGTCTGATTATGGTATAAAAACAACTCTTATTTATATTGTTATGGGCTCTTGGCTTCTAAGTAATTTGGATTTGGGCTTTCTAATACACCATACAACAAGTAATATTTTACAATATTTTTTAGTTTAAAAAACAAAAGTTTTCTAATTAAATATTACATATTTTTGTGTTTTTTTTCTCTTAAACCAATGAAACAGTTTGTAATTATAAGTTATTATGAATTTTTTTCTGCCTATAGAGTTGGACTCGCAGAATTTGGGTTTTAAAGGCATGTTTGGTAGCTGCGAAAATGGAGGATGAGACAGGAAATAATGTCTGAAATTTATTTTCCCGTATTTGACATATTATCTTAAATTCTAGATAGAGAAATTTTGGCTTTCCCTTTTTCAAAATTTTTAGTTGCACCCTTATCCTTCCTTTTTTTCATGGGTAAACAACAGAAAAAAAAATTCACACACTCTCTCGCACCTACCATCTCTCGCATCCACCTACTATGCTTGTACCCAGCTGCCATTGCAACCACCAATAGAAGTTGTTGCAGTTGATCTACCACACAGTCATTGTCCGATCCTTCTCTCTACTTCAATCCTCAAATGCATGTTAAGAAACTTTTATATGGATTTTTTTGGGATTGTTTAGGATTTACAATTTTGGGTAAATTTTTTGTGATTGTTGAGTGAGTTTTTGGTGGTAATTTTGTATGAAAGAAATCAATCTTCAATTAAGGATTTAATTAAAGATCAAGTGGGTGTCACCAAAAGCAAAGATATCGAGGTGACACAGTATGATGAGGATATGGATGTCGATGAATCAAAACAATAAAGGAGTAGATGTAAAGGATGACGGTTGGTTGGTGAAGACCATTTTTGGTCTTTTTATATGTATTGCTTGTGTATAAATTATCCTGATAGTTTTTCCTCCACTTTAGATTGGTGCAGGGTAAGCAGAGATTTTGATTGAAATAGAAATTTACAGACTATTGGTTCCTCTCTCTTTATTACTTGTATGATCGATTCAATTCTTTTTCTACATAACCACTTTGAAGATTACTTACTATGCACAACTAAAGTTTAATTCGGGAGTACTTGATTGCAAAAGATCTAATTTTTATAAACCCATTTGTGATTATGATGTCAGGGAAATTTTATAATGCATTCTTTTAATTGGGGTTTATTTGCAAATAAGGCCTCCATTTTTTAGCTTTATGATGATCGCCTGATTATAACGCCTCTTATATTTATGTTGGCTTTTATTAGTTTACTCCAAAATGTTATTCTCTGGAATGGAACCTGTACAGTGCAATCTGCTTGCTAAATGTTTTATTTAGTCACCAGGAAGCATGTGTAGGAACTTGGAAGAGCATGTCGTGATGCTCTTCTACCAATTTGTAGTTTTTAATTTGGAAAATTTATTAAAATTAAGCATCCTTAATTTAGGGAAATCTTATATAGGTCATAAGTGGTTAAATTTAACTCAGATGCTTATATTATGGTAGTGGTTCTATTTGATTGCAGAGCTCTTAAGGATAGGCGCTAAACCATTCACTGTTAGCTATGAAGAGCTAAAGCTACCAATGACTTCAATGCCGCTAATAAATTAGGAGAGGGAGGATTTAGGCTTGTTTACAAGGTATGTCATTATGCCAATCAAGATAAAATATGGATGAGGTATCATCTGCTGCACTTGACTTGTAAAATCTAGTTTGTTTGGTTACGATTTCTATATGGGGAAGTTTACTGACAAGTGCATCCTTCAAAAGTTGAATTTGTATGGCTGGGCTACATGTAGTGAAACCTTCCTAGGGTCTTAAAACTCATGATTTTATAATTTTTTGATTTTTTGTCTGGTACTTATTATACTAGTTCTTCCATTGTTTTGATACTTGTCTTATAGAATCATGAGAAGTAATGTAATATCCTTATAATTTCTACCTTTTGTTTGCTTGATTGAGTTATCTCTTAGTCTCATTGTATAGCAGTTGTGAAACTTCTTTATTGTTTTGCCCCAAATTTTAGGTTATCTCTTTGTCTTAGTGGGTTATCTCTTGGTCTTCTTTATTAGGTTATCTCTTAGTCTTATTGTATAGCAATTATGAAACTACCTGGTGTATGAACTTCTTATTTATATCATTCACTTATTGAATTGGTGTTGTTGTTATTGTTAATCAATTGTCATCTTGTGTTTGGTTATTTTACTGACAATGCCTTAAATATTTTCACAAATATTATAGAGATTATGGCTTGTTGGATTTTCAAGGGCATCCAAGAGATGCACAGGAAGGTATCTTTGGTTCTTGAGGATGCTGTGAGAAACATATAAATAGTTGTAGCATTCTGTGCCAGTAATAAGGTGATGGAGCTCTACAAGTTGCAAATCAACAAAATATTTAAGTAGAGTTTCCTTCATGGAATGGCTATAGACTTTGCATTTGGCTTTTATAGTTTATTCTCTTTGCCTGTAATACTCTTCTCCTCTAGTACACTGCCACATCTTGGAAAAATAGGTATATGGATCTGCCTACCGCTCTTAAGGAGCACATGTTTTTTTCTTTCGTTGTATTTGCATTGGTGGAGCATTTTGGATTGACTTCATACATTCTTAAATATCGAAAATCACTCATTTCAGTGTTTGAAATAATTGATTGAGTGCCTAAGATTGAACCAAATGATAATTCAGCAATGAAGCTACCTAATGTTTATGGGATGTATTGAGTCGAAAAATATTGATTTTTGGTATCCAACTCGACTAGAGGTGTTAGTGTTAAGCAATTTTAGTCTTAATTTATAATTTATGTAATATTAAGTTTTTATTTTGTTATTTAATATATTATAGCATATATTCATTAAAATAAAATATTGTTTCTTCATGTGTTTGAGGAATCAATTTTTATTTTTATTTGCCTAAACAAATAATTAGATTTTGTTTTATGTTTGTGATCAATCAATAAAATAGCATAAAAATATTATTGAGATAGGCTAAGTGCTATATTAACAAGAAATATATTTTAAAATGTCAAATATTATAGAAAATAATAATTACTTTGAAAAACTAAGTGTATATTAGCAGATATTAAGTATTTTCTTACTCAACAAGCAGATACAAAATGTTAATGTATATATATATATATATATATATATATATATTTAATTTTAATTGATATTTTAAAAAAATTAAATTCATAATTTTTAAGGAAAAATATGAAAACATTTAATTAAATTATATAATATAAATATATATTATATAGTATAAATATATATATTTAAAAATTATTTTATTATTTAAATATTAAATAATAAATTTTTTAATCTTATCCTATGTGTATCAAACATAGTATATGTAATCTAGTTTCTAATTCAATCAATACAAGATATAAAATAACATTATTCTTATCATGTCTTCTCATCTCCTACCTCATCCTTTCTTATCTTATTTTATTTTATTTTTTCATATCCTGCATACCAACCAAACAGGCCTAAATGTTAGTGAATTTGGACACCTTTCCTACATTCGCCATTTCTTTTCGTGGGAGATGTTTATACTCTTGTCAAAGACCCTTTCTCTCTCTAAAGGTTTCCATCTTGATGCAACTTCCAAGCATAAAAAACCCATGCCATTCATGTAAAAAAAAAAAAAAAAAGAAGTTTTTCATAATTGTTACTGCCATGGATAATGAAAGAGACCAGTAATTACATTTTGTAAAGTATTGCCAAATTTCATAAGATTTAGATCTGTTGTAGCTGTAAATGGGACCCATCTAAAAGAAAAATATAAAGGTATTTTATTTATTACATCGTGTTTCGATGGTAATGAGCAAATATACTCTTTTGACTTTTGTTATTGCAGATTTGAAAAATGAAATATCATACACTTAGTTCTTTAAGAACTTTAGAGAGGCATACAGTAAAGTTGATCATTTAGTATTCATTACTGATAGACATAAAGGTTTGGAGAGAGCTATTATAACAGCATATCCTAATACTTATCATAAAAATTGTAAGTATCATCTTAGTTGCAATGTCAAATTACATTTTGGGAAAAACAAACATGTGCATTTAGCTTTTTATCATGTAGCTAAAGGTTATTTGGTCATTGATTTTGAGGCACACATGCAGCAGTTATAAACCATTAATATATTAGCACATTAGTATATAATGGAAGCTAATCCTAACAAATAGGCTAGAGTATTTTCCTAGGTAATAAATATAGTATAATGACGACTAATATAGTTGAATATATGAATGTTGTCTTTAGAGATATTAGGTCACTTTTACTTATACTGCTACTTAAGGCGATAAGGTTTTTTATGGAAGAGTAGTTTTATGATCATTGAAATAAATCTATAAATGCATCAACACCTGTTATCCATGGTTCAAAAATAAATTAACTAAGAGACTTATGAATGTTGGAGATTCACTGTAACCCCATTAAGCTTGTATGAATTTGAAGTTCATACATTTGAGTTTGTTACAACTGTCAACTTGGAAGCCAAAATATACCCACGTCAACAGTCCAATTAGATCGGTATCGATATATACATGGAATTACTGCTTGTAGATTATGAAATTTTACACCTTACCTCTTTTATTGTGAATATTACAGGGTTTAATCATGGAGAGAATGCCATACATGCTGGATTATAGGCGCATGTGGTATGCATCTCCGAATGTACTTGATCGGGCCATCTACCCTCCAATTGTTCGATGTGCTTCCAAAGACTTAGGACTTAAAGGATCCTATCTAGAGGAGAGGAGTGACTACAATATAAATGTAGTAGATGTGAGGGTATATAGTCAGAATCAACAAGCATGCTTTGGTAATGTTTCAGTTTGATAATGTTTAAGGACATATGAACAGAAATTTTTGTTCTTTTCTTCAGATATATTTCATTAGGTCACACTTTATACATGTGCACTTTGCAATTAATCATATACTGTAATGATTAATAAATACATACGTACAGATTTTTTACAATCCAAGCATGACAATAGCAGATGAATGATGTATCTATCTAAACCGGTCTAGAAGGATATATTCATGTGTCTATGTCAATGCCAGGATTGTAAAAACTTTATATCTTTTTCTTGATTAATCACATACTGTATCTTTTTGTTGTTATAAGAGAACAATAAGTTGCATCTTGTATCTGGAAATGAGTTGCGACTATGATATGCAGGTATGCCTTTTCAACCTGCTTAAGATGTACATTCTCTTTATTTTATTTTATTTTGTCTTTTTCCTTTTGTGTGTGTTTTGTGTGTACTTGAATGTGATGGAATTTGTGCCTCATGTCTAATTTAATTTTTGAAATTTTTTTCAAATCAAGTTAATTGCATAGAAAGAGGATGTTTAAAGTATTTATTGAGTTCAGTCTTTCTTTATTACTTATTGTAAGTGCTGCTAAAATTATAGAAACTTTCAATTGATGTGAACCATGGCTGCAATGTTGACTTTGTTAAGAAATTCTTGGTCAATTTGTCTAGTTATGGTAAAGATTAGATCATAATTATAGTAAAGATTCTCTTACTGGAAATGCATATCATTATTTAAGTATTATTTTTTTAAAAAAATTCCTTATATAGTTGTTACTTTTGAGCATTTTAGATGCATTTATTGATAGGTTTGCAATGAAACCTTTAAGTTTTAGGGACTCTTGGTAAAGAAAAATTATCACTTATGCAGTAATTATTTTATTATTTTTCTTATTTCCTAGAAGTCTGGGTTTCCTTTCTTTTAGATTTAATGTGGGATTATGATCAACTAATATTGATATGGAACTATTTCTATAATATTATTAACAGGAGAATTGTCTAGCAATGAAGAAAAATGTCTAAGATTGGTTAATAGCTTGCTTTAATTCTTTGTTATTTGTGAATGCCACATACATAGGTTGTGTTAATTGATGTTATTCATTCATTTATTTATTAATGATATTAGAGTGTGATCAACATTTTACAAATCAAGATTCCATTAAAGATGATATTGCCATAAAAATTTTGGACGGAATGTGATAGAGGACCTGAATTTAGGGTTCCTTCATCACAAACTTTATGTTTCTTTCGGTTTAGATTTTTTTCACTAATATTTGTCTGTTTCATACAGAGGCATGCATTTTCTTTAATTTTATCAGGAAAGATTGCTGTATGGACCAATTTGATAGTTAAACCTCCGAATTTGTCTACTTGTCACCTACTCACTCTTAAATCTCACACATCACCCAAGTGTCTTTCATATAACCCAAGACACCCCTTTTAGTTTTATTTTAACTTTGTTTTCTCTCTCTCCTCCTCACTTTTCTCCACCTTCTCTCTACGTTCCTCCTCCTCCTCTCTACCTTTTCTCTACAACCACAATTCTTCAACCCACCATGTATGGCAAAAACACTAAAGGAGAACACTCTTAGTTACTCATTCTCGCACTATTTTTTAAAACTTTTAGTGTTTAAGCAAGCTTTGGGTTTTTTCTTAAGGAAAAAAACACCAAGAACCTTTAGGTTTCTTGATAGTTTTCCTCAAAGGAAAAAAGCTCTATGGTTCACTTGGAAGGAGATGGATTTTCGATCATTTTTAGCACTACTTATCTTTATATTTTGGTTTTTTTTCATGCTTTTATGGTTAAAGGAAAGTTTTTCATTTTTGTTTCTTACAACACTTTTGTTTCTCTCGATAAAAGCCCACATGTATGAAGCTTTTAGAGAGGACAATTTTGGCTACAAGGATCACATATTTTGCAAAAAGCTTTCTTTTATTTCACTCTCTTTTTCCAAAAAGATGGGAAGATAAAAGGTGTGTTCTTGGCATTTTTTTATTTTTATGTATTTTTTAACAAGAATGTGTCTTTTTCATACTTTTAAAGGGCTAGATTTAGGAAAAAAAAAAAAAGAAGAAAAAGAAAAAAAAGGGTTTCTTTGACCTTATTCCCTTTAGACCAAGTTTGTTTTTCTTTAGATCTCACTTGTTTTCTTTAAATCTACCTTATTTTCTCCTAAACCTTAATTGTTTCTTACTAGATCTTCGTTTTCATGTGTGGTTCTTTAACGAAAATATTATTTTTCAAGGTTTTCCATGGCTAGATCTAGAGAAGGATAGGCTTTTTTATGATATCTATCTCATTTTGTCCCACCAAAGTGTCTTAAAGAGATCCATTTTAGGGGAATATTTAGATCTTGTTTTTATTGTCTTTTTCAAAGTGATTTCTTTTTGTTTTTACAGAAATCCAGTTCAAGTAAAGTGTTTTCAAGCATTTTCAAGTGTGTTGTGTTTAAAATTTTCAAAAAATATGAGTTCTCTTACTTTTAACCGAAACTAGTTACTATTTTCCTTTTCTTTATAAGAAGGCCTAGTCATGCTCATTTTTCTCCATTCCAAACCTCTCTTAGAGCTTGTTTTTACAATGTGAGAAAAATGGTGTTTTGATTAAACAATCTCGAAACTTCACATATTCTACCCTTTCTAAGCCACTATTTGAGCTTTCTTTTTCAAGGGAAAACTGTGAGCTTTTTCTTAAGTTTTGGGTTGTGAAGTTTTGAGTCATTGTTATCCCGAAGTCTTGTATGGTTTAGTGTGTTATGTGCAAATCACCATGTCCATTTTGGATTAAAACTTTTTCTTACAAGTGCTTTTACTAATTTAAAAGTATTATAACTTTTTGCTCCCCTTAACCACTTCTCATAGTGGGCCTCCTTCTCATTATTGTGATAGTTATTTTATTTTGTAAACAAAATGTTGTATTAGTATAATATTGTTATGTTATGTAATGCTCTAGATGTGTTGATATATTGTGCTTAAGTTATTATTATTTTGTTCTCTTGTCTTTGTGCTATGTTGTTGCATTTGTAACTACATGGACTCTCTCATCAAAGAAGCCCTTTAACTCAACTTACAATAATAATAAAAAGCTCAAAGGGGTACCCGAAGAATTGCATATGAATGGACCTGCCAAAGTGGATACTTAGCGTATTTTGGACCAGGCCCCTTGCCAAAGTGGACACTTAGCAAATTATGGACCAAGGCTTGCACCGAGACGAACTTGTCAAAGTGAAAACTGAAGCATATTGGATCAAGTCTACATACAAAAAGTTCGTCCAACCCATATCGAAGGACACTCAACATACAACCTACACCCAACAGACCTTCATATGTGGCAAGTAATGCAAAGCTCATTTCAACCACAACAATGATCATATGTTATATATGCCTAATTAATAAATATGTGAACTCTATCATGTAGTTGATAATTTTCTTACGCTTAATGATAAATGAGTTTCTTTTCCCCTTTTATCGATTTCATCTGGGTTTTTCAAGAATGAATATAAATTAATTTCCAATAACTATAAATTCTACTTTTGCATATTTATATACAATGATAGATGGTTTGAGGTTTATCTTATCGCAACAATTCCTGAGTTATCCTTTTGCTTTAGTTTAGTGCTTCTTAGTGATGTCAAACAATTTACATTTTGTTTAATTGTATAGAACTAAACCTAGCAACATGTCATGTTGAAATGAATACGTTTCATGTCGTGTCGTGTCATGTCATATTTGTGTTATATTTTTCTACGCTTATTAAGGTAACAAGTGAAAAAATACAAATTCAAATTCATTCGTAAAATTAACTGGTTATTCGTTAATAACCCATTAATATATTAATATTCTGGGTCATATATAAATTAAAATGTTAACCCGTATTCATTTCATCTATTTCACCTGTTATATTTTTTTTTATCGACTTTATTTTTTATCCTAAAAAAATAATAATTATTAATATAAAAATTACTAAAAATAAATAAATAAATAAAAGGTTCAAGTATAAATACCACAAAAGTAAACAGTTAAAAAAACCATATAAAAATGTTTTTTATAAATCACAAACACCTAATAAAAAATCTTAATAACCTAACAATAATAATGAAATATTACATAACTATTTTTTTAAATCCACCAATGGAAACACTTTCAATTCATGAAATACACCCACAAAAAAAATATATATATATCAAAGAGCTATATATTATATATTGGTGTATGGGAGATTTATGCTTTTTATTTCTATTAATCATTGGAAACAATATGTTATGCTTGATGGTTGAATATTCTTGTGATTTTGTTTGTGGCATTTTTATCTCAATGTGTTAACTTATGTTAAAAAAAAATCTTTATTTTATTTATGTTATAATTTTTTGCTTGAATATATGTGAAACATATATTTGTCATGCATTTAATAAGTGTATATGGATCTTGGTGATTTGATTTGGGTTTGTTTGAAGACGATGATAATGACAAGCTTATTTTTACTTTTCTATATTTAGTTTGTTTTGAATTTGCTCAAATAGAATCTTTAAGGCAATCACGTGGAATCTCTTTATTTAGAAGTCATGATTATGTATTAGAATTACTCAATTACCATAAAAGTAAATGCTATGATTGTTTATAATGGACAAAAGTGAGTTTATAGCATTTTGTGAATAGTTGAAGAGTAAGACAAATATGTTACAGTTCAAGAACTAGTTGCAATCTTTTTTTAACTATATGTTATAATGAGAGGAATTGTCTGGCAACTAAAAGATTTCAATATTCAAGAGAAACTATTTTAAAATATTTTAATCGCATTCTGAAAGGGATTTGCATGCTTTAGGTGGAACTTATTGATCCTTCTAACTCTGATATTGTTTCTCCTGATATCAGATTCAATCTAAAATATTATCCATCTTTTATAGTATTTTTTTTAATATTATAATGTTATATAATGTAGTTCTAAATTATCTTTATAAAAAATTATGAGTCTAATTATGTGATATATATATATATATATATATGTTAAAGAATTGTATTAGTGCTATTTATGGGACTTATATTAATACATTCATTCTACAAGATCAATAAATTTCATTTCGTGTAGAAAAACAAATACAACATGGAATGTAGTGTGTGCTTGTTCATTTGACATGTATTTCTTATTTGTTTAGTTGGGAAAGAACCACTAATGACTTTTGAGTACTACTGGAGTGTATTTCTAATCCCAATAATAAATTTATCTTACCAACATAAGGTATTGATTATAATATTTATATTTATTTTATAATTTTATTTCAAAAAATATTTAGTATTATATTCGTACAATGTATTTTTTGAATAGATAAGTATTATATTGTTGATTTGGGATATCCAAATATACCTAGATTTTTATCACCTTATTGAGAAGAAAGTATCACTAGTGTAATTTTAAGAGTCCTAGGTGACAACCTCAAGGTAAAGAAGAATTATTTAACTATCAGCATTCATCATTGTGAAATATCATTGAGTGATGTTTTGGAGTGCTAAAAGCTCTATTTTCAACCTTAAAACAAATGTCTCTATATCCCATGCCAATACAATCATATATACCTACAACATGTTGTACTATTCACAACTTCATTAACCTACATGCTCATTAAGATCCATTATTTCATGAGTTTAATGATGAATTATTGATCATTGATGATGGTAATGTATAAAATGTCAGAAGCAATACAAAAAATCTCAATAAATGTTAAGTCAAAATGAATTTATGCATATAGTTCAAATGAGGAATTGAGTTGCAGATTAACTTTATACCACCTTTCAATATTAGATTATATATTCTTTTTATATATGATGCTTTAAAATGACTATGAAGTTTAAATTTTAATCTTTGACATATAATTAGAATTATTGTAGGTTTTATTTTTTTAAAGGCATTTGTATTTAGTTATTCAAACTTTTATCTTTTATTTATGATCTGAGATATATTTAGAGTTCAGTCTTATAATTAAGATCTGTATTGGGTATTCTGTATATAAGTTTTGGATTTCTAGTGTAGATCTTATATGTAAAATATCTAGTGTGGAATTTATATGTAAAATTTTAAAAGAAATACATAGTTTAAAAAATAAAAATAATCACTAAATAAGTTTTTTTTTTATTTTCTTTAAATCCAAAAATACAAATAATTACCAATCCAGTTGTTATTTTTTCTAATAAAAAATACAAAAAACAAAAGATTAAAATTAAAAACTAAAAATAAACGCGTTAGAAACGACCTCTAAGCAAATTGTAATATTACTTAACTTGTCATAAATAATAATAATCTTAATTCATTCATTTGATTGGAAAACCCACCATTTAAATATTATGTTGTTTTTTTTATCCATAACCATTTGTTACTAGATGACAATACAATCTTGAATCCTTTTAAAATAATAATAATAATAATAATAATAATCAGAAGAGGTTACCTTCTCTAATGGAGGGCAGATACAAAGAAATACAAATCTTATTCCAGACACCTGCCCCTCTCGGGGTTTTTACAAGCCCGAAGGCTAACACTGCCCCTTGCAGGGCTCGCCCCTTTCGGGGTTGCTGTTCCATGCCTCAGGGTTACTTGCTCCACTGGGTTCAGCATGCGTACGCGATAATGCATGCGCGCGCCGCCGCCGACGGGTCCACCCGTCTCTGTTCTCCTCCGCTATTTGGGTGTTCCGCCACCACGGGTCCATCCTACCTTTGAGGGTTCCACCGCTATTACCAATCCAGTTGTTATTTTTTCTAATAAAAAATACAAAAAACAAAAGATTAAAATTAAAAACTAAAAATAAACGCGTTAGAAACGACCTCTAAGCAAATTGTAATATTACTTAACTTGTCCTAAATAATAATAATCTTAATTCATTCATTTGATTGGAAAACCCACCATTTAAATATTATGTTGTTTTTTTTATCCATAACCATATGTTACTAGATGACAATACAATCTTGAATCCTTTTAAAATAATAATAATAATAATAATAATCAGAAGAGGTTACCTTCTCTAATGGAGGGCAGATACAAGGAAATACAAATCTTATTACAGACACCTACCCCTCCGGTTTTACAAGTCCGGCTAACATCGCCCGGGCCCGCCTTTCGGGGTTGCTCCATGCCCTGGTTACTTGCTCATTGGGTTCATGCGCAGAGGTATGCGCGCGTCTGCCGTTTGACGGGGTCCACTGCTGTCTCGGGTTCTCCCTCTGCTATCTGCGAGTGTCTCCGCTCACCCGCTGGGTCCATCCTACCGCGGGGTTCCACCGCCGACGGGTCCAGCCGATGCTGGTCCGTCTGCCGACGGGCCGATCCCTAGCTGGCACCTCTGCCATTGCGGGGCCTACTCCGGCCGCCCTTGTGGGGCCCACCCCTAGCAGGGTCCACCTGCACCCTATAGGGCCCACCCCTGGTGGGTCCACCTGGCACCTATAGGGCCCACCCCCACCGCCATGGTCCCCACTCCGGGTCCGACACTCATGGCCCAATCCCCCGGTGGATAACGCACTGGGCACACAACCAATTAATTGGCTTAGAAACTAAGGTTTTTCACCCAGTAAGGGTCGAACATTGGACCTCCCACACACAAATATGGGTTAAGATACCATTGAGCTATAAGGCTCTTGGTAATAATAATAATAATAATAATCAGAAGAGGTTACTTGCCGGAGAGACGGGCAGAGACATCCCAACTAGGTTGGCACATCTCTACAGGGATGGAGACATCCCAAAGTTGGCATCCCTCCAAATCCACACCGAACAAGCAGAAAAATTTATTAAATTAAAAGAGATTACATTTGTTACAAAAGTTACAGTAGGTTTAAAAACCTGAAATCAACAAGTACCAAAATAAAATACATCTGAGGTAAGAATCAAAAGATAAACAAAAACCGTCGCCGTCCTAAAAAAAACCTGAAAGGAGAGAAAACCCCAAATGGGGAAAATCTCAATCCAGGAAAAAGAGTACCGGAAAAACAAAGGTACATTCAAACTACTTTCTAAACCTATAGTTTGCAAACCCATTGACATTCCCAGAATGCATAGGGATACAAGAACTGGAAGACCCCACCACCATTAGACTCAGGTAGAAGAAACCGCATCTTCGATAGAAGATCCCAACCGTATTTCCTCCGAAGATGTGAGAAACCCGGAACTGAATGCTGGAAACATAAAGAAGGCAGTTCACCCATCTTGATTTGTAGAGACCGGACTACCTCCTCTCGGCGTGTGAGCAAGTTGGCGATGTAAGTGGAGTCGCACTCCCATAAATGATCCCTTTGAAATCTCTAGCACACTCTATGGCGATAATAGCCCCAAAAGCTCACTCAAAGGCATAACAGAATCGAAGGGACAACAAAGCTACCTTTGATGAAACCCTACTTGGCGAAGTACCCGCATCAGCCGGCCGAACAGCCCGCCATCATCGTAAGATAACCTTCAACCGCCCATCGACGGGTGACCAAACTACTGGGAATAATCGAGGAGCTCGAGGGCGGCCGCAACTCCTAAACTTGAATACGGAAGGTCACTACTTAAGTTATGCATCGTACGAATAGCATTTCCTTCCCTAGTCGAGGCCCAATAAAGCCAAAGCGCTAAAGGTATGAAGACATTGCCAAAATGCCACGATTAGAACAAACCGGATAGCGAAGTGCACTCACAATGGCCGTAGTCCATAAGTTGAAGACACGAGTCTTAAGGAAGCATTCATAGCCTTCTCAAACATAGAAACCATCGAACTGATGCATCCATCGATTCGAAGGCGACCCAGAACCCCAAATAGCGGTACGTAAGGGCAAGTCGAAGAGATGAAAGCGGTTTCTAAGTTGTTACCACAAATTCGCATTTTGAGGCCATGGAGAATCCCTCCTAATCAAGGCGTCATCGGTAGGAATACGCCCGGAAAGCGCCGAAGATCGAAGCCGGAGGAATGAAAGTCTTCCAAACATATCTAACCCGTGAGGCGCTAGAAAGGTGAAGATAGATATCTCGCGAATGGCGAGGCTGAATGGGGCCAAACTCTCATCCTACTGCCCATCGAATCGCTACCTTCCGATACCCGAGCACAATTGCGGAAAAGCTATCGAGCTTCGCGGAAGGTTCGATTGCCATCGAATCAACGGATCGCTACCAAGGTGTGCGGGTGCATTATAAATCTCGAGTTACGTAACAACTTCGATAATGGGCATCCCACCGGTTGTCGACCCGAAGCGAACCTTAGAGTGAACCCCGATGATCCAAATCGCCCCGAAATGGTAAGATAGAGTGTCTCGAGTAGGCGGTCGAGGCGGCAAAATAGTAAGTGGTTGAAATTTCCGAAGGAAGCGAAAAGCGAATGAATCCTTGTTCATCAACTTCCAAGCCAACTTACTCGAAAGCCTTATTAAAGGTGACGGGTTTTCATACCCAAACCCCCGATTAGGCCAACAAATGCGACCAAGCAGCCAGCGATTCCGAACCAGAAGATCCAGTCCAAAGGAAGTTACGAATAGCCACGTAAGAGACTTGAGAAACCAGCGCCATTTGCAGACCATAAGCGTGTGGACAAACTTGAGGTAATCACCGAAGTTAATCAAGCACAACCGACCGCCATCGGAGGGCGGCCTTTCCAAGAGGCTAATGCCAAAATCCGTCGTGATGGGACGAAGAATAACGAGTAGGGCTTCCTTTAAAGGGGAACCGAGATAGATAAAGGACCCGACCTTGATTCAAGTCCGCCAAAATCTTGTACGACCGGGCGAGAGAAACCAAAATAAATGTAGGATTTGTCGAGTTGACAACGACTCGAAATAGAGCTGTAGAGGCACGTGGCATCAAAAACACGGTCAAATTCGATAAGTCCCTGCAAAATATGAGCCGCCGTCGCATAAAGGAGGTGAGTGGGGAAGAGGAGTTCCTCGGGAGGAAATCGCGAGAGAGCCACGGGAGACCATCGAGATAAATACACCCAAAAATCTTGAATACCAGAATAAAGGGGAGAAAGTGGATCACCTTGCAACCCCTGGAACAACCAAAGTAACCTCAGGAACCCCATTAACGAGAACCAAATCTTTCTTTGAGGTGAGAATAGATCGATCCACGAGCAAAATTTGGTGCGAAAACCAAACTCTGCTAAAGCGCCAGAAAGTCCCGACTCATGAGTCAAAGCCTTGCGGATGTCTATCTTCAAAGCCACATTACTAAAAACTTCTTGTCAAGGTGATTGACGGTCAAGCAATCCAATGCGATCCCTCCACATTTACGCCTCGGATGAAACCAAATGATTGTCGAAGCGATTCTGGCGGCGACCCAGCCGATCAGTAAAATCTTAGAAACCACCTTGAAAAGGAAGTTTCCCAACATGATTGGGCCGGAACTTATCCACGAATCCGCTGCACTTTCGGAAGAAGCACCATAAAATTTGAATTTAGGCGGATGAATAGCTCGAAAGAAGAAAGATTTCACCGCATCCACCACATCGGAATGAATAAAGTCCCGGCAAGTCGAAAGAAGAACACGAAAGCCATCGGTAGGGCACCGGGCGGGTCCAGGTTGAACACTACTGTCGACCTCCCCGAGGTAGGCGGCCGGTTAAATGGAGTTTTCATCGCGGTCGCGGGCTTCGGAATGATCCCATCTAATGCGGAGAAATCCGTCTTTGAGAACTCATCTGAAAATAAAGATCTATAATAATCCACGATATGACTCGATGGTAGCCTCATTAAATATTTATCCACGAATCGGCGAAGACAAAGGCTGTGACGAACGAAGCGAATGAAAGAACTTGGAGTTCGCGATCACCGATCCCCGACCATTTGACGACGATCCGGCATAGTTTCTTTGAAGGCGAGCCTCGTCAGCGAAACACGGCGGTGCCTCCTCGGCTAATCTCTCCTCGAAGCCCTCCGTACCAATAATGTTACGGACCGAGAAGTTTTCTGAGCCAAAGTGATTTTGTGCGTGAATATCACGAGACATCCGTTCCAACCGAAGAGCATCTTCACCTTTTTCAATTTAGCAATAACCCATGAAAGGACTTCCAAACCTCCTCATCCCAAATACTCGAGCGAAGGATTTGAAATCCTTATTGAGCCACATAAAAACCGAAATGGGCCGGCCACATTACGCTTTGAAAGACTCGGAATTGGTGATGATTGGAATGCACAAGCTAAAGTGCAACAAGAAAGCGGAATCGAACCTCAAACAAGAGTCGAGAGAAAAGACCTATCGAGTTTTCTTTGAACATATCCACGGTCCCACGACCCAGGTGAAGAAACTCCATGAGTATCGATAGGGAGCAAACCTGCGGCCTCCACCGCATGACACGAAAGTCGGTCTAAGAAGAGTAGGAGGACCTCCACGGACCTCTCATGCGCACCTAGGATGGCATTGAAGTCCCGATAACACCGGATGATCTATAGAGCCGTGGATGTCCCAAAGCTGTCCAAAGATTTTTCGACGTCCGGAAAGACACTCCCACACAAAAGAAATCACTGCGGCCTCACTACCGGAATATCCGAAGCGATTTGCTCATCATGAGGCAAAATCCTAGCATCCTCCGGCGAGAAGCAAAATCCACATGGTGGGCAAAACATCCCCGAACTATTAGTAGAAATGAACTCCATATTTACGAGGACCAAAAGAGTTCTAATCCAAAAGCGACCATAGGCTCCACGAAGCATAACAAGAGGTTATGTGGCGACAAAAATCATCAAGACCACGAGTGTCGGTTGCGAAACCCCTGATTCAATAAAGAAAAATCATTGGTTTCAGTTTGGAAGCGAGTCATGGTCAAAACTACGGTGGTACCTCACGAAGTATTTTAGTCATTCCATTTGAAGGTCGCCCGGTTTTCTCTTAGCCGTCCAAGCATGTGGGTCCTTAGTTTCAGCCGGGTCGAGGCGACTAAATCTAGGTTTATTTGGCGGTGGTGAGAGAGTATATCTTGGTCAAGCAATCCTAGCCGTAGGTCTGTCTCATGCCGTCCTACGGTGGTAGCTCTTCATTCAAATGCGTCGAAGGTGTCACCCAATCAAGGCATATCCACGAGCACCCGTTCCTTAATGTTTTCGGCCTTTGAATGCTCTCATTACGAATCCATAGAACTATCTCGTAACAAGCGCCTTTGAAGTAGGAACCGAGTATCCGGAGACATTTAACCTCGTAGAGAGTGGAAATTTGTTGAGGATTTTCAGCGGGAACCAAGATTGCCGACTTGTATCCAATGGAGGAGGAAGCTTGGGCCTCTGGATTTGAGTAGGTGCTTTAGAATCATCCTTACCACTTTTAGGCTTGCCATAGGAGGTACCCGCTTTGAATCATCCGACACCGACCCACTGGATGTCCTATCTTTGTGCAAGAGGTCACTGACAATTTTCATACTCAAGCGAACCTCGATACATGTGTCTTCCGTTTCCAATAATAATTTTTCGGAATGAAACACGCGGTCGACATCCACTAGAATCCGAGCAAAGTAGCCAAAGTTGCGTTTAGTGTTGCCTCGGCCAATCCTCAAAGGAACTCCAATACCTCTTTGCAAGATCGAAAGAATGCGGGGATGCCGGTATTCCCAACTCAAATTGTGAAATCTTACCCAAACCCGAGCATTGGTAGATTTTTGTTTGGATTAAAATTTTTTACCGAGCACGTAGGCGAACAAACCCGAGTTTCAAATTGATTGTGCCACGAGACCGGCTTTCTTCCTATCCTCCTCGAATGCACGAAACATGAAAATAGCCTCTTCCTAGATGGATTAGTTTCCATTTACTCAATTTCAAATGCTTTGCAATTTTAAAAGCAGTCATCATGCTTCCAAAGTTTCTCTCCTCTCGAGTGAACTTTTGCTATTAAGGAGAAGCGACAAAGAGCAATCGTTCTTTATAAGCAATATCATTTACTCTTGAAATAAAATTTCCTTTTCTTATAGGCACATTAGATTATCAAGGATCACGCGTAGAAGCGAATTACCACTTAAAAAGACTCTTCTGCATAAGAAGATCGGTTAATGCTGCCATTCCCAACCACTGCTGAAAGGAGGGTGGAGCACCATCATTGGTTTGTGGGCGCTCATTCCCTTGCATTTTCAGACAAGCTGAGCAGAGAGGCGCGCAGGGCTTTCTCATTGACATGTTACGTAGCTCGCGATATCGGTAGGTGCGGCGAACACTCCCTTGTCGCCTTGATTCCCGACATCTTTGTGGTTCCGCAGCATATGTATTCTCGACCACATGCTCGAATTTGAATGGGATGAGGGAAGAGTACCCATTTCCCATGGCGGATCAAATACCATATCAAAATCCACGTGAGAAAGAGAAAAGTAATGCAATTTAGAGTATAAATGCAAAGTCTGTTTGATTACTCGAATTTCCGGATTCGGTACAACAAATTCAACACATAACGGTAGAAATTCAAAGAATAACCCACAATGATATATTTACAAACACATGCAGCGGACCAGGTTGGTAGCAAACCACCCAAAATCAAGTGGCGATGTAGCCGGTGAGTGCACAATAATTACTAAATCACGGAACCCCAGAAAAATGCACCACGTTGAGAGATTACCCGCAGCGATATTACAACCGCAATCTCACGCTTAGCGAGATCCACGAATCTTGTGAACCTACCTCTGCGATCCACCAAATCCAGTGATCCACCAAGTCCGTGATCCGCATAGCGGCGATGCCTAATTCTCACCAAAACCAGAAGCGGCGGTAGTGTCTGCAGAACCGAGCTCAAACTAGCAAACCCACGACCCAGCAATTTGGATCAATGCTCGAGCTCACTTTGCAAGCGGCGGGATACCGGAGTTCCCAAACCGACATGACCATCACCCTTTCATTACACAAAATCGTGAACGAAACCGAGCGAGCGAATGAAGCTCGTGGAGATGGAAAGCAGACCACCGCGCAACAATAATCCTCGCGAACTGGAAAACCCACGATGAAACCAACTTTAAGCTCACGGTGAAAGAGGCTTCAATGTGAAATTTCCTGTGAATCATGAAGAATCCGATCAGCTCAGGTACGGCGATGTAGATCCACCTCAGCGGACTCATAATAATAATAATAATAATAATAATAATAATAGTACTAATAATAGTAGTAATAATAGTAGTAATAATAGTAGTAATAATAATCGTAATAATAATAGTAATAATAATAATAATAATACTAATAATAATAGTAACAATAATAGTAACAATAATAGTAACAATAATAGTAACAAATATAACAATAATATAACAATAATAATAATAATAATAATAATAATAATAATAATAATAATAATAATAATCGGAAGGGTTACTTACGGATAGGCAGAGACATCACTAGGTTGTACATCTCTACCGGGATGGAACATCCACTAAGTTGGCATCCTCCCGAACCCACAGAACAGTAATAAATTTTATTAAATTAAAAAGTTTACATCAGTTACCAAAATTACAATGGTATAAAACACGAAATCAACAAGCACCAAAATAAAATACATCGAAGTAAGAATGAAAGATAAACAAAACCGTCACTTTATTAAAACACGAAAGGAGAAAAACCCCGATTGGGAAAATCTCAATCCGGAAAAAATAGGGATAACAAATTTACAAACAAACTATTTTCTAAATCTATAGTTTGCAAACCCATTGACATTCACAGAATGCATAGGGATACAAGAATGCAGGAGGCCCAGCACCTTTGGACTTGATAGATGAAACATAATCTTGATGAAGCATCCCAATCGTATTTCCCTCCACGAAGAAAACCCGGCTGAATGCTAGAAACATAAAGAAGGCGGTTCACCCATCTTGATTTGTAGGCCAGCGGGACTACCTCCTCTCGCGCATGAAGCGAGTTGGCGGCGTAGGGTGGAGTCGCACTCCGACCATAGATGATCCCGAAATCTACAGCACCTTATAGCATTAATAGCCCCAGCTCACTCTCAAAGGCATAGCAAATCAAATGGACAACAAGCTACCTTTGATGAATCCCCTACTTGTGACGAAGTACCCAGCGCGGGACACAGGCAGCCGTCGGTACACCGTCGGTATTAACCTTGACCGCCCATTGGTGGCTATCCATCAAATCACCACGCATCAATAAGCGTGGACAAGCGTGGAAATACCACACGGAAACTAGTCGGAAGATTCCAAACTCCAGCCGAATCAACGGATCCTGTCAATGTCAGGATCACGTAAGACTACAGAGTTACGTATGACTCGATAATGGGTATCCCACCCAATTGTCGACCAGAAATGAACCTTGGGTGAACCCATGATCGAAATCGCCTCGAAAGGTAAGATACAAGCTGTCTCGAGGAGGCCGATCGAAGAAGCAACATAATCTGAAGGGTTGACTTTCCTAAAAAGCGCAAGAAACCGAAAAGCGAAGAATCCTTATTCATGATTTCCAAGCCAACTGGCGAGCAAAGCTTTATTAAAGTAACAGGTTTTTAGACCAGGTCCCCTTTTAGTAGGCCGAAATATATAGACAAGCAGCAGGCTGATTCCAACCGATAGAGATCAGGTCGAAGGAAGTTTTAAATAGCTACTATTAAGAGACTTAAGCGAACCATGCCATCCAGATCATAAACATGTGAACAAACTTGAGGTAATCAGAGTTTATCAAACCTGTAGACACGCCATAGAAAGAGTGCGGCCTTTCCATGAGGCTAATTGCTCAGAATCCGATCTGCGATAGATGTAGAATAGCACGAGTAGGCTTCCTTTAAAAGCGGTACCACGAGGATAGATGAAAGGAAGTGACCCGTCTGATACCAAGTCCGCCAAAATCTTGGCTCGGCCAGTGAAAACACGAACCAAAATAGATGTGGGATTTGTCCAAATTGACAACCTAACTGATAAAAGAACTATAGAAGCAAGAGCATCAAAACGGTCAAATTAGATATGTCCCTCTACGAACATAAGCACATCATCTACATAAAGAAGGTGAGTTGGAGAAGAGAAATTCCTCGAGGAAATGGAAGAAGAGAACTAAGAGACCATCCAGGGATAAAAACACTTAAATAATCTTGTGATGCCAAAAGCAAAGGAGATGGCGGATCTCATTTGAACCCCGAATAGTAATAGTAATAGTAGTAGTAGTAGTAATAATAATAATAATAATAATAATAATAATAATAATAATAATAATAATAATAATAATAATAATAATAATAATAATAATAATAATAAATAATAATAATAATAATAATAATAATAATAATAATAATAATAATAAATAATAATAATAATAATAATAATAATAATAATAATAATAATAATAATACAATAATAATAATAATAATAATAATAATAATAAATCAGCATCATATTGTAACGAAAAGAACATAAAGGTAGGTCAGCACCTCTTAACCCGAGACATCCCAACTAGCTTGCACCCTCCAGGAACAAGCAAAAATTTATTAAATAAGAAGATTACAACCGTTACAACAATTACAAATGTATAGAGACATGAAATAAACGAGTAGAAAAGAAAAATTACGAGTAATAAAAAAAGAAAAGAAAAACTTAAAGCCATTTACTTTATTAAAACACGAAGAGGAAAAACCCAAAAGGGAAAATCTCAATCAGAAAAATGAGGGTAACAAGATACAGCGATTAAATTACTTTCTAAATCTATAGTTTGCAAACCCGTTGACATTTCTATAATGCATTAAGAAGTGCAAACAAGACCCTGCGCTCAAGGTTAAAGAAGCGGCAATCTTGAAGATCCACAATATTTCCCCTCGAAGATGTGGAGAAACAGGAGCTGAATGGAAATATAACTATGTGCTTGACCCGTCTTGATTTGTAGACCGCGGGACTACTCCATACCGACGAAAGAGCAAATTGTGACATAAGTGGAGTCCACTCCAACAAAGATGATCCCAACCGAAATCTCTGCTTGCCTTTGATAGAATAATAGCACCCAGCTCACTCTCAAAGGCATAACACGAGTCGGATGAGCTATGGCGCGCTTTAATGAAGCCCTACTAGTACGAAGTATCCAGCAAGACCACCGGGCGGACAACCATCGGAAAGCCGTGATAACCTTCAACCGTCCCTGCGGGAGACCAAACCGGCGGAATAAGCGAGCCCAGGCGAAAGACCGCGACCACAAATTCACGAGATCGAGTCACCAGCGGAAATGTGTCGCACCCGAATAGCATTTGCTACAGTGAAACAAATAAAAGCCAAAGATTTAGAGGAATGAAGATATTACTAAAATGCCTTTGATTCCTAACATACGAATAGCGAGAGAGCACTAACAATACGCGCCCAAGATTGAATACTGAGTGCTTAATGGGCCTCAGTAGCCTACCGAACATAGACCACCGAAGTCAGAAGTAACCAACTGATCCCAAGGCAACCCCAAGACAATCCCAAATGGTACCAAGCAGAGGGCAAGCTCAAGAAGAGATGAGGAATCTGCTTCCACCCTTACCACAAATCCCGATTTCGGCGCCAGTGGAGAAACCCTCCTAATCAAGACATCGCCTGGCTGAATACTGCGACGTAGTTAAGACGCCAAACTAAAACGAAAGGAAATGAGGAATAAAACACTTCCAAACGTGTCTAACCTACACTCCAGGCGCACTGGCCGTAGAAAGGCGAAGATACATATCTCAGATCGAACGGCTCGAGGTCAATGGGGCCAAACTCTCTCATCGCCTGGCTCCATCAAAATTGCCACCTTCAATTCCCCGAAAGCACAATCATAAAAGCCTGTGACGGAACTCGCTTTGAAGGTTCCAATTGCCATCGAATCAAATCAGACGCTTACCAAGGTGTTCTGGTCGATAAATCTCCCGAAGTTCAGAATAACTCAATAATGGGCATCCCCAAACGCTTGTCAACCCGTAAACTAACCCGGAGTGAACCCGACGATCCAAATCAGCCCTCGAAATGGTAAGATAGCCGCCCTCGTGAGCAGCCGCATCGACGAAGCAAAGATAATACAGTGGTTCGCCCTAAGAAGCGCTACCAAGGAAACGAAAACGAATGAATCCTTTTCATCAACTTCCAAGCCAACTTACTCAACAAAGCCTTATTAAAGGTGACTCGTTTTTTCGTGATCCAAACCCCCTCGACAATGGCCGCAAGAATGTGACTAATTCAAGCAACCGACTAATTTCCTCAACCGAGAAGATCCACCCAAAGGAAGTTCATAGCCCCTCTAAGAGACTTCAAAGAAACCCACCGCCATTTGTAGACCATAAACGTGGACAAACTTCGAGGTAATCAAAGTTAATCAAGCACAACCGACCGCCATCGGTAGGGTACGGCCTTTCCAAGAGGCTAACCGCCCAAAATCCGGACAACCGATGATGGATTCAAGACAAAGTGGTGACTTTAAAAGCGGGAACCCCGAGATAGATAAAAGGAAGTGACCCAAATTTGATTCAAGTCCGCCAAAATCTTGGCCGACACCGACCTGACACCTAACCAAAATAAATGCTGATTTGTCCAAGCCGATGTACCACTCGAATAGCCGTAGAGGCACAGGCATCAAAAACACCGCCAAATTGACATAAGTCCTCCGCAAAACATGGAAAGCCATCGTGGTCGGGCAATCGGACGTCCAAAGTTGCACAATCGCATGTCTAACCTCCTCGCATCAAGTGCATCGGCTAAATTGGAGTTTTCATCCACGCCACGAGTTCGAATGATCCCATCTAATCTGAGAAATCCATGCCGGTAGACTCATCTCGCCGAAAAATAAAGATCTATAATAATCCACTTATATGACTCGATGGTAGCCTCTATCCAAATATTTATCCTCAATCGAAAGCCGAAGACAAAGTGGCTACCGCGACTTTACAAGAAGCTTAAATGAAAGAACTTGGAGTCGCGATCACCGCCCTCAACCATTCGATTCGACATCGATCCTCAAGCATAGTTTCTTTGAAGAAAGCGTAGCCTCATCAAGCAAACCTCGAGTACCGCCTCTCCTCGCTAATCTCTCCTCGAAGCCCTCCGGGCACAATGTTCGGACCAAAGAAGTTTTTCCTTAGCCAAAGTGATTTTGTTGTAATATTACCGGCGACATCCTCGCTCCAACCTCGCGAGCATGCTTCAACTTTTCAATTTAGCAATAACCCCATGAAAGGACTTCCAAACTTCTATCCCAAATACTCAACGAAGGATTTGAAATCTTTGCTGAAAGCGTACCACATGATCGAAACCTAAACTGACGCGACCCACATTACCAATCTTTGAGACTCAAGAGAATGCTGGTGATGATCGGAATGCGCCTTGCTAAAGTGCACAAGAAACGGAATCCCAAACCTCCAAACAAGAGTCAGCAAAGCACCTATCGAGTTTGCTTTAACATACCCGGGTCCCACACCCCAGTAAGAAAGCCCACGAGATCAATAGCAAACCTCGCAGCCTCCACCGAAAGTCGCATAAGAGGAGTGAATAGGAGGACCTCCACCTAATCCTCCCATGCACCTGGGATGGCATTGAAGTCCCCAATAATGTTTCACCTGGATGATCTATAGAATCAAGCAGATGTCCTAAAGCCGCCCAAAGATTTTTCAATTCCTGAAAGACACTCCCATACACAAAGGAAATCACCGTCCACCTCCTACCTCTGAATATCCACGTGATACTGCATTTGCTCCTCACCGAGCAAAAATCCTAGCATCCTCCAAATAATGAGAAGTAAAATCCACGCGGCAAACATC